>PYHW01010306.1:201649-223074 GCA_013186435.1 Turdus rufiventris
GGGAGCAGGGGTGGCTCCATTCCTGTCCCCCGCCGCCGCCATGGGAGCAAGGGGGCTCCATTCCTGTCCCCCGCCGCTGCCACGGGAACGGGGGGTGCTCTGTCCCTGCCCTCCGCTGCCACGGGAGCAGGGGTGGCTCCGTCCCAGCCCGCCGCCGCCTCCATGGGAGCAGGGGTGGCTCCGTCCCAGCCCGCCGCCACCATGGGAACGGGGGTGCTCTGTCCCTGCCCACCTCCATGGGAGCAGGGGTGGTTCCGTCCCCGCCCGCCGCCGCCATGGGAGCGGAGGTGCTCTGTCCCTGCCTGCCGCCGCGGGAGTGGTGGGGGGGCTCCGTCCTGGCCCTGTCTGCAGCCCTGAGCGGGCCGAGCCTGCACAGCCTTAGCTGAGCCAGTAAACCCCCCGCCATGCCGCGATTCTGTTACTATTTGGCAACTTTGTTGCACGCGGGTCCTCGCTATGAACGACAGAGCAGCTTATATTCGGGTACAGCTTATTTAAGGACAAAAACCTAAATGTTTGCCAACACCCAGAGATGTGGCTTATAGTCCGTGTGGCTTATATTCGTGAAACTACTGTACTAATCATGTGAGAACAAGCTGATAATTCAAATGTTTTTGTGTTAAGGGTATTGAGGTTTTGAAGATTGATTATGAGGTAAGAAAAGTAGCCTTTTAACATGAAGAAGCTAGCTTGTTTATGGAATTAAAGGGGAGGAATCACTAGAGAATAAGGAGAATTGCAAAAATATGTATGGAATAAAGTTTGCCATAGGCTATAAATTTGCAAAGATACTTTCCAGTTCTCTGTCTGAACAGTTGGAGGTAGCCTTACCGTGTCTGCACATGCATGTTTAACATACAACCCATTTATATTTGTATGAAAGTTTCTTCCAGTACAGCATACCTCAGAGTTTTGGTTAATCATATAACTCATCTGACTGATTGCCTTGGTTGTTCACAAAATTTTACAGCTGATGTGTGCTTCAAAATTCAGGCTTCTAATTTAGCAAAAACATATTGTCACCTGATTGATACCAATCAAAAATCATAATTTTCTCGTGTTCTGGCAGTATTTGACTGTTCCACTTGATTTTGTAGTGTTTTTTGCTATGTTTATATGAAATACAGCGAATGACAGATACTATGAAAGCAGGTTTGATTATGAAAAACCATGTAGTTTTTCTGTATAGACAAGAACTGTGCCCACCAAGAGAACTTTTTTGGGAAAGGTGGATCAGACTGTAGAAGGGCAGGAAAAGGGCAGTTGTGGGGTAGAAGAGACACCTTTTAAAATAGTTGAGGCTAAAGAGACTCTCTTGTGTACTCCCAGTTACCAAGGATGCACAGGAATTTGAGTTATGTTCAACAATTTTTAACCTAGTAGGTGTCTTCCAATGTCTGAAGGCCAAAAACAATAAAATCAAAATTTCTACAAGTTTCTGATGGTAAGTGTCTATCATGGTATTGCAGGTATTAGCAATAGTCTAGAGTTACCTCTTTGACTTTACAGAGTGGAAGTGTATGGTGAGCTGTAACATAAAATCTAAAGGTCTTGAGTACAATACTCTGTGTGGCTGCACAGCTTTATTTTAATGTTATGGCTGTTTGGGTTCCTGGCATGATGATTTGTGACTTAAGATTAAAATCACATTGCCAGGGATTACCACGCAGCCATGACCACAGCTGCTAGCATGAAAGTAACCATTAACAGTCTGATGGGCGCACAGCATGGAATCCTCTTCATCTATCAAACAAACAAACAAAAACCAGACCCAACCACTCACACACACACAAAAAAAAAAAAAAATTAAAAAAGCAAGAGAGAAGGAGGGAGAAACAAACCCCCAAGCCCACCAAAAACAGAGGAAAGCAGCAGAGCATCATGGAAGAACCTCCTCTGAAAACTATCCCTGCTGAGACCGAGATCTCTCTGACGAGGTGCAGAGCTTAGCTGATTGGTGAACAGTGATTGCTTTCCTCTTTGTTCACAGTGGCTAAGTTCTGCACCTGAAGAGAAGGGAGAGGAGACTCTCTGCAGGACAGAGAGCGTTTGCTGGCTCAGATCCCTTGCTGCCGAACGGGCAGATTTTTGTGATGAATGGATGTGTCCAAGGTTCAGTGTATGGAGGATAAGAGGCAGAGGCAATCTGGGAAGGACCAAAGATTTTAGTATTAGCTAAGGTTAAATAGTGGTCCTTAAGTTCTCTAGTCTGATTGCAAATGTAAGGCATTGCTAAGTAATTTGATTACCATGCTTTTCTAAAGGTCAGAGGAAATAACGTTTGTGACTTTAACCTGAAATTGTCAATAAAGCTTTTGTTTTACAGTCTTCTGTTTAATAGATGTGGTCATGATCTCTCTGCAGTTTTAGCTTAGCACTGTGTGTCGTTTGCAGGAAATGGTGGCAGCTCCAGTCAGAAACAACTTACAGCTGCTGCTGTTGTTCCAGGCTGTTGATGGACCCGTCCTCCGGTGCCTACTGAGCTGATATCAGTTCTGATTTTACACACTGGCTCAGTTCAGCAGGAACAGGAGTCGAGCCCTAGAGCAAAAAAAAAGATGTACCTTTCCTAAGAGCCTTTCAGAAATGTTGCTCTTCTCTCTCAGAAAATGAATCAGTACACATTATAGTATCCTGATGTTAGACACTAAATGGCCTAAGCTGGAAAAGCTACCTCAGTACTGCTTGGGAGGACTGTTGGCTAAAGATGAGAAGGTATGTGAATATGTAGCCCATTGCACAGTATTGCTCTGCATTATTTTCGGACTACCTGCTAACAACCGAGTCCTTAGTGCTCCCATCATGGATCCTCCCTGCTTTCTCCAGACCTTGTTGTGGTAGCTCTAGGAAACTAAAGAGATCATTGTTAACTCTGTAAATACAGTTACACTCTACTGGTCCTAAAAAATAACTCAATTTGGAAAATTGGGGCGATCAAGAATGCACACATACATATTTCTTCACTGTGACAGAGTAATAACTTTAAATGCTGTTTCCATTGCAGATAAGATCACAGACAACTCTTTAATAGATCTTCTACTAAACCCTGATGGTACTAGGATTTCATTGACCCAGGACATCAAATGAAAGATTATGTGACTGCTAAAACAATCAGCTGACAGAAATATTTACCTTTTTGTATTTCTAGAGGCTCACTGTAACTGAGAACACATGCACACAAAACAAACTACACACACACACACACACACACACACACATACATATGTTATTCTGGGTTTAGGTAACTCTTTTATACTAAAATTTTGGTACTTATCCTTGCACTTTGGTAATACAATCATTCTGGTTTGCAGATGCCAAAGAGTCTTGATTTGAACAACTTTATTAATTTGGACATTCTGAAATGGATGAAATTGTATTGTGTCCTTAAAATTTTGTTTGTAACTTTCATGTCAGATTTTAAAAACCTCAATACAAAACCAGCAGGAGCTGGGGTGAGGCTTGTAAGATTAGATAGAAGTAGAAATAAATGGTGGAAAGTTATCTGCCATCATCCTGATAATGGGATAGGACTGAAGGAAAAAACAGAGATCATTATGGTGTCTCTGTCATATTTAGGTTAAATTTCATCAGCAATGTCAGACCTCCCATTTTCTGAAAGTGTCTTTCATACCCTTGTGATGCTTCTTTTGCAGTGATATGTCAAGTGTATATCTTCTTTCCTGATCAATGAAGCTCAACATTTTTAGAAGACATCTTAATTGTTCCTTTCAGAGAGTAAGAACTTAAACCACAAAAATTTGTGAACTTATTTTCCTTGTACTCTACTGTTTTATGTTAAATTCTCTTGTAAAATAAATTATTTTTTTCAAGTACATACAGTTTTTCCATTGCACAGTGGTTCAACATAAAAACTTGGGAAGAATGACTCCTTTTCTGCTTTTGCAGCAGCATAAAAGCATCTGGAATTCATTACTTAAGGGATGTTAATGATAAAAAATAAATTGTATTCTTTTTTAAAGTTCTTAGGCTCAGAATATAAAGGAAAAGCCTGCCTCAACAGTGTCTTCAGTACAAAGAATACAGTTCCTTTTCACATCACCACATTTTCTGACCTCCCCCTTTGCAGGCATACAGTGTCAAAACCTGAATTAAGGGACACTCAGCAAAGTCTTTCAAATGCAGCAAGAGTTAGGAAATTGTCCAGGAAGGCACTGAGACACCACAATAACTTCTGATGCAGTAACACTCATAGACGTAGTTATTACAAGATCCCATTCATAACAGAGTTTCACTTCATTTCACAGGTTTTTCTGCTAAGGCCTGCAAAGGAAACCAGCTTGCTTTTAGCCTTTTCTATTGTGTAAGGAAAAAAATGCAGAGCTGGGTAAGACTTTTGCACAAAATATGCAGAAATTAAATACATTGTAAGCCTCTTCATAGCCTCTTCATACTGTTCAAACTACAGGGCAAGCAAGACATTACACACTTTTAAAATATCACCAAATTTTTCTCCTTTCAAAACAATCTTTCTTAATACTGCGTCAGCAGTAGTTTGTTTTGTTTGCTGCAGCTCTTAAAGTCTGCTTCAGCAGTATTAACTTGAACATTTTCCCTCACTACAACTTCACAACCCATTATGCATGGTATGAGAAAATGAACAGAAAATATAAAACAAACACCAAAAAAAGTAAAAAATGGCAGAGGTGGCAGTCTTGGTCCTTCAGGTGGCAGTCCTGGCATTTCATCAGGGTTTTTATAGGGCTTTTTGTTGCTAATCCAAGCATTGTGATATAGAGTGAGGCTCCAGATTAAGAAGAAAGCTGAAGGTGGCACTCAACAGTTACTGTCACCACAACTCATAAGAGAGCATAGGGATTCTTCATTCTTACTGTTTAGTAGGGTCATTAATGTGATGTAAACATTACCCTTAGATTAAAATCCTTCTGAATCATGTAAAAAGCACTGAAAGTGAAGCATATACAGTAATTCCATGATTATAAGATGCACTATTTTGACTAAAATTTTGCTCCCACCCTGGAAATGTGGCTTAAACTCAGGAGCGGCTAATATGTGAATAATTTTCTGACATTTCCCGGAAATGCAGCTGAGGTGCTGAGCGCCTGCCAGTAAAACCCAGGTTTACGCGATTGTTACAAATTGGTTACTCTGTTTCATGGTGGGTGGAGCCAGGCTCCATGCCAGCAGCGCAGGGGGCGGGGAGGCAGGGGGGCTCCCTCCTTCAGGCAGCACAGCCTGGGGGAGAGACAGGGGCCCCTGGTACTGCCATCCCTGTGGCTCAGGGGGGAGGTGGAGGGCTCCCGTCCCCGCCTGCCGCCGCTGCGGGAGTGGGGGGGCTCCTTCCCCTCCTGCTGCCGCGGGTGCCAGCGGGCTCCATGCCGCCCTGCCGCCGCGGGGCAGCTCCAGGCTTTGCTGAGCAAGCCCGGCGGCAGCGGCGGCTGGCCCCAAGCGGGCAGAGCCCTCATAGCCCGAGCCAAGCCAGTAAACGCCGCGGTCCCACAATTCTGTTACTATTTGGAAACTTTGTTGCACACGGGTCCTTGCTGCGAACGACAGAGCAGCTTATAATTGGGTGCGGCTTGTGTATGAACAAAGAACAAAATGTTGCTGACACCCGGAGATGCGGCTTATAGTCAGTGCGGCTTGTAATCGTGAAATTACTGTAATTATTTCCAGAATTGTAGAATAAGATGATTGGAAAGGACACACAAAAATAATTGAATTCAACTCCTGGCCCTGCACAGCACCATCCCCAGGAATCACACCGTGTGCTGAGGGCATTGTCAAATGCTTCTTGAACTCTCAGGCTGGTGCTGTGACCACTGCCCTGGTCCAAACACCCTCTGAGGAAAGAATCTCTTCCTAATACCCAGCCCAAACCTCCCCTCACACAACTTCAGGCCATTCCCTCAGGTCCTGTCACCACAGGAAAGATCAGTGCCTGTCCCTGCTCTTCCCCTCACAAGGCAGTTGTAACTGCAGTAAGGTCTGTCCTCAGACTCCTCAAGGCTGGACAGACAAAGAGACCTCAGCCACTCCTTGTATAGGAAACCAGCCCCAGCACTGCAGGTGAGGCTCCCCCAGGACAGGGTTGGCCCTCCTGGCTCCAGGGCTCAGGTTCACCTTACCATCGACCAGGACCGCCAGGTGCCTTTGCATGGCGCTGCTCTCCAGCATCCCATTCCCCAGCCTGTCCACACATCCAAGGTTGCCCCATCCCAGAGGCAGAATCCAGCACTTTGCCCTGCTGAACTTCACGTGGTTGGTGATTGCCCAGACCCCTGATTTGCCAAGGTCTCTCGCAGGGCCTCCCTCCCCTCGAGGCAGTCACCAGCTCCTCCCAGTTTTGAATCTCTGCAGACCTGCTCAGTATCCCTTCCAGTCCTGTGTCCAGGTCATTTACGAAGATGTTGAAGAGCAGAGGGCCAAGGATGGAGCCCTGTGGAACCCCAGCAGTGACAGGTGCCCAGTCTGATGTCACCCCATTCTTTGTCACCCTTTGTGCCTGACCTGTGAGCCAGCTGCTCCCATCCCATGATGGGGGTTACCCAGCTCTGGGCTGGACATTTTGCCCCAGAAGGATCCTGTGAGAGACAGTATTGAAAACTTCACTGGCTTCCCTTGGTCAGCTGGGTGGGTTACCTTGTCATGAAAGGAAACCAGGTTGATAGGCAGGACTTTATTCTCATGAAATTGTGCTGGCTGTGACCTATGACTGTGTTGTATTACAGGTGTTTTCCAGTACCCCCAGAATAAACTTCTCCATAACTTTATGAGACACTGAATTGAGACTGACAGTCTCCTGGGTCCTCCTTCCCTTCCTGAAAATCAGGACCATATTTGCCAGCTTCTAGTCAGCTGGACCTCTGGATTCCCAAGATCACTCAAAACAAATTTTGTGATTACATAAACCAGTTTTTTAAGGATTCTTGGATGAACCCTATCAGGCCCCATAGGTTTGTACAGATCCAGCTGGAGCAGTAGTTCCTGCACATGTAAGTTTTTAATATACCTTGTCAAAAGCCTAACAAAACCAAAAAACCCCAAACCAAACCAAAAAACAAACAAACAAACAAAAAACACACCAAAACCTAAAACAACAACAACCAAAAAAAGAAAAAAAACCAAAAAAAACTTAAACCAACCAACCAAAAAACCCACCAATGTTACAGTTCATTTTATTCACAATTTTCTCTCAAGGTGGGTGTTTTTATATTGAGTTTTTGACAGAAAGAAGTGAAGAATCTACTTGAAGTAAATAAAAGTAAACAACAAAAAAATATCTATTTCCAAACTTCCTGTAACTAGATCATTACAGGAAGCCATGTCTTTTCAAATGATACCTCCATCTAGGAGATGGACTCAATGGTCCTTGTGGATCACTTCCAGTTCAGTGTATTCTATGATTGTGTGGCTTTGACAACATAGGCATTTATATAGGTATGCCTTTGCCCTTAGGTTTACTTGTTTCATAGGCAGCCCCCTCTGAATAAAATACAGCTTTCTGCAGGGTTTTTTTTCCCCTCTCCCATGCCTAATTTAGTCTTTTCCAAACACAGTGGTAATTTTACTCGGAATAGCATTAGAAAGTATTAGTGCTGGACTATCTCCCCCTTACCTCATCAGGCCAGCATCTAGTTGGGATTCTTTTCTGGATGTAAGTTTTAGCTCTGAAAATTAATCTTGAATGAAAAATTAAATCTGCATCCATATAGTTAGGCAAGGATCACCATCCACTTTCCCATGCTGCTGCCTGGTTGCCTTTTCAGAGTAAAGGCAGACCATAACACAGGGGTGGCCCTGCGAGTCCCTTGGCCCCTATGGGCATGCATTCATTCTTTGCCATACACTTTCTGTTGGATGTACAGAGTAAAACACACTATTTTACTGACAGCTGTTTTCTGTCTGCAGCTTTGCTGGGACGTGTATGCAGCTGCTGCTGTCTCTGTGATTTCTTCTTTAGGAGGGAATTAGCTGTACCCTACTGCCCTTGCCTCACGCAAAACAGGAAAGCAAAAAGGTCTGGAAACAAAGGTCTGACCGGAAATGCAGCCTGAGCAAGTGGGCAGCTTGTGTAAGTTGGCATAGGCAGTCTAAGGATTTCTGACACATAAAAAGCAGTATGATAAAGGATATTACTAAAACAAATTTAAAAAGTTAAATGGAACATTAAAATGGATAATGGAGAGCACTCAGCCAGCCAGTTAATCTCCACAGCTGATGAAAGTCTTGAGAACTGGTATTTGTACTACAGAAAATTTTAGGTGTTAGTTTGCAGGCTCCTCTGCATACAGAGGTATGTGGGAGGAAACCATGGTGCTTTTGTAAGAATCAACAAGCAGCTGAGTTAGTGTGAGCCATCATGTTCCAAAGGCTCTATTAGTTTGGGGTTGATTCTTTCCATGCAGAAACTGGACTCTAAATACCTGGAAAACACCACACCTTCCAGGCGCCCATACTGCAGGCAAGTGCCAGCTGTCACATGTGCATGCTGCAGCAGGTCTCACTTTCACTACACATGATTTAAGAGTCAGATGTAGTATATGAAATATCTAAGGCTATTCAGATTTTTACTTGTAACTTAATTGTATTTTACTTTGAAAGAAACCCACACAATAATGTGATATGAGTAACATTTTAAATAAGCCCACATACTGAGCACAACTCTGAGCACAGCAACCATATTCTAATTCACTGAAAACTCTATTCCATAACACTGATTCTTAATATCTAAAAGAGCCCCAAAGAAACATCTTGTGATCTTTTTAATATCTCGTGGTCTTTTAAAGCTACAAAATATCTACCTTTGTGTACAGTTCCAAGTATTCATGAGTCAGGTCTGATGTCTTTAATAGTCAAAGATTTCACCAGACATCCAAGTGCATTTCTCTTCTTGGCCTCAATTGCTGATGCCCTGATGAGTCAGAAGAAAAAAAAATGCAAGAAAGGACAAGGAAGCAATCAAACAGATGAGCCTGACTCACTTAGAATTTCACAAGTGTGCTGAGTTCAGGCACATAAACAAAATATGAAGTGAACATATACACTGTTACGGCTATATTCCTTTGTTTCTGTGGACACAACATACTGGGAAATTTATTTTAAAATCTTACCCTGCTATCAGGCTTACATTTTATGTCAGTGAAATATGGCAGTGCTTAAAGAAATTGAGACATTTCCACAGTCCTTGGGAGACTAATTGCATTCATCCATTTGCTGTGATTTAAAGTAAGTGTATATTTTCTGCACAAAATTAAGATCCTGATTTCTGCTGCTTATACCTGCTTTCCAGAAGAGAACAACAGGCATTTTGCTGTTACCTGAAAGCATGCAGAAATGGCAGTTCTGTAAAAATTTGGTTTTGCATGATAATTTACACATCAGAAAGCAGAACTTAGTTTTCAACTGACACCACTTCATATTAGCACAATACCCCAACAGTAGTGCCCACAGTAAAACCTGTGAAACCCTGGTTTTGCTCATTGCCCCATGGCAGAGATGATGGCTCTGCTCTCTTCTCACGTGCCCCTGAGCAGCAGTGGGACACTGCTGTACCCTCCAGTTAATGTAGCTCACTCAGTCATCTCTGAAAACTGCCTGTTTCTGACTATATCCAGGCCTTTCCTCTGGGCTTGTTGGGACTGGTGTTTCAGCACTGGAGCTCTCTCCTAAAACTTGGTCTGAGACATTTATTCATGGGCCAGTGTTGGCTGCTTTGCCACTGGCATCACTCCCAGCCATCCTGACTTGTTCTAAAAAGGCTAGTCTGGGAAGCTGGTGCTTGGCACCATAATGTGCTTCATTAATCTTTAATCCTGAAAGGACAGTGCTCATCACCTACCACACAGAAAAGGCATATATTTTTTTTCTTTTTTTAAACCTCAAGTTGTTTCTTCACAGTAACTTTGTCCCACTGTTGTTTTTTATATTTGGTAGTAAAAGTTACTTACTCTACAGTTGTACCTCCTTACAGTCAATTCTTGTAAGTAGAATTAAAAATTAAAATATATTGTAGCAACTATCTCACTACAGTCTGCATCTGTCTCTTGCTGTGCCTGAAACTCATCTATTTAACTGCCAAGCATGACCAGTTAAAGTTTCATTCTGATTTATTCAGTTTTACACCTGAAAAAAGGTGTACAACTTTACTTTCTGTTCCCTAATGTAGGAACCTTGTCGCTCATTCCACCTTTAACATGCCCCTTCAACCAACATTTCCCTGTATGCGGGGTATGTGTCCCTACAGCCATCTTTGTTCCCATCAGTAACATGGCAATATCACCCTGAAAAACTGGCGTTAAGGTTCTGTAATTGCCACCACTTGCGCTGAAACTGCCCATCATGCCTTGTTTGCATTGTCATCTCCTGTTGCTTTTGACTATATATCAAGGCTTTTTAATAAGCTCCCAGTTTTAGCTGAGTGAAAACTTCGTTTCTGTTTGCTTGAGTATTAAAAAAAATGCAATTATATTGCATAAATGCTGAACATGTTTTTTCTCTGTTGTGGTTTAACCCCAGCAGCCAAGCCCCATGCAGATGCTTGCTCACTTTCTCCCCCACCAGTAGGATGAGGGAGAACTTGAAGGGTGAATGTGAGAAAACTCATGGGTTGAGATAAAGCAAAAGCCACACACACACAAGCAAAGCAAAACAAGGAATTAATTCACTGCTTCCCATGGCAGGTGTTCAGACATTGCCAGGAGAGCAGGGCCCCATCATGTGTCATGGTGAGTTGGAAAGGCAAACACTGCCACTTCAAATGTTCCCCATTCCTCCATATTCCTCCAATTTATGTCCTGAGCATGATGCCATATGATCTGGAATATCCCTTTGGTCTGTTTGGGTCACCTGTCCTGATTGTGTCCTGCCCTGCATGGGCTCTGTGAAAAGTAGAAAAGGCCTTGGTTCTGTGAAAGACCTGCTCAGCAGTAACAAATACATCTCCTGTATTATCAACCCTGTGTTTAACACAAATCCAAAACTCAGCCCCACATCAGCCTCTGAGAAGGAAATTAACTCTACCCCAGCCTAAACCAGCACATTCTTTACACAAATGAAGTCAGATAAATAATTGCAAGACTGTCAGTTTTATACAAGAACAGGGAAGCCCACCTACTGACATTTTACAGTTTCTGCACACACCTGATGCCTGGAAAGGCTGACCTGGAAGTAGACAGAGCAAAAAAGTAACATGGCTGGGGCTACATCCAAACTGAATCCAAGATGGATCCCACTTTTGTATGTTTTGGTTCATCACATATTGGGGTCAATTGTCCAACCACAGCCCCAGGCTATGAAGTCTCAGCCCCCTGGCTTGCCCCCTTTCCCTCACCATTCTGGGTACCAGTTGTCCTTGATTCTGTAGCTGGGAAGGGATTGTTTTGTCTAACTACCCTGTAAAGAGAACTTACACCCAATATGAAGTTTCAGAGTTACACACGAAGCAGCAATCTGAAAAATATAAATAGTAAAGCCCAAGGCATCAAACCTCCTCCCCAGAACTTGCCTCTCTGTTATTCAGTCAAATCACAGGAATGCAAATTTCTTAGCTGATAGATGGAAGAAAGGAATGGGAATTAGAAAGCATCCAGACTAAGAAAATAGAAAGCCGAGTCTTATTTATTTAAGCTACTCATTCACTGTTAGCAGTATGAAGTAATGTCAGCATCAGCTGAAAGGTAGATGTGACGCTGAGAAAAGTTCTACATCACAGAACGAAGGTCAATGCTAAAAGCTGGTGTAACCCTGTATTTTAGCACCAAGAGCAATCAGCATCAAACCCCCAGATTTATAATATGCAAAACCCAAAAATTATTCCCCTCTTTGTCTTGAAATGCAACTATTAAAGAGTGTGCTTTTTGTTTATGTTTTAGAGATGGTAAGGCCAGTGTAGTCAGGAAGCCTTCCTGAATGTTTCTTCTTCCTGCTTAGTCCCTGAATGTCCAAAAATTGAAGAGCTAAACTGTCTTTCAGATTTACAGAAGAAAACTGAACTGATAGGAAAATTACGAAAATGGCACCAAATAGGATGGAACATGGCAGTTCTTCTCATACTTTCTTTAAATGCATGTGGATTGCCAGACTGAACAATGTATTTTGAAGAAATGTCCCAAAGTGGTTTTAACCATTTAAGTGGTTGCACCAGCTGGGCTGATGAAATGCATGATTATGAAGGACAGGGGGGACAGCACTTATACCAAATTCTGTTCTTTCCTTCTTCTACAACAATTTTGCCAAATCTGAAGAAATCAGGGCAGGAACAAATGACTTACAGAGTGTTGTGTGGTTAGACACAAGTCTGTGAGTGAAGGATCTCAGCAGAAAAACAGATATTCAACCCTTACTTAATTTTATATGTAAGTTCTTAAACTTTGTTCCATGATGTTTGCATAGATTTAGAATATTCCATTTGAAAAATAAAAACAACAAAAGAAAAATAAAGAGACTGGATCTACCATTGTACATCCATCTTGGATCTTGGCCAGAAAGGGAGAGAAGGGAAAAAAAGGGCAATGCTTCTGCCTAAAGAATAGGCGCATCTGAGAACTTGCTCTGCCAAAGGAGAATTTGTGAAATCAAGATCAGAAGAGCCATTGATGAAAAATAATCAACAGCTGTCATCTGAAGACTTTAAATCCCAATGAAATTATCCTTTCAAAACAGATGTTATCACTTAATTGCAAGGTTTAGGCATAACATTTGCTCATCCACTGATGGCTTAAGGCAAGCCAGTCAGAAAGCAGCTACAGCAATTTAGTCTGGCCTGAAAAGTGTGCTGGGCAGCAAATTCCTCAGCACTGGCCATTTTTACATCAGCAGATAGCAAACACACAAGAAAAGAAAGTTGAAACATAATAGTGGGGTTTGCTTGGAGAAATTTTCTGGTCTATGGAAAAAACACTGATACTTTAATTTCCAGAAAATATAAAGTTGCTATTGGTCCTCCCTACTAGAAGCTCACAAAGTGCCTGAACTCGCAGACACGTATCACCAATTTTCATCTTATAAATTAATCCCGTGTCATATTTCAAGGCTTCTCTCCTCTTCCATGGAATCTGATACTGGCTTTTCCCTCTCTGTTCCCAGACATCTGATGATAATATGGAAGAGCAGCACAGTCATGAGATTAAAATCACTTAAACACTTACTGGTAATCTCTGCAGGGGACAGTGGTACAGATGGGAAATTTGTATTGCCAGCTACCATTACAAGTTAGTTGAAAATAAAAAAGCTGAAGTCCTCTTTTCAGAAAACCTATACATGGTAGAAGTTATGGCATCATTAGTCAAAACCTGCTTTTTCATATGTGAAATATTAAGGAAACTTTTAACAGTAGCAGGCAAATGACATATTGCATGCACCTGTTTTGGAAGCCTCAAAATAAACTCACAAGCTAAGAAATAAAATGTTAAGGAGTGAACTGTACATGCAGGCTAACTGGCACATATGCATGAGATATCTCAACAGTGTAATTCACTATGTATATGTATATGTACATGTACATGTACATGTACATGTATACGTATATCAAGCATATGTAAAAACATAATCTCTTCAAGATGGCATTTATACATCTGCAAAAATTCATGGGCCTAACAGATATTTTTATTGAAAAGTATGGGAAAGAGAAGATCATTGCTTCTGAGGGTCTGCTTATTCATTAAATTAATCTATCATCTGATGCTGTACAGAAGAGTAATGAAAGAGGCTTCTAAAGTAGTAACACATGTGAAGTTAGTTAAATATCCAGATCTATTAAAGATGGTTGCTGGATTTTTAATTTTTTTTTCCCATTTGTTGATATGGAGATTAATGGAATGTCATGGATGGAATTGTTACTTCCTAATTCAAGCAGTATTGAATATAAAATCACAGCTAAATTTCTACAGCTGAGTTTCAAATATGTTGGGTTTTATCTTTTTTGTCAGTCCCTCCCTTTACACACATGCAAGAATATAGAATGCAAACTAAAGCACCATCCTTGCCTATCAACTACATCACTACAACTCAGCTACAGCCAGCTGATATTTCAAATTTTTATTTTAGTGGCTGACAGCAGTCCAGTGCTTATCCCTAGCTAGTTCTCAGCAGCTCAGACAACAGTGAGCACACTCAAGCCATCAGAAGGATCTTGTGAAGTTCATTCCTTTCCAGCAGACAGACAGCTGGTTAAAGGAAGATGACTGATGCAAGCAAGGGAAACGCCTCAGTGACATTCACTACTGAACAGACCACTATCAGGAAATTCCCAGAATAAGCTACTCTCTGCTAGGGCAGCAAATGGAATGTCTACCATGAACATACCTTTTAAATTCAGGCAAGTATTTAAGAAAAAAATGTACCACATGTAAGGAAAACTTGCCAGAGAAGTGGATTTAAGCAGGCCCACATCTGAACACTGCAGTGGAATGTCTCTAGCACCAGAGCATTCACCTACAGTGGTTTAACTACTGGTGTTGCCATTGCCCACTGTCAGGAAAGCATAAAAAATTCAAACACCTGCTCTGTGTGCTTGTGGAGAACTCCTCCCATAACATTACAGGTTTCAACTTTTCAAACTTGGATCTAGTAGAAAACTGCCTTCCTATGTCAGAAATTACCACCTTCCTACACCCTTCTTATATCACTGGGAAAACTGTGTTTTAATGGAGTATGACATTACTCATTCACAGAGAACATTAGGTACTTTATTCTGACATTAGATAACGCAGCAATGAAACAGTGTAAATCTGATTTAACAGTGTTTTGTTTAGTAACTGCAAGCATTTTATGCTAGATGTTTTATCATACAGTTCTGTAATGCTAATGCTTCAGAATTTTTTGAATTGTACCTCTGCCAAGCCAAACATATACCACAGATTGTGGCTCACTGAAACAAATATTAACTCTATCTATTATCACCTCTTGGCACTTACAGTGCTGAGAGTACAGAAACTTAATCACAAATGCTAGAAGTAACAGATTAAATGTTACAGCTAAATTGCAGTACCTGACAATAAATGACAAAATAAAATACTTCTGCTTACATTCTGTACTGAGATCTTGATCAAAGAAAAGCCACAGAAATGACCTTGCTTTCTGCCTGAAGAAAATCCACAGAAACCACTCAGCACCATGCTGCAAAGCTTGCAGAATTCAAAAAGCTCTAACTTAGCAGTCTGAGACTGGAAAGAAGCATAATCAACAAAGAAGTAAAATTTACTTTCTATATTCTTATTCAAAAAATACCTTGAAGCAGAACAATTTTGAAAAGTTCTCTTTGTTCAGTGTACTGTCCAGAAGCAGGGTGTGTGCTGCAGATAAAACACAAGGGAACAATCTACTTGAAGTCTGATTTCAGGACTTGTTGGCTGGTTCAACAAAAAGTACAGCCTTGAAGGCTCCAAAGAACATTTCCAGAAAGCAGCAATTACAGAGGAAAAGATACATATTGGATGGATAATGTAGAAGCCACCATATGAGAGATCTTCCATTACTCAGATCTACCAAATTGCTCTGTAGCCTTTCAATGGCAAACTAAGAAAAGTAGCTTTAACATCCCACAAAATCACAGCTTATATCAAAGTTAGATCATAATTCAAGCATAGTAAAAGAGTAAGGAAAAAGAAATACAATGATTTATAACAACTATGCTAGAAAGAGCAAAAAGAATGCCAGTACAGATGTATCTTTTTAAAGTTACAGACAGCTTCAGTTAGGTTTCTTCCTTAGAGCCTCCTGAAATAAGCAAACCCTCCTTAATATTTAAATAATTCAGTTTTTCTTATGAAGCCAAACACAGGAAAACAAGAATGTACCAATTCACTACTAATTTGGGGTTTTTACTGCCTTCATTGTACATTTGCTTCCCGCTTGATCCTTATTTATCAGCATATTGATTTTGTTAAAGGAATTTAGAAGAATTTTCATGCATTTTGTCAGTGGAAAAATAAAAACGCTGATAAAGAAAAGATACTTAAAAATACCTGTCCAAAAAGTGCCATACACATGTAAATATAATATCCATATCATACACCTAATTAATCTGCAAGAACTGGGTACTTTGTTAATCTTTCTTCTATGTAGTTAAAATTACATTTAGGCACAGTACAAAGAAAACACAACCAAAGAGCCTCACATCCAATAACAAGATCAGAAATTAAACAAAAAAACCCACAAACAAACAAAAACCCAAAAAACCACAAAAAACCAAATTATTCCTTTGTACTAACATTTTAGATTATTTATCATTCTAAATAGAGCACTCCACATCTGTTTACACTAGACAAATACCTCTGAGTTTGTGACCAAAAAAAAAAAAATTAGTTTAATCCCATGCTTTTCACTTGTGGTATTCAGGGAACAGAAAACTGGGTTGCTTGATTTTACTTTTTTAGAAATATGTGGCTATTAACAACAAAAATTGCTACTTATTTCTTTCTGAATTTTAATTGAATTTTTTTTAATCAAAAAAGAGAAAAAACCCTTTTCTTTGCAGACATACATCATGTGTTTGTTTTTTCACTAGCAATCTGACTGAGAGGGCACACAACTTTCACTGGGAACAAAAGTGTAAGAAATCAGTTAACAGCATAACAGAAAATATCTTTCCACTTCTTACAGCCAAAGGACACTAAGTGCACTATTTTTCTTTCCCCTTGCTCAAAAACAAATGGTACATTCAAAACTTCATTAATTCAAGATACATGTGTTGAATTTTAAATATAAGAATAATATTCCAAGTAGCATATTTGAGTAGCATAGCTCAAGTGTTGGTATTTCAGGTAAGCAATACAGGAGAACAAATTAGTGAGGAAAGTTAGGATCCGCTATCACTACTATTCTCCATGCTTATTTTTCTAGTTAAGCTAGAGACAGGTTCACAAAACTTCATGGGAAAAATACTTTCCTAAAGGTAAAAAACCTAAACCATTGCTACCTGTCTATGCTCCTTACAGGAGACAAAAAACCTAAACAAAGAAGTAAGCAAATGACTACTGGACACCAAAACAAAGGCAATGAGTTGCAACCTTTATAGATAGTCTGACCCTTTGAACTGGAAACTGTCCTCGTATCTCTGTTTTGCTTGCCTCTTTTGTCTGAATAAACCCGCCATATTTCTTAAATGAATAAATAATAGTATCAGGCACAGCACACTGTTAAGTGGGCTGTACTACAATCAATTTTATGTCTGCAGTATCTGCTGAGAAAGACCAGCTATTGGTATAGTTCTTAGAGGAGAAAACTGTGAAAGCTGCAGAATTGAAAAAAAACCCCCACATTTAGCAAATCTGGGAAGAGTTTCATTTTGGAAACATTTTCAAAAAGAAGGAAAGAGTTCAGGAGACATCACTGACTGATTTCCTGACAACACCGTGAATCACTTGAGATCATGGTTAGTTTAATAAAAGCAGAAGCACAGAACAAAACATTTTAATAACAACTTAACAATCAAGCAGTTGAATATTACTTGCTTTACTTTACTTGTTTTGGGAGAAAAACTGATCCTCTGCCAGATAAACAAGGAGATGAGTGAACTACTTTAAATTATATAGGTGTTTTGTTAAGAAGGTACTCAGAACAAAATTTTCAAGCCTCTTTAATATTTGCTATTATGTTTCAAACTATTAACATTTCCAAACAACAGATTATTTTTCAATATAAACAAGGGAATATAAATTAGCAGCTATAACTTATGTAGGTATCTCTCTGCCCATGGTAAGCTGCAGTGCCAGATGCTGACACCTGGATAAAGACCTGATTTGTTGGTTTGATAAACAGATGACACTAAAATTCTAAACTTTCAATGGAAGTTTTTGAAGAAGTGCATTCAGCAACGTCACAGTCCTTTGGTTTTCTTCTCCACTGTGGTTAAATCTGTATGCAGTACGGATAAGAAGATTATAAACTTCTTTGCTTGTATCAGTTATCTCAGTAATCTGAAATCAAATACAAAAGGTTAAATCAGGCAATTATGTTGCTAAATACTAAGAATTCTTCAAAATACTTGCAAGAAAACCAGATTTTTCCCTTACCACTGAATATGTGAGAACCAACTTCTGCCCAAGATATCTCTTTTCATACATCCCAGTGGAGCTGAGGAACTCTGGGATTTCTTTTGTTGTCTCAAATTTAAGTGAAACAAATCAAGAGGCCAGAAAGTTTTTAAAGGAAACACAAATGGATAGACAGTATAACCATTGGTAAGTCATTGCAATAGAAAAGAACTAGAAGTACATGAATGTTCAGCATGTATTTGAGGAGAACAACTGAATTCTGTAAAGCTTTCAAAAGTTTGAAAGCTCCCTCCCCCAGAAGATGACAAAAAAACAGGAAAAGACCCTGATTTTTGCAGGTCAGGAGAGACTTGACTCCTTTTTAACCATGTTAAACCCAAAATTTACTGTGCTAAAAAAACTCACAGCTGTGCATCTTAAATCAGTTCCACACCATTCTGCCTTTCATATTATCTTTAGTCCTTTTCAAATCACTAGCTACACATTAGTGATTATACAGATAAAGTCAAAATTAATCAGAGTGATAAACCAACAAACTGCCTACAACAGCTCATGACCACTCTGCAGTGGGAAATATACAGAGTTTTGAACGTTAGTTGAAAGCAGAAAATTGCCTTTGGTCCTCCTGGAGGGATTTAAAATAGCCAGCTCGTACATTACAGCATCACAGCTCAACAGCTGCACTCCCTTCGTGAAGAGGAACTAGAAAATAGCCATCTGTAAAAATACATAAACCCCTCCCCAAACTTTACCACTACATTCTTACGCTGAGAAGAAAATGGATCATTTGTGAAGTTGCACACTAGGATGTGAGAAATACCTTAGCCCTTCCTAAAGAGGAAAAGTGTCTTTTTAGTCAGCCAGCTGTGTCACAAAATCAGATGCTTTACACATGCTGTATACCCTATACAGATCTATACATAAGACCACACTGCTGCTGAATAGAAGAACTTTTGGACGTATTAAAACTACTACACTAGCCCTAGACCTGCTTGCATAGGGAGTATGCACTTCTTACAATAATATGGTTTGATAATAAGGAAAAGATTTGTAATCCTACACTGAGATAGCACTGTTTATCTTAAGAGACACAAACACATTTCACAGTTTGCACCAATATACCTGAAGGTTATTATCACCAATAGGAAGATACTGTGGCAAGCTTCCAGCCTTTTACTCCTCTTCATCTTTTTTACACCATAAAAGACACTGTCTTAGCTCTTCATTATTTCCTTCTCTCTCAGTTATTACTACACTGTCTTCCTCACTGGCTCTGCCAACACACCAAGCTTCTGCCACATCAATGCTAAGACCTAGCAACCAGCTGTTCCATGCAATGGAAAACAGCGAGAGTTCCATCATGTCTGCAATGGCTGGATAATTTAGGAAGTGATTTTTATGGGAAAATCAAAATGCTTGCACATGCTATCTATACCATGTATAAATGAACTCTAGGTATCTCTTAACTGCAAGCTATTACTTCAGCTCTTTCTGCATCTGTATAGTGACGACAGTAACCCTGTCAGTGAGATCAAGAAGTGAATGGAAAATATTTTGACTGTAGCTGAAATATATATATGTAGCAGGTTAGATATGGCTGTTGTAATCACAGTTTCCTTTAATTTTCTATTACGTGTTTTCTTTATTAAGAGGTAGAAACTTAAATCAAAAATAGTAAAATAACTGTGTATTTAAGTTAACCTGAAAAAAAGGGAAAAAAACACTTACACGGTAAATACATTCCTGGGCAATCTTATGTGCACCAGGTGAAAAGAGCAAGAAGCTGGTCAGAAGATGTGTTGTAAGACGCTGGTTACAACACTGCTCTACACCCGTTACCCTGTGTACAGCAGCCTCCAGGTCTTTGAGAGAAAGATCTGCACAGCTGAACAGCTTCATTAGATAACTGTAGACTGCTTGAGCTTCTACCTGTAGGAAATAATTTCAAAGGATGCAGGATCAGAGACAAGTAAAGATCAAATCTACAGTATTTTTACTTCAGATTTATACACTAAAAGAAAACTGAATCCTTGGAGAAACAACTCAAACATGAAAAAAAGTTTTAATTTGAACAGCAGGAAAACCAGGGAAGAAAGGGCTGTAACACATTGCTTTTACACTGATTCCCCCACACAAAGGTGGACAGAATGGACTTTGGTCTTAAAAATGAAGCAGACAGGGCATCAAGCCAGGATTTTTCCTTTTTTAATAATAATAATTTTACCTTTTTAATAATATAAGGAAATGGAGAAAGCCCTTCAGAAGAACATGGTCTGATTTTTGCATTGTGGGAAAAAGAACAAAGGCTCCTCAAGGACTAATTTCAGTATTGCTGCTGTAAATCAGTTAAATCCCCATGCAGCCTGACTTCAGTGGATAAAATGTTCTAGTAAGAATGTTCATTTTAAATGCTTCCTGTTTTCACAACTTATGTTTTTATGCTGTGAGTTAGACAATAAAACCTAATTTTTACTGGAGGTAGGAAACAGAAGATTTTGGCACCTCTAGAAAAAAAATCCTTAAGAAACTACTGCAAAAAAATCCTATTAATTCTGTTCCCTGTATTAAAAATTAACTGAAAAAACTTGTAGATGGAATGCAAATTCCATGGTAGTATCAGCTGGAACAAGAGAAAAATACACCACTGCAGACCCTAAGGAAAATTCTCAAGGATATTCACCGGAACAATTTTTTCAGACATTTGTTTAACTGATGTTGACCTACCCTTTTAACAATTTCCCATAATATAGCCTGGAAAAGCTGCTATTCTTGCATTAAGTCCACAATTACACGTGAGGCACAAATGATATCGGATGTACAGAAAGCTAACTGGAATTCCTCATGATTTTTTATTCCTCTGTACACCATATGAGCCAGAGACTGCAGATGGAGAGTAGCTGGTCCTTCTCCAAAAGCTCATATATCCTAGAAATCTCATGCTTAGTACCAACCTCCAAGTTTTGCTGCTTCAGTGTTTCAGACCCTAAAGATATGAAAGGAGTGCACCAAATGAATAAATATTGAGGAGCAGAATATCTAGTCCTGCACATATGGGTGAACTCTAGTGAACAGCAAAAATAGCCTTTTTTTTCTTCAAATAATTTAAACCCTATGTATTACACTCTGGCTAATACAAAGGTGCTACCTAAAGTACAGAGCAGGAAGACAAAATCTTAAGCCATAAGTGCACAGCTTTCCACAGAAAAGTACAGTAATTTCACGACTATAAGGCGCACCCTTTTGACTAAAATTTTCCCTCGAACCCGGAAGTGCGCCTTATAGTCTGGTGCGCCTTATCTGAGCTGCGTAGTGGCAAAAATTGCCAACCCGGAAGTGTGAGCCGCAAGGGGCAGTGGCCCCGTGGGGCTGTGCTGGGCTGTGAGGAGGAGTGGCCCCGTGGGGCTGTGGCTGGCTGGGAGGAAGAGTGGCCCCGTGGGGCTGTGGCTGGCT
>PYHW01010306.1:231736-247690 GCA_013186435.1 Turdus rufiventris
CCCCGATGCCGGTGACTTTCCTCCCCCCGCATGGGGCCCGCCCCGATTCCGGCGGTTTTCCTCCCCCCTGTACAGGGCGGCTGCTCCGATGCAGCGCAGGGGCTGCCCCGATGCTGCACGGGGCCCGCCCCGATGCCGGCAGCTTTCCCTCCCCCCGTGCAGGGGATGCCCCGATGCCGGCAGGCCCGCCCCGCGGCACCCCTCTCCCCTCACATCCCGATGTTGCTGCGGGGCCACTCCCTCCTCACAGCCCGGCACAGCCCTGCGGGGCCACTCCCTCCTCACAGCGAGGCACAGCCCCGCAGGGCCACTCCCTCCTCACAGCCCGGCACAGCCCCGCCGGGCCACTCCCCCTCGCAGCCCGGCCCTGCTGCAGGGCCACTCCCCATCGTGGCTCGCACTTCCAGGTTGGTAACTTTTGCCACTTTGTCCCTCAGATAAGGCACACTGGACTATAAGGCGCACTTCTGGGTTCGAGGGAAAATTTTAGTCAAAAGGGTGTGCCTTATAGTCGTGAAATTACTGTACATTTGTAATACTGTTACATAAGAATCAGATGTTCCTGCAGAAAAATACATGAAAAGAATATTATTAAAATTGCTAAATCAAACACACCCTATTTAGGAAATGGCAAAAAGTCATCTCTGTCCCTTTTGAAGTTATTTTAAGACATAAACAAACCATGCAGATTCATGATGCTGCCAATACTTAATGAAAAAACTTACCAAAAGGACATGGGGCTAAACTTCTAACAAGAGGTTGGTGATGATTTGGGAAGTAGGCCTTCAGTGGAAATTTATGCTAAGACACAAAATCATTATTTTAAGAGGTTTCTGGTCAGTTTTCAAAACAAACACACAGTGAATAATCTCATCTAAGGCAGTAATTAACAATACAGACTGAGGCAGAAAACATAACATTACCTGTTTAGTTAATTTTAGGATTTGCATATGAAAGAGGTATATTTTTGGGAAATGCTTGATTATAAAAAGTAATTATTTATAGATTTTAAAAGTACATGCATCAAAAAAAATTCTGAGCATCAACAAAATGGCATGTTACTAGGCTTTTTTCCTGTAATCACATAAGTTTTCACTCTTAATTTGCAGAGTTTAGAAGAGACACTAGTTTAATTTCATTTTCCAGTGTAAACAGATTCACAGATGACATTAAACTAAGAGCTAATACATCGACAGAATCTGAGGGCATTGTGTAGATTATTGCCATCTGTTCAAAAATGGAAACCGAAAATTCTTAGGACGTGATCCAGCAGCAGTGTCAGATAACAGACTTGCCCTGATTATCTGAGAACATGAACTTGTATGCTGTGAACACTGCTTGTATAGCTGAGACTAGCAGTAGCACATCTTTAATCTGTTTGTTCTGCAAACATGTACTACAGGCACATCTAACATGTATGTGCAAGTGCAACGCCAGCTCCCTTTGAGACAAACCCAGCCAGGCCCACATGGCACAAAATCTAGTTGGAGTCCAGTAACTACCAGAGCACAGGAGGGTCAGCACTGGGTCCAGTCCTCTTCAACATTTTCATTAGTGAACTGGATCAAGGGGCAGCAAATTTCCTTGGGAAGTTTGCTGATGACACAAAACTGGGAGGAGTGGCTGATACATGAAAGAGTTGTGCTGCCATTTAGAGGGACCTTGACAGGCTGGAGAAATGGGCTGAGAGAAGCAAATAAAAGTCAGCAAGGAGAAAGTATAAAGTCCTGCACATGGGGAGGAATGACTCCATGCACTAGTACATGCAGGCAGCCACCTAGCTGGAGACCAGTTTGCAGAGAAGGGCCTGGGGACCCAGTGGACACCAAGGTGAGTGTGAGTCAGCAGTGTGGCCTGCAACAGAGCAGCAAGTGATATCTTGAGCTGCATTAGGCAAAGGATTGCCAGAAGGTCCAGGAAGGTGCTCCTTCACCTCCCCTCAGAACTGTAAACAGCCATTCCAGCAGGCTAACCTGAAATACTATGCCCAGTTAAGGTCCAGTTAAATAAGGGGCCACATAGATCATGTCTCACACTGGAGAACTTCTGTGAGGAAAGGCTGAGAGGATCAGGAGAAGGCTCAAAGGGGATCTTCCCATGTGTATAAAAACCTAGAAGGAGAGTGCAAAACAACAGAACTAGGGTTTTTGCAGTTCGCCCAGTAGAGTTGCAGAGTTCCATCTGGATATAGTCTTGGACAACTGGTTCTAAGTAACTATGCTTTGGAGCTGGGGAGCTGGATAAGATGATGTCCAATTCTCAAGCAATCTGTGATTCTCTCATTTACATCTTTGAATCTCCAAAACATTAATCTTAGAACTCTTCTTTTTTAAAAGTAAGAAGTCCTTTAGCTAACAGAACATCTCTTCAAACACAGACTGGGAATATGAACTCTATAAAATGTAATTGAGCTGTAAATCCAATGAAGACTGCATTTAATAACTATTTTCCATTGGCATTATATATGCACACATCCTATAAACAAACATACTACTACATTTTTTTTGTTCTGTCAACAGCAGTTAAGTGAAATTACAGCACATAAATATATATAGTCTTTTTAGACAGCCTATATATCACTGGTGTAGTAAGACTCTAAAAACTTGTCGGGAGGAATTAGGCTAATTAGAAAAATAATAATCCCTCTAGTAAAGTATGCATGTAGCCAATTAACTTGCACCAGAAACTCCCATGAAAAAGCAGCCTCTTGATACAGTTAATAGTAACCAAGACACCCCACAGCACATGCTACATACGAAAACAATATTGTGAAGCTAAGTGAAAAACAATTTTCAGTATACTCTCTAGGCAAAGCCAAAAAGGTTTGTCATATAAATACAGTATTTTAGCCAGTTTTCTTCACATATGCCATCACAAAATGCAAAACAAGGTACTATCAGACAGAACAAGTTTGGATGTGACTGGTTTTAATAACTGCCATGATGTGTAACAGGAAATAAACATTGAAAACTGGTTTAAAATGTTTATCTGTCCACATAAAACAAAATTCCCAGGTGAAAACCTATGATAATTCTGAAATGATCACAGGAAAATAATTCATGAGGAAATTATAATTTCCATCAAATAGAAATATGAACTTCAACTTCACAAATTTACAAGCAACATGACCCAACCATCCTCAGGTCAGCTTTCACTAGCACCACAAACTTAGAGAAAATCTGTTATACAAAACATACCCCAAAGTGATCTCACTGCAGTCATTCTTTAATTTATTTTTCAACAACTACAGAAAAGGGACTTTTTCCTAAGTAGTTTTAAACCCCATGTTCCATTTATACCTTTTTCAGTCTCCAAAAACATAGAAGAAGAAAGACTATCCTAAATCCAGTAGCACTGTCTTTTCCCACCCTTCAGCTTTTTTTCTGCCAGACCTTGTTCTCTCTAAATGGTCTACCAAGTTATTATAAAAGACAGCTATTTCTGACAGCTGCCACACTGCAACAGACAATCACTCTCCTCCAAACACACAAACTTGTGAACCGCCAGACACTACCCAACTGTTTTGCAAATTTAATGGATGCATGTTTGCCTATAAATTCCAAAGGTTTCAATGACCAGGCAGAACCCACTTCATCCTCTGTCATTAATGTTTTTACCATTCTTCTAATTGCTATGGAGCACATTCTGTCCTGTCAAGGGCAATCAGATACCACAAAGACATACCTTATGAATATATATATAATGATAGTATGACCAAAGGGGGAAAAAAGGGATCTGACTAACTTAAAGTTTAGGAAGCAATCTGTACCTGCCTTTTTGCAAGCAAACCGTTAGCTAAAATTAGACTTGTTATAATAATATATATTATGTTACGTTACGTTACGTTACGTTACGTTACGTTACGTTACGTTACGTTATATTATACAGAGGACTTTTAATTCTATCACTGAAGATATTACCTTGATTAGAACTCCATGACTGAAACAGTACACAAGTTAAATAAAGGAAATTCAGTATTTAAAACCACTTCAGAAAAATAAGCAGCATCCATGTTGCAATGCCAGTAGGTGAAGGACTTTCACCTTGAAGAAAACATACTGCCTGCACAACAGAATTAGCTCTTGGGTGTCTGATGGGTGTGGAATCCTTACTTTCATTCTCACCCGCTGATCCCCACCTGGGGCTACACAGTGTGCTGTTTCCATGCAGTCAGGATGGCACAAGATTATCATGCACAGCATTAATATATTAAGCAAGACAGCTGCCTGAAACCAGAAGACAGATTCAATCACACTACTAATTAAGAGCCAGTATGCCACAAGTTCAAAGAAATCCCAGCATTCTCTTAATTTTCATCTCCCTCAAAAAGATACAAAACATCAACTGGGAATTTTAAGTTTCAAGTGGAAGGTTTTAAATTACAGTAATTTCATGATTATAAGCCACACCATTTTGACTAAAATTTTGCTCCCAACCCAGAAATGTGGCTTACACTCAGGAGAGGCCAATATATGAAAAATGTTCTGAAATTTCCCAACCCAGAAGTGGAAGCCGAGGTGCCGAGCTGAGCACCTGCCAGTAAAACCCGGGATTGCGCGATTGTTACGAATTGATTACTCTGTTGCGCAGCGGGCGGAGGTGGGCTCAGTGCCGGCAGTGTGGGGTGGGGAGAGGTGGGGGGCTCTGTCCCCACCTGCTGCTGCCACCAAGGGAGCGGGCAGGCTCCGTCCCCACCTGCCGCTGCGGGGCAGCGTCAGGCCAGGGCGAGTGAGCCCAGTGGCAGCAGCAGCACTGGCCAGCCCCAAGCGGTCCCCCTGAGTGGCAGCACCGAGCTGGGCCACCTGGCCGCATCAGCAACCCTGAGTGGGCCGAGCCTGCCCGGCCCTGAGCCAAGCCAGTAAACCTCACGATCCTGCGGTTCTGTTACTAATTGGCAACTTTGTTGCATGCAGGTCCTCGCTGAGAATGACAGTGCAGCTTATAATCAGGTGCCGCTTATATATGGACAAAGACCTAAACGTTGCTGACACTTGGAGCTGCAGCTTATAATCAGGTGTGGCTTGTAATCGTGAAATTACTATACTTTAAAATAGTCTTCCCAAACTTGCATCATATGAATTTGATTTCAAAACACAAACAAGAAGGTCTGGATGTGACCATGTGATTTGGGAGTCTGAAGTCAAGTTTGCAACCTGTAAGTAAGATAAGATTTTTCATATCTGTATTTCAAAATTTTAAGGTAAAAATCTGGTCTTGCTCTTGTTTAAATTAACACAAAAGTAATTCCATTTAATTCCGTTCTGTAAGACCTGTATAAAAATCTGTGCAGAAGAAGACAAACTAAGCTGTGAAATTTGAAAATTTCGACCAAGGAAAATTCAGAGACCATTGTTGAGAGTCAGGAATTGAAACCAGTCTGTATTCTGTGTCCCGGTATGTATTATGTGTCTTCTACCTTCTGAACAGACAAATATGACTATTCAATATGCTACCTAAAATTATTTAGGGGACTGGGAATGGGGTTATTATCTCTGCTTAATTTGAGACCCTGCTACTGCAAAAAAAAAATGCATCTAGCATTTTTCCTCCTTTTTATCAAAGATTTATGCTCATGTTCATTGTACAGGCAAAAACTTCAGCATCAGGGGAACTGAACCTGTGAAAAGCACTTTAGGCAGACATACTTGAGGACTGAGTTAGGTAAATTGCTCTTACAGATTGGTTTCATGCTGTAATTTTATGTGCAGGAGAAGATGCTTGAACTGAACTTTGATGTATCTATACAGCTACAGAGGGATGCTATTATTTACCTCATTATATTCAGTCACTTCACTGAAAAGTACAATTGGGGTCTTATGAAATTTTGCATTTTTTCACTGGAAGAAAACACTAAGAAAGAGATCTTGACTAACCTGTTTATTTTCATTCTGATGAGCCTGAAGGAAGAGCTTTGTAAACATCTGCATTATTGTCATAACTTCTGAAGTTCCATCAGTTTCCATCAGTGCATTCCTAGGCATTGAAAAGTTAGATATGACAGATCAGATAATTGGTCTGCCCATCACACCACTGTTAACTGAAATGAAAGAAAAAGGTACATTCATTGTATAAAGTGTGGCTGAGCTCATTACACCACTAACAGAAATACTAACTTTGCAGGCCTTTAAATTTTTATTTAAATTTTTAAAAAAACAAACCTCATACACAACTACAAATAAACTAGACTTAAGAAATATATATAGTATACATAATTTAAGACACATAATTTATCCTACTTGAATAAGTATACAATTAAAAAGACTAGCACAACTTTATTTGCCAAATTTGGCATCAGACCAGTTTACTGTGTTCAGAGCAACTACTCCCATGATTAAATTAAGCATACTTTACAGTGCTTTGTGGGACTGCATCTCATAGGCCATTCTAGAGATTTACAAAGTGGAATGCTTCAACTTGCCTTCCATAGTGCAAAACAACCTTGAGCAAACAGAGCAAGTGGAGGAAAACACATAGCAGCAATTTTTATTCTCTTATTTGAAAGACATAAAGTAGAAGGGAGAAAAAATGCTCAAAGTTGCCACTGAGATACAAGTATTAGAGAACTGTTTCATTCCTTCCAAAATATATGAAGAGTTTAACACATTACTGCAACACAGAAATGTCACAAAACTACAGGCAAATATACAGTAATTTCACGAATACAAGCCGCACGGAGTATAAGCCGCATTCCCAGTGTGTCGGCAAAGTTCATGTCTTTGTCCATACACAAGCCGCACCCGATTATTAGCCGCTCTGTCATTGGCAGCGAGGACCCGCATGCAACAAAGTTGCCAAATAGTAACAATCGCGGGATGGTGGCATTTACTGGCTCGGCTCGGGCCATGAGGGCTCGGGCCTGCCGACGGGGCCAGGTGCCCGAGCTCGGCGCTGCCACTTGGTGGGGCCACTCGGGGCCAACCGCCGCTGGGCTCGCTCGCCCCGGCCCGGCACTGCGCCACGGTGGCAGGGGGCACAGAGCCCGCTGGCATCCGTGGCAGTGATGGGAGGAGGGGATGGAACCCCCCCCGCTCCTGCAGCAGGTGGGGATGGGAGCCTGCCTGCTCCCGCGACAGGCGGGAACAGGAGCCTGCCTGCTCTCACGGGGGCGGCAGGCAAGGACGGGAGCCCCCCGCCTTCCCCCCAGGCTGCAGGGATGGCAGCATGGAGCCCCCACCTCCCCCCGGGCCGCGGGGATGGCAGCATGGAGCCCCCGCCTTCCCCCCGGGCCGCAGGGCCAGCAGGAAGGAGGCCCCATCTCTCCTCTGGGCTGCACTGCCTTAAGGAGGGAGCTCCCCTGCCTTCCCCCACTGCTGTGCTACCAGCAGGGAGCCGGCTCCACCCACCGCGAAACAGAGTAACCAATGTGTAACAATCGCCTAAAGCCGGGTTTTACCGGCCGGTGCTGGGCTTGGCACCCTGGCTGTCACTTCCAGGATTGGAAATGTCAGAAAATTATTCACATATTAGCCGCCCCTGAATGTAAGCCGCATTTCGGGGTGGGAGGAAAATTTTAGTCATAATGGTGCGGCTTGTATTAGTGAAATTACTGTAACTGCTGATAAAAAAGAAGAAATAGTAGTGCATGGAAACTCAAAACAGTCTAGGTGTATGGACTTCTGTATAGCCACACATAGCAAGAAAACAGTGGGAAATAAAAGCAGCAAGTAATATCAACGTGACAATTTAGCACAATTAATCTCAATATGCATGCAAATAGCAGGGAAAGTTATTACAGAAAGAGTCAGAATGCTTAGATCCACTTCTAATAGATCACTAATTCCAAATACAGAAGAAGTTTTGTGCCATCTATAGAAACCTAACACAGTTTCCAAGCAAGTTTTCTTTATCAGCAGCTCTCTAAAATCTCATACGTGATTACAATTGGAATAGTATCTTAACATCTGCACACTACTTGATAATAGTTGGAAGGATGTTAGACAAATTCAACAAAAACCCCAGAAGACTGCATAAACCAACTGGTCTGCAAAAATCAGCTAACTTGTACAGCTTCATGTAAGTATCAAGAGAAGATGAGACACAGTATTCGAAAAATATACCATAACTTTAATACCAACAATGTAGAGGAACAAGCACACTAAGCAGAAACAATTCAAAGTAAAGGGAGCAAAAATGCAGGCTTAGAAACAGGAAAACATAATTTTTTGACAATTTGAAACATTAATAGAAGTGGAAAGTTTTACCAGGAAATACCATGTTGGACAAAGTCCTGCATTAGCTGAGAAACATAAAGTTTCTACAGCCCAGACTCATCTGCTAGTGCCTGCCCAAACCTCAATGTGCATAAAGACACACAAATGCCCCTGAACATGTCTACTGGGAGCCCTGTTTTCCTAAGAAGGGAAACACTTGATGAGAAAAGGATGTCAGTCACTAAATATATTCTTCTTGTAATGGAATTGTTAATACTGATAACCCTGGCAGTAGATCTACTCAAAATTGGCAAGTATTAAGTCAAGTGAAAAGAAGAGAAAAGCCACTGAAAACTGAATATAAAGGATTTGAAGCCCCCACGTGGTAACCAATATACTGGTTGCTTCAAAATAACTTTAATGCATTCAAAACCAAATTCATTATTAACAGGTGGATCAATAGTTTAAGGCCATTAAGAGTGTATCTACAACAATAAATCCTGAAGAGCATAAACAAACTGTAAAATAGGCTACAGTGGTAAATGCAAAAGTTTCTGCTAAATGCTACTTTCATTCTGGCATAGGCCAAGCCATTTCAGAATTTATAATTTTCATTTCAAAATTGTATTTCAACCACAAATCTCTACTGAAGTACAAAATACATTATAAATTTCAAAGGCTAAAATATAATGTAGTCAACTAAATAATGATTATTATACTGTAACTTTATTTAAATTTCATAAGATTTTAAACTTTTTTCATTATTTGCAATCTACTACACAGAAAGGGACTTTAAAGCATACAGGTAGAGAAATCCTGAAAATATAATACTATAATACTGCTTCTGCTCAAGAAGAAAACCTCAATGTTTAAATGAGTCATCTAAAGCCCTTCCCACACTAATTTTAAAACTTACTTGAAAATTTCATTTACAATTCTGAAAATGGCAGGATGGCTTGCTGCTTGCGGCTGTTGATAAACAAATGGAAGAAAATTAGGTATTAATAAGAAACAACTTACACAACTGTCACTGCATAACTTACAGCTTAATTCATGGATGCTATTATATACCCATTATTAAACTGTAACTCCAAGATAAACTCTTACTAAACCCTCTTCTTAGGATTAGAACTCTTAGGATTCTCCATAGCGAGACCAAGCAGGCTCAACAGCTGATAAATGCAAACACCTGGGTTCCCAAACTGTTTATGACAACAATCACTATGAATACTAAACATGGCAGACAGAAAGAACAGGTTGTTGCATGCAATTGCTAGAGGCTAGACATAGGGAATATGTTTTTCAAAAAGCTTTTCTTTCCTCTTGGCAGATAACCCTTTCAGGATGTGCTTTGAGACTCCTGATATATCTTCAAAATTAAATTCCAGAAAGTGATTTTATCATCTTTGCCTTTAATTGTTTTGTATGCATTTTTGTCTAGGACTTTTTTTTCACGGTATTATCTTCTTTTGTGAACTTCTGAGTTGCTAGTACAAGCTAAATATCTCAGTGTGTCAAAATATTTTTTTTAAACTTGTGAAGCCTTTTACCATGCTACCACAAAAAAGACTGTTTTGAGAGAGGTTTTATATTAAACATGCACCAGTTAACACACTGCTTTCTAATTCCATATTCTTGGGCTTTTATAGAACACCTAGAAAAAATCTCACTTATGCATTCCCCAAAGTACTAAGTTAAAGTCGAAGTAGTGAAGCAAATCCTCACTTAAGAGTCTCTGATGTTAGTGCCTGAAGATTTGGTAAGAATATAGTTCTTGAACAGCCTACTGTAAAGCATGTTTAAAAAAATGCATTCTATAAATTTTAGGAAGCACAGTGTTTATAAAATGGCATTTATTAATGCAGCTAAAGTGCTTAACACACTACTGAAATTTTTTATGCATTTGTTTCAAGCTAAAAAGCACCAAGAAGAAAATTAATATAGTACTGTAATAATATATATAAATTATGTTTATAAAAATAAGTTATAATGATTATATAATACATATAAAATAACTTATAATAATTATATAGTTATAATAATTAAACTGTACAAGGGAGAACAAGGACTTTGCTGAATACGACCCATACACGATAATTAAAAACCAACCAACCCTTACTAAAAACTGCCTAGAAAACTCCTCCTCTGCCCCAGCTGTCTACCACACTGTAAATAGGAGGGGGCACCTCATCTTGCTGTTTTGCCCCATTTTCTTTGCACTGTGTCCAAGTTGTGCTATGGAACGTGCGCCACCTCCTGCTTCAAAGCAGGAGCAGCCGGCAGCTGCACCCCGAATCCCACTGGCAGTGCAGCAGGGAAGGAGTCCCCGCCACGAGACTGACAGCAGGCATGGGCCTCTCCCTCTTTTGGGCTGTCTTCTGACCTGGAGTTTGGGTTTTGGCTTGTATTTTTTTGGGGGGCTCTTGTTTTGTTTGTTTGTGGAAAGACAGGACTAGAGTACCAGAGCTGCCTTCCAAACCCAACCATTCTGATCATACTGGAGAGTATGTTTTCAGTCCTGTGGGCTAAAGGGTTGATTCAGTAATTCCTCCCCTGTCTTTCAGACCTTCTACTCACTTTTGTAGACACACTTCTATGATGACAAGCTGACATACTGGATATAAACCAGAAAGGGTGCACCAACACATCAACTCACAGACCAAGATCAAATCCTAGTTCTTTTGAACAAGTCCAAAATAAATGTGCTGTATACAACAGTGAAAAACTCCTCACTTCTTCCTGGCAGACAGCAGCAATCTAACAGTACTCACTACAAGAAACCATATTTAATAGTCCCTAGGATTTTATCTAAACTACTGAAATCAGTATGAATTTCATCACTGGTGGTCAAAAGGGAAAAAATGAAAAACAAACCCAAGCCCAAACCCCACTGTTACCTAATTTCACAAGACTTTGATCAATGGACTGTATGGAATTAATTTGTGAGTACTCGGAGCAAGAATGCTGTGATAGTGCAAAAGTCTGCCCTGCAATTTGAAGATGGCCTGTTGTGTAGCAGGAGAAGAGCAGGCAGCACAATTCTGCTACTGCCAGCAGCAGTTCTGGAATTTGGGAGTGATTATTATTTCCAGGAGGGATTTTCATAAAATTTTTTCCTTGTTGACATTATCTCCTTATATTTTAAAAATAAAAAGGCATTTAACATTTCAATAATTTTTGTCTGCAATTATTCAATGCTTTTCACAGAAATCAAACCATATGTAAAGCCCTTCTAAAACATGCACAATACGGACAGCACAATACACACTAAACAAAAATATTCAAACACAGAGAATTGGAGCTGCATGTGCAGTATTATGATAAAAAATACACTTTTAACATTTTCCAGACACAAGTCTTAAAGAACTATACTACTTATGTATCTGTATTATTAGAAAGCAGAATCTTAACCAACTTACCTATAACACAAAGCCACAACTGAATTAAAAAATTTACTAAATTAAAAATTAAACTGAATAAAAATTGTAGAAAAATACATCTGTATCTACAGTAAGCAAGTAAATGGGAAAAAAAGGAGACAGAATACTGCATTTTATTCACATCACAGAATCTCTGCACCAACCACAAGTAAGAATAAACATGGGGAAGTAAACATGTCTAAGGTCATACAGATTTGAAGTAGTAACTCTTGATTTCCAGACTCACATGCAATTAATTGGACCCAATACTTCTAGAAGTTAAGCATATCTAACTTTAGGAAACTACTATGGTGCTGTATTTCAAATGTTTCTTTATCTTCCAATTGCATATTTGTGTTTCTGAATTTTATATTTACCAGTTTAAAATAGGAAATGTTACCTTTTTCTTATACAAAATGCCAAATGTGTTTCTCCTTTGAAGATTACATTTATTTTTAAAGCACAAGTATATTTTTACAGAAGTTTTAAAAGCACCTAAATCTATCAACATTAAGAGTAATTTTCTCCATCCTTCATCTTTTCCGCCACATTCATGCCTCTTTCATTGGCTCTGTACACTGGGGAGGGTTTTAGCTGTACGGAGCTCAGGGGCAGTGGGGATAAGGCTGAGAGCCTGTGAGTGACATTCAGAGGGAAGGACAACAAGGCACAGATCCTGCTGGGAGTCTGTCACAGACCACCCAACCAGAAAAAAGGGACATATTCTATCAGTGGATGTTTCATGATCACTAGCCCTCGTTCTCGGGAGACTTTAACTTGCCAAATGGCTGCTGGAAACTCAGCAGTGGAGGAGGTTCCTGGAGTGTGTGGAAGGTAACTTCAGGCACAGCTGGTAGGGGAGCCTGCCAGGGCATGCCCTGCCTGAGCTGCTGTTCACAGAGAAGGGTGTGGGACATGTGATGGGCACAGTGACCATGGAATGATGGAGTTTCTCTGTTCTTGGTGAAATAAGGAAGGGGACCAACAGAACCGCTACCTTGGGCTTCCAGAGGGCAGACTTTGGCCTGTTCAGAACTCTGGTTCAGAGAGTCTCTCAGGAAACTGCCCTTAAAAACAAAGGGGTTCAGGAAGGCTGGACATGCTTCAAAAGGAAATCTTAGAGGCTTAGGAGCAGGCCATCTCCATGTGCCAACAGATGAGCTGGCAGAGAAGACAACTGCCTTGGCTGAGCTGGGAGCTTTCATGGGAACTCAGGGAAAAAAGAGAGCTTATGAACTTTGCTACTCCAGATGTCATTAAGTAATACAGAGAGAAAACTAGAAAGGCTAAACCTCAACTAGAACTCAATCTGGCTATTTCTCTGAAAGATTATAGAAAGTGTTTTTATAAATGCAGTAACTACAAAAGGAGGGCCAAGAAAAATCTCCATCCTTTACTGAACATGGAAGGGAACAAAGTCACTAAGGACATGGAAAAAGTTCATGTATTTAATATTAATTAGACCAGTTTTGTTTGTTAGTAAGACCAGTTGCCCTCAGGGCAGCCTCCTGAGCAGGTAGACAGGGATGGGGAGCAGGACAGACCCCCTGCAATCCAGAAGGAAGTTGTCAGTGACCTCCTGTGCCATTTAGGCAATCGTAAGTGTGCAGAGTCAGATGGGATCCACCCAAGGACACTGAAGGAGCTGGCAGTAGTGCTCATTAAACCACTCTCCATAATTTATCATTAGTCCTGGTGAAACAGGGAGGTCTCACACGCCTGAAGGTTGGTCAGTGTGACACCCATCTACGCGAATGGTGGAAGCGAGGATCCAGAAACTACAGGTCTGTCATCCTGATGCAGTGCCAGGGAAGGTTATGGAGCAGGTCACCCTGAGTGCCATCACACAGCACATACAGGACAACTAGGGGATCAGGCCCAGACAGCAGGGGATTGGGACAGGCTGCCTGACCAACCTAATTGCCTCTTATGACCAGGTGATATGCCTATTGGATGAGAGAAAGACTGTGGATATTGTCTACCTGGACTTCAGCAAAACATCTCATTGCAGGGACATTGAGGTGCTGGAGCGTGTCCAGAGAAGAGCAGTGGAGCTGGGAAGGGTCTGGAGCACAAGTTCTGCAAGGAGCAGCTGAGGGAGTTGGGCATCTTAGCTTGGAGAAAAGGAGGGTCATGGATGACCTTATCACTCTCTACAATTGCCTGAGAGGAGGGTGCAGCCAGGTGAGGGTCAGCCTCTTCTCCCAGGCAACCAGTGACAGGACAAATGGACGGAATGCCAACCTATGTGCACATCAGGAAGAATTCTGCCAGTGAAAGGGTGATTAAACATCAGAACAGGCTGCTCAGGGAGGTGTTGGGAATCACCATCCCTGGAAGTGTTCAAAAAACAGCTGGATGTAGCATTTAGAGTCATGATTTAGTTGACATGCTGGTTTTTGGTCAAAGGTTGGACTCAATGATATTCTAGGTATTTCCAACTGTAATGATTCTATGATTCTATTCTGACAAGGTGAAAAACAAAACGCAGGAAGAACAGATGGTTTATAAAGAAGCAGCTAACAAATTTTAAGCAAACCTATTGCACCTTTTTTGCAACATACCTTTGAAACAAATAAAACTACTTTTGAAAGCTGTCTCAGAACCAAACAGAAACTATAAGTGACACCAATTCAATCACATCTCTTTTTACATACACAGGCTTTAAAAATCTGTGTATATATGTATCTATTCCATTCCTGGTAAAGCAGAAAACACTAGTATATGTATTTACTGCACCTTTAGTTGTTAATGCACACAACAAACCCTAAAGTTACTTCAGAAAGGAAGACATCCACTCACCCACTCAATTCCAAAAAAGCTATGATCTGTGATGGTCACTTCACTTGTTTTTGTTACTTCTGAATAACTACAGGATTTTCAATATTAATTTCAGTTTAGCCACAAACTCACAAACATAATAGCATGGCATATAAACCTAAGTTAGTGGACCATCACACAACAATTACTCTTGGAATTAATATATATGAGTAGTACATATCAAGTTTCTTTCATAAGAGAAGTACAGTGGTTTACAACTATCTGGGCACCTTAGATCTCTATGAGGTTTATGTACAGTATGATTACTGCATCAAGATACTTGATTTAGATAAATTACTCTGATAATGCAATTATGAAAGAGCTTATTGAAATTTCCTTCTTATAATGTACTATAATCAAATCACTAAAATATTTCTGACTATTTGTCCTCTACAGGTTTTCTTCCAAGTAGGAAAACAGAAGTCTAGTTTTGTCTCATGATACAACTATTACTAAATCCATAAGGTAAACAGAGCTTACATCCTAAAACACCATAATCCAACTGCCAAAAAATGCACATCCACATTCCTAAACAGATATTTAAATATCCTTCAGATAGGCTAAATAATTATACTGTTGGATTCAAAGCACTGGCTAATTTAATGTCAAACTAGTATATCTTTACAGTACCATGTACATGTTGTACAAAATAATATGTATCTAGAACACAATTTCCAGATCACATTATTTTCCTTCTATACTGCCTCTCTGAAGCTTCCCATACTGGTTTTTTTTTTCACTTGTTATGCCATCTCCCATTTATGAACTCTTCCTCTTATTAATGCCTACCCAATCATCAATATCTAGCTGCCTACTGCTCTCTTCTTTATGGCTCCATTTATTCCATTCTTTGTCCACAGGATGTCCTCTCTAAACCAGCTTTCAAAGCTGCTACACTGGTCTTGCCAGTCTGTGAATATCTTATTTTGAAAGCACAAAGTCTTTGGAGCAGAGGCAAGTAAAGACAACGTAAGTGTGCTAGCACAATAATGTTTCATTCTTTGCAGAGATCAGAATGTGAAGAAAACTGAAGTACGAACATTTTAAATAAATAATAAAAAATAACACTTGAAACAAGTATTTGACTTCTTTTTATATATTTATAACCTAAATCTAGATAACTTTTTTCTCACCTGGTATATGGTGTAGTACCAGATAATATATACAACTTACAACATACCTGATACATAAAAATTAGGCATAGATCCTGTATATAGCCTTGTGTGCTGCAATACCTAAATCCCCAGATGGCATATGAAGAACTGCTGATACCAAGCCATTTGTAAGATTTGCAAGTATCATAATGGATCCCTAACAAAGAGATTTGCAAGTTCAATTAAAATGAAGAATATTTAAAGGTAGCATTCTTTTCCTGATTAGAATACATACTCTGTAAGCAGTTTCATAGGCTGAAAAAAAAATACCATATGCCATTCGTTAGTTCTGTGATTTTATGAAACATATACAATAATTTCACGAATATAAACCGCACCATTTTAACTAAAATTTTGCTCCCACACTGGAAATGCGGCTTACATTCAGGGGCGGCTAATATGTGAATAATT
>PYHW01010306.1:247923-276229 GCA_013186435.1 Turdus rufiventris
GCTCCATTCCTGCCCCCCGCCACCGCCACGGGAGCGGTGGTGGCTCCATTCCTGCTCCCCGCCGCTGCCATGGGAACTGGGGGTGCTCTGTCCCTGCCCGCTGCTGCCATGGGAGCGTTGGTGGCTCCGTCCCTGCCCACCGCCGCGGGAGGTGGGGCGGTCGGGTTCCTTCCGGCCCCATTGGCAGCCCCGAGCAGGGCGAGCCTGCCCGGCCCTGAGCCAAGCCAGTAAACCCCCTGCCATGCCGCGATTCTGTTACTATTTGGCAACTTTGTTGCACGCGGGTCCTTGCTGTGAACGACAGAGCGGCTTATATTCAGGTGCGGCTTATTTAAGGACAAAGAACTAAATGTTTACCAACACCCAGAGATGCGGCTTACAGTCCGTGCGGCTTATATTCCTTAAATTACTGTAATTTGAGTGCATAGCACACCTGCTATTTCACACTGCTATTAACAAGTAAATTTACATTTAGTGCTGCAAACTAGCTCATTATTTTGGAAAAAGTACTGTGCCAGGTTTTCTCTTAGGGATGATTTTTGGTGCTCTGCATAACACAGCATTTGAAAACAAATTTTAATTACAGTTTAGCAAATGTTTTGCATTAAGAATTTTGTTAAGGTTTGCAAACAAAACCAAGTAACTAAGCAGTCCATAATAAAATAATCTACAAGGGATTCCAGTTGTTCATACTGCTGAACTCCAAGGGCACAAACAATGAAGTAAAAACAGATTCAAATCCTCCCTGGCCAGAACTTGTAATTTTTAAGACAGAGGAAGGTACTCAGCACCCTCACCAATGGGATCCTCATTTCTTTACCCATTCATCATCACTGGATGAAATATTTTTTCTATTCTATCAATTCAGTGTAAAAAATAAAAAATTTGTGATGTTTGTAAGACTCAAGATTTGGCTTCCATTAACAAGTCATATGTCCCATGAAGGCCATTTATGCTGATGTATGTCTCTGTGCTGACATATCTGAAAACTGTCACTCCTGAAGAATGAAAGAGCACTGTCAAATGTACTACATGTTGCACATACCAGCAATGAGTCTTTTATTACATGAGCCACTTCTTCCAGTGAATTCAATTGAATGGAAAACAGCTGGTCTAGAAGATGTAAGGTAGCTTTTTCAAGGCTTGGTAAGTGACGAAGCCAAAGGCTGAAGACAGCTGGTTCAGGAAGAGAGATCTTCTTCCTGGTTTAGAAAGGAAAATGAAAGGAAAATACTATCTTACCTGAGTAACTAGAAGGAAGAAAACAAAACAAAACAAAACAAAACAAAACAAAACAAAACAAAAAAACTTATTTAAAAAAAAAAAAAAAACCATAATGGGGAAAAAGGATGCACAAAGATAAACCTGAAGCAAGAGAGAGATCTTGTTTACAGTAGCCTGTTCAACAGCAAATCATAATAGCAAAGAATAACAGGAAATCCTGCAATTTTACCACATGTTTAAAACCTAGAAAATTGGTAATGATATATCTCATTAAATGGAAACAGAACGTTTAGGTCTAGAGCTCCCTTCCTCTCTCAAGAAAGGTCCTTTCCCTGGACCTTGTACTCTCTCAAACCTGGACTAGCTCCTGCAGACAGCTACTGCAGATAGATGAGTAGGAAGATCCTGCATAATATTTCTGCTGTATAACCAAAGCATTACCTATCTTTGCAGGGAAATAATGAAAAAAATCAAAACCAACAACAACAAGAAGGAAAAAATAAGAAAACTGAAAAAGAAGAAAAAATACTTAGAGGTAGCTAAGTCTTTAGCCCACCATCACTGAGCAGAGCTATTTAACAGACAAATAGTTAAGAAGTTAAGAAATTATCTTACCACCTAAAGACTTCAACTATTGGTGTGTATCAGTACAAAAGAAATGGTACAGGGTGGACCAGCATTAATCAAAATACACTAAACTAACCACCCAAGAAGAGATACCACAGCACAAATATCCTAGAATATTTTCATAGGTATTGACCAAAACAATACATAAATAACAACATATATTTGCCTTGGTCTTAAATCAAATTAAGATTAAAAAACCTAAAATTAGGCTGGAGAGTACATGCAAACTAAAGCTACTGGTAAAAGAGAAAAATACTTGCAGAAAGAATATTAAATCCATTTTTGGATCTATTTTCAATGTATTTATTTTGCCATACATTCTTTTAATTATCAGTTCTCAGAATTCTGAATTTCATTTAAAAGCCTGTATTTTTCCCACACAATCTTAGGTACACTTAAAGTGTGCATGTGGAGACAAAAAATACACTGAAGTATCCAGAATTTCAAAACTGTAAAGCAATGCTCAATTTCAGGATGCTGTTTTACTAAATATTACTATTAAAGCACTTATGCACATCAGATTAAGTTAAGAATGACAAGATATCAGCTAATTTTGCCACTACCAAGTTTCTTGTTGTTTTTGTGGTAGCATGGTAGACAACATTATGGCAGGAAAAGAAAGCTAATAAGCTTACATAGAGGTAGTGCAACTGCAAGATATAAAAAACATTCAGGAAGTTAACTGTAATGATTATACTTTCAGAGATGAACTTGCAGATTGTTCCGCCAGGACAATTTTGAGTTCTTTGGAGCCAGCAAGTGTCCTGTTTTCTGGGGCAGGCTTCACCCATGTTCAGAAAGAAGACATGTTCAGAACACAACAGAGTTAGGGAAAATAGAAGTCAGTTGTCAGAGCGAGAAAAAAATAAAATGCAAGTACATTTACATTAAAACTACATGAGCTCAGCGACAGTTCAGGAATATATCATGCAAAGTACATGTGAGCCTGTATCTGCTCTCAGGGAAACCATGCACTTTTGTTGAGGACCCTGCAAGAGTCACTTAGTCAAAAGTGAAATGTGAAATCAGGTATTTTTGTTCACTGTGATAAGTAAGTAGTTCAAAAGTTAAGTAAAGAGACATTTATTTCAGTCAGAAGAATCTCTTATAATCATCCAAAGAATAGCCTTACTCACAACACAAAGTGTCAGAAGTCTGTCATGAGGACTGCCCATCAGCTTACTGAGATGAGAACAAACCATCTGTCCAGAACCTGTGAACCCCCTCTCAAAGTCTTTCAAACTTGTGGAACATGAATAGCCAGAAGCCACAAAATATGGCCAAGTGAAAAACTGAAAGATAGCTTTGTCTTTTTGGGCACATCTTTCACTACAAACCTCCACATTCACTTTCCTTTTTCATTCCTTTTCCTCAGTTTCTAGTAACACACATGGATTGTAATTATTGTAATTTTCCATTAATTATCTACTTTTGTCTGGAGCCCTCAAAGGATCACCACAAAAATCTTCATTGGAACATCTCAGAAATTATGATGAGTACAGAGGAAGCAATTAAAACTAAATTAAAAAGGAGAGAAATTGGTAATTGACATAAAATGTTCACAAGGCAGATTTCCTAGTATTAAAAAAAACAATTGTTTATAACACAGCACCTCAGCTACAACTTGAATAAAGCAATTCTCAACCAAAAGTAGGCTAGCTTTCCCTGACATCTTCCCTTTCCTGGCACGGCCAACCTTGCTGATGTTCAGCTTCACTCAGCTGGTTTTCATCCATAGACTGATTTTATCAGAACAGTGGGTTTAGTGGTAGCAAAACAAGCAAAACTTTATTCCACAAATTGCTCCTCTCTCAGATTCATTAAAACTAATCTGCTGAAAACCAGGAGAATTTAAATTTGGAGAACAAATTTCACCAACAAAACCCAAAAGAATTATGAAAACATCAAACATAAGCATCTATCTTACACAGAGAAAAATGAAAATGGCTCCCAAAATGTCAAGTTAGGAATGGTAATACAGTTATATGACACATAAATGACATTTCTATGAAGAATTATCAGAAAATTCCTAAAACCTATTGAAGGCTCTAACTTCCTTTTTAGTGAATTGGTAAGACAATGTCCCAGTCGATATTTAAAGCTGTTATGTCAAAGTTGGTGCATCAGCAATGTGAAATTCTGCTTTGGCCCACAGCCTCAAGTCTGCTATTTAACTGCAAGGGAAATATTTTACTAGAAAGGTGTACAGTGCATTCAGCATACAAACCTAGAAAAAAAAATTTACTTGAATGTCTTTATTAAATAGCAAAACAATAATACAAACCCTGCTACTTACTTTAAAAATGCTTCATTCACAGCCTCTAGAAACTCTGAACTGAGAATTTCTTTTGATGAGCCTCCATGGTAAAGAAGGAGAGTTTCCAGCAATGGAGTTAGATCAGGCAAAGTAATCAGAGGCACACAGAAAATGGACATAGCATTCACACGACTGGATGAAATGCTGAGGGAAAAAATAAACACAATTCATATTATAGAAGATTAAACGTAAGACATGCATACCTAACTGCTGAAAAATTATTTACTAGAATGACTGTTAACATATCATTCCATATTGTGTGCAGAATGTTAGGAAGTCATATAAAGTGTTGATATTTAAGTGCTCAAAGCAAACCATGTGAGGGATATCAACACAGTTCTGAACTGAACACTCAATTATGCTGCTCCGTCAACACATCCTTCCTAGTAGACATTTCTCTGTCTTTCCCAGGGTCAGGAAGACTAGAGATTCATAGCTCTCCTGTAAGTTTTCTAGTACCCCAGAAGAGACAACCTAGCTGCTTTTCAGGCCTTCTGCTGCTTTTTTAACCTCTCTTTCCTCTTAACAATTTATAAATCCTGCTGGCTTCAAGTGATCAGCTGGAAAAATTTTGTCTTACAGATCTACAGCTGAGGGAATATGTAGCACCTTTGGATCTTTATATACAAGCCACTCACTGGATCTTCTCACTAAACTACATACTTGGAAATTATTAAAGACAGTACAATCTGGAATATAAAGAAAATACAGAAACTTGTTGCTAGCACACAAAACTGTAGCATTGACATGAAGACACTTATGAAGACTAAGAACTGTGAAATACTGAATTGTAGCAAATCAAAATATGGTAAAATAAAGATATTGTTTGTAAAAGGCTTCCCTGAGCTCCTGCAAGTTTCTCCTGATTGACTAAAAAAAGTGTATTCTCTGCCAGAATCTGGATGGATTTCTTTGAGGAGTCAGCAATAGTAGTTCTGAAGACCTGAGATGGGAATTAAGAGGCTGCTCAGCAGTATGGACACAAGGTACTAATAATTATCATTTAAACAGAGAGAAATAAAACATGACACATTTTCAAAGATGCACATTTCTGAGTAATTATCTGATTAAATATTTGTTTAAGGTTTCTTATACTGAAATACTTCAAAATGCACCTTTGGTACAATTGCTTTTGTAAGAATGGGATGATCATATTGTGCAGCAGTATTTTTCACGATACACAGACCTGAAACTCTAAAACAGTTCCCTTGCAAAATTATGTTTCTAATTCCTTACCCAGGACTTGCAAAATTTAGCTGATGAATTTAGTCTTCCTTAACTTCAGAAGAAAAACCACATAAAGGCAACTTTCTTTTACATAATCTTCAAAATATATTCTCAGAGAATAATGCACAATGCATTCCGCTGTGTACTATTAATTTGCACAGTTATTAACATTTGAATTTTTTAAATATCACTAAATTGAGAAAGGAGAAAATGTACACTTCTAAAAGCAAACATTTTTGTCTCTGGAATTTGAATAAATATCCATATAATAATTTCTACACTCAAAAATTAACCTAAGTCCAAAGTTTTCCCTTTTTCCCAGCAGAAATCAGGTACTTCTCTTCTCAACAGTCTCAACCAACTTTTCAGCTAAGTCTGTTTCACCCTACTTTTAAAAATGTGGGCGTTTATTTCCTACATGGAAAGAAACTTTGTGATACTCCTCATTAACTGCATCCATGATGTTAATACTAAAATCAGTTCTAAACAAATTCAGCTCATTTAATCTTTTTTGCCAAATATCTAGGTGCAAAGAGGAAAGGGAGAAGAAAAGCCAAGATTTTGGGTCATGATGCAAGAAAAATATTTCAATCAGCCTCTTCTTTCTTCTAATTTTACAAGCTGTGTGAAATAGGTCATAAAACTCTTTTCAAAGCATTGGTTTTGGCTCTGAAGGGTAACAGAATTTGCACAGGCATTTTCCTTCATTGAGTTCATTAACTATTAATTATTTCAATTTAATTAATATTTAAATGCTTTTATTTACTTATTAGGTTTTTTACTATTTAATAATAACAACAACAACAATAATTTCATTTAGTTTATTACATAGCACTATTAGTGTAATAATTTCATCACTTATAATTAAATTATTAATAAGTATTGCTTATTTGTATTTAACATTCTGTTATTAATAATTTAATCTAATAAATTGAATGCACTTAACACAGAAGACACAACTGAAATGTATAGTTTATATTAAAAATATAATCTTTTTTTCTTTTGTTTTCTTAGCTGCACTTCACTTTATTTACATGTAATCCATCGGGTCTACTGACATTCAAATGACATCATTTTACAGTACCAACAAATTAATATGATCTGCCTTTCAAGGTCAGTAGAAAGGTGCAAATCAGACAACAAAAAGGCATGATCATGTGAAAAATAGTGACAACAGCACCATTAGGCAAATGATCTTTGCAGGTCCCTTCCAACTGTTCTATAACTCCTAAGTTAAGTGCAAACTCTAACGCGACACCAAACTTACCAAGCTTGTCCATACCTTAAATTATCTAACATGTGAATCCAAAACTTTTCAACTGAAGCCTAAGTTGCCCAAGACTGTAACATGATCCTCCCTGAACTGTAATGACTTCAACCAAAACATATCAAAATTATGTTTAGGTAACACCTACCTCTCCTCAATGTTAAGTCCATTGAACTGGTTTTCTCTGAGTTCTGTTACTAATGAAACAGCCATCTGTTAAATAAAATACATTACATTTACTGCCAATAAGCAGACATTAGTTGCAAGGTTCTCTGTGCGACTGATGCACTGTAAAGGTTAATAACTTCCCCTGTTCATCTATTTTGATTTTTAAGTTTTTTTTACTGTTGATTTTAAATTATAGGTCTCCAAATCACTGAACAAACTGAACTGCAAAATGTTATTTTAACACATTATACATTATATATTTTAAAACAAAAAAATATTTATTTTAGCTCTGCTTCCCCACGAGTTAGGGTGCAATTTTCAGAAGACCATTATTAATAATTTTTACATGCTTTCTTTAATTCAAGTCAATATATTATGAAATATTATTCCCACTATTTTTATATATCTTAAACATAAAAGTGACTCTAGCTAACTTTTAGGGCTTATCTCCCATTTTAAATGCAGCAAATATAGTAAAAAAACAAAATCAGAAGTTACATTCTAATACATAAAATAATAAATACAATTTTAACTTCATGGGCAGAAACAATGATAGAAGAGGGTTTTTCTTTTGTTATAGCACAACAGCAATGGGAATTTTGTTTTTATGAACATCTATTACAGTGTAATCTAATAAAAATTTCTCATTTGTCCAGAGATCTCCCACTTCATTTTTTCCCTTAAAAGGTTGTAAAAGTAACTGAGCTAAGAAAATATAAACAAAGTTCAGTTCATGTTCCTTATCACAATGACAGCTCCATGTATGTGCATATAAACTGGTGTTTTATTATTAACAAAATCTCAATTACACAAAATACTTACATTTTTAACCATGTGACAATAATAATCTGTTGATGTGTAGCCCAGAGCTGATATGAATGTACTGGTTTCCGCTTCATTACTTTCCCACTTAGAAGAAGAAAGCAGATGGCAAAACAAACTCTGAAAAATCAACAGAATGGCAATAAAGTACCAGGCTACCACAAGCTGCATAAAGGAACAGGGCAGCTATTGAACTCTGTCTGGGCTAAGGCCTTTTGATCGACTATGGCCATTTTACACCAGCGATACAGAAGAGCAGACAGCTCCCACCAACCATAAGGAAAATGCTGCAGCTGCTAAAATCAAATGTGGGTTCACTCACACCACACAATTTCAGCAGCTGTCCAATAGCAGTGGAGAACATACACATCAAAACCACAGGTTTTGCTAGGTTTCAGTTCCCTGGGAACTATTTCAATCATCTGTAGTCTCGGTCAGTACCACGATCAAGAAGAGAAAATTTTCCATATCACTTTTTCAAGATGCTCTGGAATTCAAGGCCTGGTCTCACACTGTAATTTGCCTAATTTCCTCATTATTTTGAGAAGATGATGATAAAAATCTTATCTTGACATTTACTTCTCTACCAATTTCACTACCAAATGCTTTACATGTCATAAAACCTTTTAAATACATCATACAATAATCTGAGCACTCCTTTGCTTTTAGATTCTGAATCAGATTAACAGATTTAATATATTGGTTCTGCAGGCATGAACTCATGCTTTCCTAGTTCTTCAGCACTACAGCTCTGCTGTCATTTGGACAGATCTTACACCCCAGCACCTTCCGCAGCAAACTCATTATGAAAACCAAAAATGCGAAATCTTGAGCAGGTTTTAGCATCCAGGTGTCACAACTGAGCTGAGATAATTCTATGTTGATTGTCAAACTGTCTGCTCAGCATTTTTTACAGCTTTCATTTCTTCCTGTTCTTGACTGCTACATGCTGACATAACAACAGTTATGTTCCAGGGTTCATTTCAGGGCTTTATGTATCACTGACACTTAAAGTCTAAACTATATATGGCACTAAGTATGTAAAATTCTTTGTAACAGAGGGTCAAGAATAGTATACAATGTAAAAGGCCTTCATTTTAAAACATATTATTAAAGAAAGGCTCAGACGAAACCTCTGTGAATTCCATGGCTTTAGGTTGCTTTATTCTGTGCATTCTTATTAATAAAAAGAGGAACCTGATGAAAGATTTTTGAGACCAAAGAGAAAGAGAAATCTCATAAGCTCATTTTCTCCTTTCCCAAATTCAAGTATTTATACATGCTTCTGTTGAACATCCCAAAGCAACTGCTTCAGATATCCTGGAATTAGATATATTCAATCCATGTGTTCCACATTTGATTGATGTGAAAGAGAAGAATCAGCAGAAGAACACCAGAGGTCTAAGAATAATCATAGTTATCAAAATAAGTAACAAAATTTGGGATACCTTATTTATTGTAGCTCAGGATTCTTTTACTACCTTGAAGAATTATGTTAAATGCTTAAATATGACTTTCCTTCATTGTACAACTTTTTTCCTAGATAGCCCTCAACAGGAGCAACTGCTGGTTTATAGCCATGCAGAGAATTCCCAAAATCCAAAGAGGACGAAAAATGATGTGGCAAAACAGTTTCAAAGTAGTAACTTACACTGATTTTTTTTTTGCATTCTTAAGAAAAGACAGAAAAGAGTGGATTTTAAAAATGTACAAGCCTCAAAATGTGTCAAAAGTGAAAGCAAAAAACTATTTAAACTGTATAATCTCCCAACAGGCCTTAATCAATTTATTGATAAATAATAACCCGTATATATTTTATTGTCTTTTTCAACTATTAATAAAGTTAAATTTTCTTTTCAGAGCACTATCAAGGGTACTTACAAAACAGGACAGTTTGCCAAACAGAATGAGATAAGGGACCAAACTGCAAGTCGAAAACAAAATAAATGAGGAGTTACAATATCAAACCTGGGATGCTACTTTCACTAGAGGTAAGGAAAGGGCTTGAGAAGTACAAAGTCTGTTGGATAACTTAGTAAAAGACTTGCAAAAAGCTTGACCAGTGATAATAAACATAAAAATATCTAAAAAGGATTTGACATGGCAGCAGATGACAGCTAAATGAGGGAGTGGCTTAAAACCCCATACATTCACCTGTAACACTACAAAACTTATTATCTAGTGACCCTTTCTGTAACCAGAATTTTCCTAAGGGTAAAACTAACTGAACACTCTTTGTGAAGAGTACTTTCAAAATTACTTTTCTCCCCTACCCTTGTGCAACAGTCAATGCTAACCAAGCAATAGAAGAAAAGAGAAGACAAAAATGACTACACATCATCAGAGTCTGCATATGTCCTGCAACACTTTCCTGTGTTGGTTTTTAGTTTGGTATGGTTTTGGGGTTTTGCTTGCTTATTTACTTGCTTGGGGTTTTTTGTTGCTTTATTTTCAATTTATTAGATCTGTCCAAGGAATTTGCAGATTTTTTTCTTGAAATGTACAAAATCTCAGAACAGCCAGAAGGGGGCAAGGGAAACACAGGCAATGAGATACTGTAGTCAAGATGAAAGGAGCTATTAGGTATTTATACAAGACAAATAGGTATTAAAGGTGGAAAACATGTAAAATTCAGCTCTATGTCTTATGTATTTCATTTTACTGACTGTTGCAGTAGAAAGCCTGAGACATCCCTACATGCAACAAAGGTATTTGTTAACAGTAAGTTAAAGCATTTATCTATTTCTGTTTAAAAGCTTTCTTACTCTTCTAGGACATATACGGGAAGTTCTCCTCCTCTCTAGAGAAAGTAGCTTATTTACTTCTTATATAATTTTGGTTGTAATGATAATTCTTTTACTACTCTGTATTAGCTGTCTGGAAGAAAAATTAATACTGATGCTTCACTCATACTTGACAAATGAGTTGTTAGGATAAGGAATATTTAATGTCTTCATCAATGGGATGAGACTGAGTGGGACAGAAGGCTCGAGTGCATTCTCAGCAAGTTTCCAGATGACACCAAGATCCATGTCAGCTGATTTCCTGTGGGAAGAGATGCCATGCAGAGGTGGGAAGGGATGCCATCCAGAGGTAGGAGGGGCGGGCCCATGTGAACCTCATGAAGCTCAACAAGACGAAAAGTCCAACACCTTGATTGGGAGAATCTACAATATTTCCAAAAGGGATGAATGGACTGAGAGCAGCCCTGCAGAGAAGGACTTGGGAATATCTGAAATTAACTCTTTCAGGAGGTACTATAGAGAAATCTAAGATTTCAGATTTTCTAACATATACAGGAAGCAATACAAACATTCAAACCTCATGATAGGTTCCAATATTACATTATGAATCTCCCCCAAAAGCATTTTGGAAAATCAAAACACATGACATATTACAGAGCCACAATATTGGTCAGTTATTTGATACTGATGACTTTTAAGGAATCATTTCAAGATCAATAGCTACAAGGTATTCAAGCACATGATGAGAAAATTGACAGTACTAAATGCACTCCTGTATTGAATGTATCGGTCATGGATCCTACACTACTCCAGCAAAGTTAACACCTGGAGATCTACATAGTCATCTGTTATTCCTGGCAGTGCATCGAATACCACTCATTGTCTAATCCACCACATTTTACAAACCAGGGAAGTGGATCTGCAGCAGAAATACTGCATTCAAAAGGAAAAATAACAAGTCCCTTTTATTTTTGCATTTCCAGAATAGAGATGGTTGATTTTGGAAAACAAACAGCAGTCAGGCATACTGCAACATCAGAAGTGACTTTTTTCTTGATTTGTCCCACTACTAAGTAAGAGGGAAACTACCTTGGCTGCAATTGCAAGAGAAGAAATCCATCCCCATGGCCTATGATTAAAGGCATACTATTCAAAACCTCATTCAACCTGAAATTGAAAAAATGTGAAAAAAGAAAGATGAGACCTGATTCAGTCCCTTTTATATTTCATCTGGTGCATGCCTCTTATGTAAACTAGACTCGTTACACAATTTTGTTCATTCACGCACAGCCAGCCCTTCTCCAGGAAGTGAGATGGGGATGGGGGACTAAGCATGAGTCTCAAGGCAAAGCAGGAACTTGGCTCAGAACAGCACCACCCCAGCTCCACAATCACACCTTTCCTGTAGCAATACTTAGAATGTTTGAGAGAAAATATGCTTAGGTCTGATTGTCTACAGTGCCCCCTCAGTCAATTGGCAGATGAAACCAAATTGGGTGAGAGACTTGATCTGCTGAAGGGTAGGAAGGCTCTGCAGAAAGATCTGGACAGGCTGGATTAATGGGCTGAGCACAGTTGACATGGTGAAGGGCTGGGTCCAGCCCAACACTGGGTCCAACACAACAAGCCCAGACAGCACTACAGGCTGGGGTAAGAGAGGCTGGAAAGCTGCCCAGCCAAAAAGGACCTGTGGGAATGAGCAATGAGCCAGCTATGCTCAGGTGGTCAGGAAGGCTTATGGCATCTTGGCCTCTGTCAGCAATAGTATGGCAAGCAGGACCAGGGCAGTGAATGTCCCCCTGTACTCAGCACTGGTGAGGCCACACCTTAAATGCTGAGTCCAGTTTTGGGCCACTCACTTCAAGAAGGACCTTGAGGCGCTGGAGCGAGTCCACAGAAGGGCAAAGGAGCTGGTGAAAGGTCTAAAGCACCTATGAGGGACGGCTGTGGGAGCTGGGGATGTTTAGCCTGGAGAAAAGGAGGGGAGACTGTATTGTTCTCTACAAATGACTGAAAGGAGGGTGTAGCCAGGTGGGGGTTTGTCACTTCTGTTACAATCTCAGTAACAACTGACAGCATAAGAAGACATGGTCTCAAGTTGCACCAGGGGAGGTTTAGACGGGATATTGGGAAAAATTTCTTCATTCACTGTCAGGCATCAGAATAAGCTGGCCTATTGGTAGTGGCACCATCACTCCTGGAAGTGTTCAGAAGTTGTGTAGATGTAGCACGAGGGGACGTGGTTGGGTGGCAGTGCACTGCAGTGTTTACACTGGACTTGATGATCTTACAGGTGTTTTCCAACCTCTGTGATTCTAAAGAGGACTAAGCAACTAAAATACTTTTCACATGTTAAGCTAACTCTTCCGATACTCCTCTTTAAGTAATGAAGGCTGACTTCCCTATGCCATAAGGAATTTGTTGAATTACTCCATAACTTTGTTTGTAACAAACATATCATGAGGAACGTGACTATGAAACCCTGGAAATTAATTTTCTGGAGTAGAACTTGTCCCTCCCCTGATTTAAGTAACATCTAGGTCTGTCCCAGGGACACCAACTCAGTTAGTGTCCACAAATCCAGCAAGGCAAAGACATGCTTTAGGTGCTGGTACTGTACTTACCAAGCAGAGATGCAAAAGTACTGAACCCTTTCACCTATTTTCTTTCTGAAATAGCCAATATTTTCCTTCACATGTCAATGGGAAAAAATATAGAAGCTTGAATTAAACGCACAATTACTTCTGAAATTAGACATCAACACTTAAATAGAACCTGGTTTTTATTACAAGATAGCAAGTTTTATGCTAGTAACTGTATTGGTGTAGCATCTGTTCCGGAATTTATGACACATTTTCAAAGACATTCCAGGGGAGCCAGATAAACCAATTTATTTCTGGAAACTTCTCAACACACTCTTTCCAAAATATTTATGTCCTCAGAAGCAGATGTGAAAATCAATAGCTCCAATGTATTTTGAACAGTGGAGATGGATAGTTTCACTGGGATAAGCCATTCAAACCTGACACTAATTAAGACTTCCCAGTGATAATACTGAGCCTCTTTTTTGACATCTTGGATGAGTCTATCAGAGCAACAGTACAGCAGGATGAAACTGAATAATCTATCATTTATTCCAAAGAAATACTTCTCTTAAGTATATTCTGCTTGAAGACACAAAGTGTAATTATTTTTTGAGACAGGACCATTAATAACATTTTGCTGAAAATTATGGTCCATATGAATCTGCTGGAGTAAGTACAGTATGGATACCCAAGGGGAAATTTTGAAATCTGGTCTAGTAACAGGTTTATTTCTGACCTTTCTACCATCTTCCATGGGAACCAGATTTCCTCACCTCTGCTACAAGAAAGCAGGTATAATATGAAAAACTATATCTTATTCAGAGGAAGCTTTAGAAGTAAGTGCTATTTTTTATTTGCATTTAATCAGACTTTGGAATGAGAATTTCTTGAATGTCAATGACTTCAAGAATCTGTACATCAGTCTTGCTTTTAGATGGTTCTTCTACAGCCAGATGGCCCATGGCTTTCAACACAGAAGAAAAGAAGTCAAATTCTATTTCAGATTTGGCTAAAAAAGTACTATAAAACTGTATAATTGATTACAACATTACAGATAAATCAGACAATATGATTTCCAGTAAATTTAAAAATAAAAGTACTACATAATAGGGGTTTTCTTTGAATGTAGGATCCTAACAGCCCAAATTACGTCCTAAATCATTTAAGCAGAGTCCTCAGCAAGCAAAATATACACATTGCTCTGATTTGTTTTGCAAATATAAATAATTCTTTTGTTTGCTAGTTTTCAGCAGCTCAAACCAAAACAAATTCCTGTATTTTTAGTAATGTTTTCTTAAAAATCCTGCTTAAAGGCCTGAGTTTTGTGTCCCATATCCTCTTGATTAAATGATTGATAGTGAAACACAAACAGACTTGGTACTTTTAAAACATTCCTCCTATGAAAGAAGCAGCCAGTTCTGAAGAACCATAGTGACTATGTCTGTAAGTGACAAAGCAGTATGTTTATTTAGAAGTCATTTCACCGTCAATGAAATCAATTCTGGGACTGGGATGCTGACACAATACAATTCATATTATTTCTACACATAATTCATTAAAAAGTGAGTGATTTTTAATTTTGCTTCTAAGACCTCTTGCTCACTTGCTCTGTGGCTCCAGGAGAATACAGAAAAACAACTGTCCACAAACCAAAATCAAAATCTAAAAGAATATAAGGTATCAAACATTATGCAGATTTAAATATCATCTATATTTGAAGTGCTATTTTACTAATTTTTTTTTTCTCAACATTTTATAAAATTCTCAGCGTATCAATTAGGGGAAATTACATGGCACATATTTGTGAACAACAGTTATTATAAGTATGTGAGAGCATATTACACTTAAAAAATAGTAAAAAAAGGGTTAAAAAAATCTTTAAACTATTGATAACCTAACCAAAAATTTCCAGTTTCTCCTTTGAAATTAAAACTGGTGAAAACACATTTCAGACAGACATGTTACATTACATATACACATACATTTCAATTATTAGCTAGTCAAGAAATCTCTCAATTTACCAAACTGAGTCTATTCCAGTACCCACACAGAGGTTTTGCAAAAAACAGATCACTTCAGTTTCAACTGACATTAAGAAAGCTTGGAATAGTCTTCAGTAATTTAGTTAATTAGGGTCAAAGTGCCTAAGTAGAGGGCTTAGAGAGGTTTGCTTCCCACATTTTTTTCTGACATTTACTGTCAGGGAGTTTTCTTGTATGGATACATGCATCTACAGGATGGTTTTCATTAGCTAAATTCTGTGCCAGCCACTAAATAAAACTGCTTGCCACAAGTCCATGCTTAGGATTTACTGGAGCTTCTCATTACAGTCCTTCCTCACTTGGAAAAAAAGTCTGATACGTGTCTACAACTGAGTCTCCATTGATAACAATTACAGACTAGTTGATCATAAACAAATAATTCCGCTAAACACTCCTACAGAGACAAGGATCTTGTCATTCAAGTATGTGATCAAGTTACATAAAATCTACAGATAAATGTCTAGATTGAATTACTTTTACTTATGAGCTAAAAATAAAACAAAAAAAACCCCAAAGGAATAATACTATCCTTTCAGAAAATTAATACGCACACTTCACTGCTTTTACTCATTCCCAGACATGAAAACATAGACTCTGTGAAGCTCTCCACACTCTACCTGATGATGACCCTTAACCCTGTTCTGTCCCTGAAGAATTAAGAAGGCTCACTTTCAGTCAGTGTTTTCAGTAAAACTGCTTTAAGTGCCCTTATATTAGGCTAATTTCCTTGACTTTGTTTCAATAACTATAACTACAATCTTCTCTTTAAAAAGATTAAAAAAATATGGCAAAAATACACTAAAGGATCATGAACACCTATGAGAAAGGCTGAAATGAAAAAGAAATGAAAAAACCATTGAGGAAAATGTGCTTTTTCTTTAGAAATTAAAGTATGCTATGACTTGTATTAATCTTGCTGATACATGTAGCTTAGTAAAAAGACTAGGCTCATATTCTACCTGTTTCCTAAAATGTATGAAAAATGTTACATGATTCTTATTTTCAAATGAAATGTGGAAAGAAAATTATGGGGAGGGGAAGGGAAGGCTGCATTGTTTTCCCTTCACCAATTCAACCTCAGTTACTTTCTGTGACACTGGCACAGTAAAAACACGTTGCACTACTACTGTGGCTAAGACCATGAAACTTTTTAATGAATTAGTTCCATCTCCAAGTCAGTAACAAAACCCTCAGAAATCATAAGAAAAAAGCTGAAGAACTGTTGGGCTGGCAAGCTTTGAGTCTACTCTTGGCCTCAGACAGGAAAAGCAGTTTCAAATCTCCATCCTTTTTCTCTCTCCTTTCTCTTTAAGAAACACCCACCCAGAAAGTGCTATTACTCTTTGTATTAAAAAAGGAGAGACTTTTGATGCTGAAATAAAACACACATTTACACTAACTTACAAGAGGAAATTCAATAGCTCTACCAGAGTCAACCATAAATCTTTTCCTCTTTTTTTTCAAAGCTCTCTGGTTTAACTAGCCAGTGATTTAGAATTAATTTCCTTCTTCCCTCCACAATTTTCAAAAGCCAAAACGCAAGCTTCCCACTGAAGAACTTCTTAAATCCACAAAAATATTATGTGGAAAAGAGGGATGAATAAGCTTAGAAAGAGTGGATGGATTATGAGATTGTTTCACTTTTACGTTAAATCTGTGAGTTACATAATTTCTAGAAAAATTATAACCTCAAATTTATGCTTTTTTTAATGAATGCATGTACCCATTTTTATACTTCCAATAGGTACGCATTGCAAATACTGCACCTAATTTACAATGAAAATCAGGAAAAATTAATCACTTGGAGGTTGGATTTCCTAAGTATTATGCCATTAAAAGTTTAAGGGGACAAAATTGTCCACAACTTCTTAGCAAAAGAAGTACAAAATACACCTACAATGGTGATACAACAACTGCTGGTCACAGCTATATCAGACTTAGCAAAAATATTTAATGCCAGTAGAATTTCTTCAAATAGAGACCTCTTTTTGTGTCTCAGTAACAAATCATTACTCTTTACTACAGCCACCTGGCACGACTAAAGTGTTCTGAGAAATGTCAGCTGGCTAACAAATTGTGACACTTGCTGTTAAAGCTCAAGTAGCCTTGCAGGAAAGCAGAATTCTTTGTTTCTCATTTTGTTCTTTGACATACTTAGCCTTTGTTTACTTTGGCCCAGAAGCTGAGAAATCCTTTATAATCATGTTAGCTTGGCATTGTTAAAGAACTATATTTGAAGAAGAGAGGCCTGTTTTTTCCCAGTCCATTCATAATGCTATTCTATTTTCAACCAGAAGACTACAGTAATGTTAGCAAATTAGAAAACGTTGCAAATTCTCTTACATCCTACCACTGTAACTATCTACAGGTGACTAGAGATGGTCCAAATTAGCTTGAAATGCTGATTCTCAAAAGAGCTTGTGAGAAGATTAACTAACTATTTAGATGCATAATCTTCAAAATTACCAAGAACTCCCTCTGGCTAACTTTACAGAAGTGAAAGAACAACAAAAAAGAGAAAATACTGACAGTGAACTCAGTAAAACTTCAAGACAATATGCATTAGAAATAGTTTATGTGCTGTATGTGAAAAGTCATCTTCATTCTAAAATGTTTTCTATTTTGAAAAGATACAGCCCCAGTCTCTTCTTGTACAAATAAGTTTAACATCTTCTAGCACCCTCTCATTCTTTATGAATTGTTTTAGAATACATTCTACTAGAAATCCTGAATATATACTATCATTGTTTCTATTACTCATCTTTGATTCATCAGTCAATTATTGCAATATTTCCCCTCACCTATACCTAACCACACCTAAGAACCTTGGGGTCTTTAACCTTTAACAGAACTGTACATTAGCAAGTTTAAAAGGCAGACATGACAAATTTCTAGCAAACACTGCGATGAGACGTGGGTTTCCCAAGGTGTGTACACCTGAGGAAGTGCACTCACTTCAACAGGATAACGTCCTTGCTATCTGGGACACAAACAAATTACACAAAGGACAGAGAAAACAGCTTGAAAGTGCTATTTACTCCCTTGGGACAAATTGCAAAGCAAGCCAGCTTGATTCTTAAAACTAATTTTTAACTAATAATGTAAAATTTGAAAAGTGTCTTATCACATTAAGAGTACATTAAGTCATTAGGCTTTAATTAATTACATCAGATCTTAAAAATGTGCCAATATTTCACCTAAGTTTTTTATCCTGTTTTGATCCAAAAGAAAATTCACTTTAAACTGTTAACCACTGACAATTAAGACATTTATTCCAAGCTGCTTTGCATACTTGATTCCACACATAGCTAATTACAATGTAAAAACGAATCCATCTAAACATATCTTTTCATGCACATGCACTTATAAAATTAAATTATCTGTCCTCAATTGCAGCTGATTTACATACTGCAAAAAAGGCCTGTAAATGCTATGTAACTATTTTCATGACACCAAGTTTAGCTGCTTAAATCTATTCCATGAAACTCAGATTCCAGATGACTATATATCAGACATCAAGGAGGTGAAATCAGTTTCCAAAGGAGTAAACTGGCAACAAGGTTAAAAAACACCAGAAATTTCCCCTTAATTTTGTTTGGAGAAAAGGCACTGTGCTCATGGCTAGAGAGACAATAAAGCAATTCACAGAAACAGCAAAACCACACTGGGAATGGAAGGGGAAAAAACATTGTGATAATAAAAACAAGATGAAAAGTTCTTAAATTAAACTGAATACAGCATATAATGTAAGAGCAGAGGTTATTTCTTGCTGCAAAAACCAACAAAACATTCGGGTTTTTAAGTAATAGCTACTTTAATCACAAAAGCTAAATCAAAGCACAACAAACACCTTAAAGAACCCATAAATAGTACATTATATACTATTTAGTTCAAGCAGAACTGATTTGGTAGGTAACAGCTGACATATGCAAGAAGCGAAAAGGAGGGGTGAAGGGAAGCTATATTTTTTCAAAATTAAAACCCCTTAATGGTCCGTGGAATGCTGTTTACTTCAGCTCTGTTTTACAACCACTTCTGCAAGGAGAAAGGATTGACTGAAACGTTTGCAGCCTGTAGCCACCCACACGATGGGAAGCACTATGATTAAAGCGAATGCTGCGTTGTTGTATCTGCCAGCAGTCTGTTCCATGCTGTAATTATTATACTTTCTGTCTTATAATCTATTGCATCTGTTGTGGCAAGACCCCAGTGTAAGCACTGTCCAACAAGAAAACCATTGAACCTGAACAGCAAGTTATTTTTAATTTGCACAAATGGTCTGAAAACTGGATACTTTAAATACTTTTCTTTCAAGTTCATGAAAACATTTTACCTTCTAGGATAGCCAGTGATATAGAGTGAGCAGCTCTACCTCTGAAATATTCACTTTAACCTAACTACCTAAAGATATAATCTGACACACCACACATTCACCCCATTTTTATAATTTTTATAATTATAAAATTTTTATAATTTTTATAATTATTATTATATTTTTATAATTAATTAATTGTTGCTTTAGATCTTTGAAGCACAAAAACTGTGTGAATTCTACAAAAGACATGTATCTAGAGAGCACTCATATATCAGAATTCCATCTGTCACTTTGTTATTACATATACTGAACATTTCTGATGACCCTATGATTATAACTGCTCCCTTCCTATACAAGAATATTTAATAGCAACAGCAACTTTGAAAACAACAAAATAAGCCTTAAACGCCAAAATAAATAGCAGTTCTCTAAGCATACATTTTATTTTGAATTCTGATCCCTGCATTAGGTGGTAAAGGAGTTCAAAACTTACACTACATGCATTCTCTTGATTTTGCTTGGTGTTTTATCACACAAAATTAAGCAGCACAACACTATTGTGCATAACACTACTGTGCACTCTTCTCTAAGAAAAAGTACAGGCAGTCTGTACCATTTCAACAGTTTTGCCAGGAGCTGGCTGCAGATGCTCCTGTGAAAAGTGCAGATTTTTCTACTGGCTGTAACTATGAGATATTACACTAACCAGTGTGCCACCATCTAGCAAAAGAGGGAAAAAGGATGTATCACAAGCAAGGCTGAACGAAAACAATCAAGGACTGAGTAAAAACCCATTTATCTCCAAGCACTCCAGACCACTTTGAGGAAATCTCTTCGTCTGAAGCTGTTGATGGAAGGCAAAAGTAAATTCCATATATAGTGATTGAGGAAAACTGCTACAAAGGCTCCTGAAGGACCAGTGAAAGACACGAAAAAAATTATATGAAAAGTATAAACAAGATACATGCTTTAATCACCATCAGATGTCTTTCATTTGAAGGAACACACTATGATCTCTGCTGTGATCAAAGTTCCTGATTATTTGCACAGGTTAGAGGAGGAATGACAACGCTTTTCCAAACATACCAAAAAAGCCATAAAATCCATAAAACCACAAGAGTGAGTCTCAGAAAGTGATTAAGTAACTTTGAACAGCTTTGGCCTCCAGGAGACCTACATTTTCCATTTGTCTCTTGGATGCACGCCTCCTGGAACACAGACGTTCCTCTCCCCACAACTGTTAGGGAAAACCAGATCCTCTGCTCCAGGCCTTCCCATCTCTCTTATACTGACATTCCCTTCTGATTATTTTGTGTTTTATCATGGTAAAATATTGCAGTGATATTATCACAAAGGCAAGAAATAGTCCAAAACAACTAGTTATTTGTATTTGTCCAAATACTGCTAAAATTGTTCTCCCTTTAGAGGGGAAACAACAACAAAAAATTGGAAAATGCTGTATTTGTAATAGAATCCTGCTAAAACCTATGCTCTGTCACACACATTCTTTCTTCTATAATCTTCTCAGTAATAAATAGCAGGTGAAGTATGTTCATAATTTTAACTCAGATATCTCTGTTCAGCTCTTAATCTCCTTCTTTCAAAGTTGTCTTGATAAGGAAAAAATATGTTCCTCAGTATGTCCTCTAGCAACTCATAAGCCTTTTAATAGACACATTACCCATATATGTTATTAGAGTAGTACTCTTATCTCATAGAGACATCCTTTATTATAAATCCAACATTATCTTAATACTTCTTCCATCACATGGTCTTGGGGCCCATTTCCCTCATGGAATGACAATTGACAAGTGATTTAGGCTCCTCCTAACATAAAAAAGAACAGATATTCAGGTTCACTGTAATTTGTGCACTACATATTTTCTTCATGTTACCTTAAATTCCTCAATTTCAAAAGCTGTCACTAATAAGTCTTTTCAATTAGCCTTTCTATTGAATACTCTCAGATCTTACATGAATTAACAGGAACTCTCTTCAGGGCTTGAATTTACCTTTGCAAATGCAATACTTAAGAGGTGAAAAGTGGTTAATTTCTGAATTTATTCTCAGAACTTTTGGCCACAACTCGTTTATTATTATTTCAGAAAAATAACTTGATTTTCACAAAAAAAAATCCCTACAAACATTTTACTGCATGAACTGAGGTAGGTGGATGACTAGGATTTCTTACTCTTGCTTTTGTTAGGCAAAAATAGCAGCATTTTCCTGTTTTAACTGACATGACTACAGTGATACCATCTCTGGGTTTTTGTGCAAAGATAGTCACAAAAACTGAGGATTCTTTTCCATAAATTTTTCTATTTTGTTTTGAGAACCCTTCAAGATCTGCACAGATTGCTTCGTGAAGAGTTTTGCACAAGAATACACTTAACATAAGGATGGGTCAGGCCACTTGATGAAGGATACTTAGAAGACTTTTTATACAGTCTATCCACATGCATGATATTCTTACTACAATCTGTCCTGTCCTGCTCTACTCTTCTCCAAAGGTGCATTGTGTCTGTGCAAAACCCTTTGTGCTTGTTTCACTTAGCTAAGGAATTCTGCTTCTTTCAAAAATGACTTGGAGCTTCTGACCACATTCATTTATTATTGGATTTGGGTATTATTTTCTTTCAAATCATAGAACTTGGTGTTAGAAAACATATTCCTGCCATCTGGTGACAAAAAGTGACTGCTGTACCCAGCCCAAATGACAACCAAGTAAACAAACACATCTTTCCTTATGGAGAGAACCGAACTGGAACTAATTTTCAAAACCAAGGGTGTTGTTATGGGTAGCTTAATATCTGACACCAGCTAGAAACGACCTTTTTGTGTTATTATCACATATTCTCTTTTTATTCACAGAATGACTAGGTTGGAAGAGACCTTCAAGATCATCAAGTCCAACCCATGCCCTAATATTTCCACTAGACCATGGCACTGAGTGCTATATCCAGTCTTTTTTAAAACACATCCAGGGATGGTGACTCCACCTCCTCCCTGGGCAGACTATTCCAGTACTTTATCATTCTTTCCATGAAAATCTTTTTCCTAATGTCCAACCTGTATCTCCCCTGGTGCAGCTTGAGACTGTGTCCTCTGGTTCTGTCAGTGCTGCCTGGTAAAAGAGACCAACCCCACCTGACTACAAACACCTTTCAGGGAGCTGTAGAGAGTGATATGGTCACCCTTGAGTCTCCTTTTCTCCAGGCTGAACAACCCAGCTCCCTCAGCTGTTCCTCACAGGGTTTGTGTTCCAAGCCCCTCACCAGCCTCATTGCCTCCTCTGGACACGCTCAAGCGTCTCAAGGTTCTTCCCGAACTGAGGGGCCAGAACTGGACACAGCACTCAAGGTGAGGCCTCACCAGTGCTGAGTATAGGGGAAGACTGACCTTTGTGCTCCTGCTGGCCACACTGTTCCTGGTACAGGCCAGGATTCCATTGGCCTTCTCGGCCACCAGGGCACACTGCTGGCTCATGTTCAGCTGACTGTACCCACACCCCCAGGTCCCTTTCTGCCTGAGCACTGTGCAGCCACACTGTCCCCAGCCTGTAGCACTGAAGGGGTTATTGTGGCCAAAATGCAGGACTCGGCACTTGGATTTCTTAAACTTCATCTTATTGGACTCTGCCCACCCATCCAATCATTCCAGGTCTCTGCAGAGCCCTCCTACCTTCCAATAGATCGACACATGCTCCCAGTATAGTGTCATCTGCAAATTTACCAATTTATATATTTAAATGAGTAATCTTTCACTGGTGTTGCCTTTGTATATTGCCAAAAAATATGCCAGTTATTCTTCAGAACAGATGGCATTCAGGAAAGAGTCACAGAATATCTAGGCCTCTTTTGCTTTGTTCAGCGCTTTTAGAACTACTCTAGACCGGAAGATTTTTTGTGGGATTTTTTTGGTCCACTGTCCCAACTTCTAAAGTTATTCAGTTCCATCAAGTATTTTTAGATCTGCATATCTGCATGCCTTTTCAGCTCACTTTTTTTTCCACCCTCTCTGTCAGATTTGCATTGGTAAGTGGTCCTGACAAAATGAGTATTCCATCTTCCCATGCTTTAGCTTTGACTGACATAATCTTTTTTGTTTTCTTTTGGCTCTAACTGTCCAATTGGTGCTTGATTAATACAACCAATCACAACTTTGGTCTATATCTGCTAACATGAAGCTCATACTTGTTCCAAATTCTACTTCACACTACCAGCTGTGAATCAGCCTTTAAGTTTGTAAGACTGGGGTTTGTTGGATCTAACTCTGATGGCTTATCAACTTAGAAATTACATTAAAATCTGCATTTCCCACCCTCTCCATAGGATATAAGTCTATGTCGGATTAAAAATTAGATGAAAATTTTCTCAAATGTTAAGAACAATAATTGCAGAGCATAACAATAAAATTTCTAAAAATACATTGTTCCACTGCTTCAAGGCTTTAACCAATCATAAATTACAGGAATAACATTAAAAAACTCCCAACATAAACAATGCAATATGACAAAAGGGATCTCTAGCCTACAATTACTCAGAATTCCTTGTTTGTTCACAAAAGTCTCCAGAACAGACAGCCATTAGCAGCAGGAAATACGGGAACTGTTCTCGTTTCCTTTTTCACTAGACATATTTATTTAATGACTGCTCTTAGTTTTAACTAAGTAAAGGAAACTTTGTAACTCAAAATAGCTGAAGATAGAACAATATGTACAACAGCTAATTCTCAATTTTCACCTGCTGCTCTGCTCTGGTGAGACCCCACCTGCAGTGCTGCATCCAGCTCTGGGGTCCCAGCACAGGAAGGACATGGAACTCTTGGAGTGAGTCCAGAGGAGGGTCACCAAAATTATTAAAGGGATGCAGCACCTCCCCTGTGACGAAAGGCTGAGAGAATTGGGATGAGCCTGGAAAAGAGAAGGCTTTGGGGTGACATAATTAGCCCTCCAGTACTTGAAGGGAGCCTATAACAAAGATGGAGAGACTTCTTATGAGAGTATGTGGTGACAAGACAAGGGGAAATGGATTTGAAGTAAAACAGAGTAGGCTTAGATTTGATATTAAGAAGAAATTCTTTACTGTGAGGGTAGTAAAGCACTGTCAGAGGTTTAAAAGACAAGCTGAGGATGTGCCAACCCTGGAAGTTTCCAAGGTGAATGGAGCTTTGAGCAACCTGGTCTAGTGGGACCTTCCCAACCCAGGAAATTCTATGGCAAGTTTAACAAATTATCAGCAATCCACCATATAATACGGCCTTTTTATCAAAACACATGCAGGGAACGGCTGGGAAGGGCCACACCAACATTACCATTAGTTTAACCCCTGACAACATCTGAGTTCAAACCCTGTGCAGGCAGGGATGCCTGTGGGACATCCCAGAGAGCAACATCTGAGTTCAAACCCTGTGCAGGCAGGGATGCCTGTGGGACATCCCAGAGAGCACTCAGGGCACAGATCGCCATCTCCTAGCTCTGAGCGGTGCCAGCTCCTGTGCCTGGGCTAATGCATTGAGGAAGGCTGGCTGGCTTCTAACCAGAAACCACACACAAAACGATGCCTGATTTGCTGTACCCAACATCCTGGGGAAAGTCCCACACTGACAGAAAATAAACACATGAAAGCAGAAGCAGTTTAAAAAAAAAAAAGTAACAGAATAAATTAATAAATATGAGCAGCAAAGGAAGTAACATGATGAGAGATATACTAGGAGTGTTCAGAATAAATAGATTAGTTTGTCCTTAAAAAATACAAAGCATGACCATAGATAAATGAGTTACTAGGAAACCGTGTAATAAAGAAAAACAAAGAAGGGGAAATACAAAAAATGCCATGCCATTCAGAACACTAATTGTAATTTTATAACAGTGAGAGAAAGAGGAATTGAGAGAAAAGGAATAGCTGTTTCTTTATGCTTCTTTTTGCTCAAGCTATTTGCATGGTGAGTTTTTCATTTTAAGTACTTCAGAGCCAAGGTTTGAAGTGTTCACACGCAGACTCTTTAATATAACAGATCCTTGGATAGAAAGTTCTAAGCACTAAAAGCCCCCATAAATATCAAGAATCAGTCACTATCAAAACAAGTGAAAACATGCATAAAATTCCTCCCTATCTGTGGAAAAATTATGGCAGAAAAATTTAAAAACTCAGTTCAACAGAATGCACTGTGAATACGGTAAAGAACGTAATTAAACTAATTTTCTTATCAGTGAGGATCTTGCACTGTTGCCAAAAATGTCAAGAATCTTAACACAGAATTCTCATTAGTGCAACCAATACTAGAAACTAAGAGTGAAAACAATGCCACACAATAAGGGCAGCATGGAAGTTGGCTTCTAAACTTGAGACTACTATTAAAAAAAGTACAGCTTTCCTTGGAAGCATATTTATTAGAATGCTGTGAAACAGAAAACTGTGTACGTATGAATATAAAATTAAGATATGTGTACCAGTATGTAATATGAAGAATGCCATCTACTGGTGTATAAAAATATACAGTTTCTAAGTTAGTAAATAACTACCATTATAAGCAACAATGTTTTTATTATGTTCAACAATGTCATTACAATGTTCTACAAACAACAGTGTCCAGTTTCGAACTTTGCCTCACATATTCAGCATACTATATTTTAGCAAATACATATAAGCCATATATCCTAAAACATCAGCTTCTATCCATGAAACAGACAAAGAAAAAGATACAATTGTCTTGTTTTAAGGTCTTAAGACCCTACTGCAGCCTACCAGTATTTAAAGGGGGCTTATAAAAAAGATGGGAACAGATACAGCCATGCACAGGATACATATTTGTAAAAGAACTACACATTTTCAGAAAGGAAAATCTGGCCAAGCCAAAAAAAAAAATCACTAAAATCTTAGGAAAAACCTTTGAGGTCTTCCACTCCTGTGTTTATGCTATTATGTATATACTGTCTTGTTCCTTTGTATTTGTTTAAGGGATAGTTAAGTGCTGAAAAAATAAATCTGGGGAGAAAAAAAAAAAGAAAATTAAAAAAAAAGAAGGTAAAAAATTTAAAAATAGTATTAACTTTCTGTTTTACCCAGTGTGAAAAGAGATGGCCTGTAACACTCCAATAAGTATGAATGGCCTTCCAACAAAATACAATAAAAGTAGTATTGGAAATAAATTCCAGAGACATAAACAATTCATAAACACAGCTTATAAACTGAGAGCAGAGAAGAAGGTGTGGTCAAGTTAATAAAAAAAAAACCTGCTTCAGAAAAGCTCTCATTTGCAGCAATGTCATTGCAAGAGTAATGTGCAGTGCAAGGAAGCTATTCTAGCCACATCACAGAGAAGTTTATCTTCAAAACATACATACTTCACAACTCCAAAAATCTCTGCTCAGAGAAGGCCATCTAGAGAAACTAAATAACTTTCTTAGAGACTGGTTTCACCAGGTTAAGATTATTTTCACTACTGAGAAATCTGTGGCAGCATGTATCTTGGGTTCCTGTGCTGTGCTTGGCTTTATAAAACACCTAGACAACCTAGATTTCAACACTAATGCTCAGAATCATAAACAAAACCAAAAATATCTACCATTTTAAGTAGCATCCCATCCTAAAAACACTGCAGTCTACACTACACACTTTAATGAAATGTCAATGAATTTCTTTCCACACTTTATTCTTTCAAAGGACTTACAGACCTGCACAGTCTTAGTTTCAGAAATGTAGTAATAATGCATTGCAAGTAGTTGCCTTTTCTGGCATTATAAACAACACAGCTTTTCTACAACAATGGCAGGAAACTTAAAAAGTAAGCTAGTATTAAATACATTAAACATTAAATACATTTTCTGCAACTTTGAAAATGCAATTTAGTAGCTAAAAAAAAAAAAACTTGAGATCAGCCTTCCTACCAATGAGCTTAACCAAAGACACACTGAAAGGCCCCGGTACTCCTCAGGAACTCACACTTGCCACAACAAAAAAAGCAAGGTATAACTTCATGGTCAATGTATGTAGCTATAAAAGCAAAGGGGAAAGAGATTCAACAATAACATAACCAAATAATATAATTTTTTAATCAAATAGAACTTTGCGTTCTCTTTTATTAAATATAAAATAAAAATTTATAATAAATAAATATAAATATGTGTCATTATCACAGATGGCAAAAGAAAATGCTCAAGAGCAGCAAAACATTTAGTTTAGGTTCTTCTGTAAAAAAAAGCATGATAGTCCTTATTGTGTCACAACTGCTAGAATTACAGTGATGACCAGGAAAGGGAAATAAAACTACTTTCTTTGAAGAAGTTTTGGGATGATTCCCACTGGGCAGTCATTCTCTTCACTGATAAGAAATTCTACTAATTATAGAAAGCAATTTAAATTATACACTTTCTTTTAATCCCAACTACTGTATTCTCATGTCATGTTACATCCACTTTAGGCAGCCAGGTAAGTGCTCAATGATAAAAATAGCTAGTAAGATATGTTTGTGTTTTGAATTCCTCTGTGCCCTCTTTCCTAACATTTAGATTAACTCCTGACCCATCAAGTCACAGTTGCTATTACAGGTGAAACACACAGAGTAGGTGGAAAAATTTCTGCAGATTACAGGGCAGTTTGACATGTTGGTTTCAACATAAGACAAAAGCAGCAGTCTCTCGTCCATCCATCTCCAACTGTTTGTTCCTGCTGACCTAATATTTTCTTATATCAGCAACACCATCAATTCAGTTACATGAATATGATGAGTCAAATGTTGTAGATTAAGATAGCTGTCTGGGTATATCTCTCACCAATTAACATCATTAATGCCTATGTTATTAACATGCATCATTAATGTATGCATATATGTTATGCTATTAAAATGCAAAATGGACACATTTTACTCTGTTTGATAACTACAGTAATTTCACGACTATAAGGCGCACCCTTTTGACTAAAATTTTGGCCCAGAGCTGGAAGTGCGCCTTATAGTCCGGTGCGCCTTA
>PYHW01010306.1:294794-318926 GCA_013186435.1 Turdus rufiventris
CCCTGGGCCTCCCCAGACCCGACAGGGGCGGTGCTGTGGGCACCCGGCCCCGCCTCCACTCGGCAGCCATTGGCTCTCCTGGACCCGAGGGGCGGTGCCGCGGGTACCCAGCCCCGCCTCCACTTGGCAGCCATTGGCCCTCCTGGACCTGACAGGGGCGGTGCCGCAGCCCCCCGGGCCCGCCTCCACCCGGCTGCCACGGCACTGCTAGCCCCCCTCACGGCTCACGGCTCGCACTTCCGGGGTGGTAAATGTTGCAACTTTGTATTTCATATAAGGCGCACCAGACTATAAGGCGCACTTCCGGGTTTGGGGAAAAATTTTAGTCAAAAGGGTGCGCCTTATAGTCATGAAATTACTGTAAATAGTTACTTTATTCATTGTTTACTTTAACTATAGCATCTGGTCCTGAAAAGAGCAATTTGATTATTATAGTTTAGTTTTGTCTTCACCCCAAAAAGAGTTGTTTCCAACAACTGGAAAACACACAGTAAAGTTACTGAATGTATAAATAATCCAATAAAAAGTAAACATACCAGAGACACAGATTTAAGCTCAAAAACCATCACAGGATATAGGATATAGTTTATTAGCCAGAGAAATAGAAAAGTGTTCATAATCATAGGTAATTTAAATGTTCAGACCCCAGCATTATAAAGAACATATTAGAAGAGCTACAGGAATCATAGATAATAAATACTTCATTAATAATTTGACTTACAATACTGACAAGTACATTCCTAAAATCTCTTTCAGGTTAATTTCCATTCTTTTCAGTTATTAACGACTCCTTTTACTTTAGCTGCTGAAAATCAAAAACTGCTTCTCATTTGTAACTGTTCGCCACAAGAAGGCAAATTCAAAAACCACAATAATTATGAATCATCCTACAGTATCTTTTACTTCTAGAATAAATGGGAAAGTCTTTAGTCCTCTTTTTTGAGAACTCCCAGTCAAATCCTCTTGGCGTCATACTTTCAAGCACATGGAACCTTGGGGAGCTCTGGCATGAGGGTACTCATTATCTCTTTCAGAAATTAATGGCAGCATTTTTGACAGAGAATTTTATTTTGTCAAGTGAGCTATCTGGATAGTGTCTGAAACATACCGCTTTAGTCACTAACTTTTGTTATGAGATCTTGAGGCAAAGTCCCCAAATTTGGCTTTATTTAATTTGTTTAATTACAATTAAACTCTTATGAGTCTATTTCTCTTTAATTTTGTAAATTCAGTTGCTAAATTTAAATAAAGCTTTTCAAGTAGAAGGCTCTTTAAGATACTGTTAAGGTATGATATCACCTTATTCCAAATAAATAAACAGCATTCCAAATAAACATGACCAAAACCTGCATTCAAGGTACAAAGCTCTCATTTTTCCTTGAATCAATGATAAGTACCTCCATGCTCCAAATGAGTATTTTACTTTCCACTCCTCCTCCTCTTCCTCCTCCTCTTTTAAATCCTAACGACCAGCAACCTTAGCTTATGAGGAAAAACACAATAAGAAAACAGTTAAAAACACTCTTATGACATCAGGGCCCGAGGGCCTAAGCAGAACAGGTCACCATTAAGACAACAAAACACATAAATATACATTCCAAATTCCAAACTATTTTTAAGGAGTTTTAATACTTATCAAATCAGTGGAACAGTCCTTTTGTGCATATTTATTACATTAGGAGATTAATATTACCAATTAGGAGACTAGATACTAGGTAAGCACTTCAGTATATTACACAATCAAAATACATCATCATTTTGACTCAATCACCCTTAACTTGATTGGGATACAGCATGGTTGGTACAGTAATAAAACAGAAGAGTATTAACTTTTTCAAAGACTATGACAATCATGTCACAAATTTATTACTTAATGGATATTCTGAGGTGATGCCAAGAGGAAAAAAAAGTAGCAATTATCCTGAACATTGTTACTATTTTTTCATTTATTACTTCTCTACATGAAATATCTATTCCTTTACCTTGTTCTCAAGTATATTTTTCATCTTCACTTTGATAAGTCTCCTTCTGCTTGCCAAGAACAGAAGAAAATTTAATACATACTTAGATAGGAGGTTAAGAGCAAACATAATTTATTTCCTACTTTAAAGAATATATGTTACCAGCCCCCAAAATAAATTTTAAAAATAGTTTATTAGGAAAAAAGCAATTTTTTTAGAAACTTCAGAAAGGCCCAAGAGTAGTAAAGACTATGTTATGTGAAAATTAAAAACGTACATTATTTATTCCTGTTATCTTATTTTCCAGTATACCTTGTTGAGAAGTCAGTTTCACAGGCTAGTTTATAGATTGGTATTAAGTCTAATCTACACATACTGGAAGCAGACAAGAATAATCAACAGAATAACTTCAATCTTCATTTTAGATAAGTGTGCTTACAAGCAGTGTTGATCAGGGTTAATCTTTTATTTAGTAACTTTTCACAAAAACAAGTTTGCCTATTTCTCTTTGTGCCTACATTAATGGATATTTTACAGCAAGAAAAAACAACTATTATAGAAAACTGCCTGTCAACAAATTAAAACAAATTGCATGCTACTGTATCTTCCCCTGGAAATAAAATCAAAGGATATAACTTTGTCAAAAGAAAGGGAAAAATATTGGCTAAGCAACCTGTGAAATCTGGCAAACTAAGTAGCTGCCAACCAGATGGCTGACATCATAATTCAATGTTTAGACTGAAAATGCTCCTGAAGAAAACAATTAACTCTTCTATTTTGCTGCTCTATATTTGTTTCTTCTTTACTCTGATAATTGATAATTTGAAAGAGTTGCCTTCTGTACTACATTATCAGGTCTCACAGGAAAAAAAAGTTCAGTTCTCATGTTTAAGTGACTGTAGCCCCTAGAAGGGCTAATTTTGTGGACAGCATATATATTAAACCTCTTGCCCACGTCTCATTTGAGTATCATTGCAAACTGCACAATGATATTTCCAGCTGCATTCTGTTGCTCTGCAGGTCTGGAGAAGACCTGATGCCCTGAGGAAGCAAGCTTTGCTGCGATTCATACAACATCTCCCTTTCCCAGTTACTCTGAAAACATTACATCTCCCTCTCCCCGCAAAAGGCCTGTATGATGATGACAAAGCTTCCCCTCTACCAGAGGGTGTTTGGGCACTGGAACAGCTCCCCAGGACAGTGGTCACAGCACCAGCCTCACCAAGTTCAAGAGCATTTGGATAACGCTCTCAGCACATGGGGTGACCTGTGCAGGGCCAGGAGTTGGACTCAATGATCCTTGTCGGACCCTTCCAACTCAGCATATTCTGTGATTTCCATTTATCAGGCTTCATGACCCTAAAAATATTATTTATTAGCCTCCCCAAAAAACTAATTTTAAAACTTTCTGGTTCCAATAGCTTATCTTTTAGCAGCAGATCTACACTCTAACCTACCTCATTTCAAGAGGCTTGAAAATAAAGAATAAAACTCTCTTTAATGGGAAAAGCTGAAATAATATCTCAGCACATCAATCTAACTCTTATCTTCTATCTACAGGAACAGTAAAAGCAGGAGTGATATCACTGAATTTTACATATGTTATTTATTACCTTTCCATAATAAATCTTAACAGGGAAAGAAGGCAATCAACTATACTTTCAAACACAAAATCTGTAAGTACCAGTCCACATAAAGGACTTTTAGGAACAAATAAAATAAAAAAGAATCTGATCACAATCCACTGGAAGCCACTCCTACAAGGAACACAAAAAAAGAAGTTACTAATACTTCAACACCACTAGTGCTTTTTTCTTAAGTTAAATTTAAGAGGAGAAAACAGGCAATAAAGTAAGGTACCTTTACATCTCTGGTAGAAGACTCTATGCAATTTGGCAAAATAGCAAGACATGCAATGTCCTAGTTTAAAAGAATTTCAATGTCAGCAGTAGCCAGAACAAAATCCAGCAAGACCCACATAAAGTTGTCCACACCAGAAGACAGGGAATCAGATGGATGCACAAAATTTAAATTTGTTTCAAGGCAATTAGGCAAATCCCAGATTTGACTAAAGCATACATATATTAAGCAGATCAACAGAACCTTCCAGAACAAAAGCCAGGCTTGAAATAAACAGGGGTTCTGCTAGCTCACCCTTTAACTCTTCCATAAGTGAACTGCTTTCTTTAATCAATGACAGAGGTAACAACAATACACCTCAAAGTACAGCAGAAGCTAAAATTTACATCCTGGGCATGGTGAACAGAAACACACACAAGTACACACATTGAAACCTCACTGTCTTCCAAAAACGGAGTGGCGAGGGAAAGAGGGTGTGAAGCACATCTTTCAGCGTATATCCTCAGTAAGGTTTATGCATTTTGTCTTGCAAGCTAAATAGCAAATCTTACAAGACTATTTGGTAACACTCAGGTCACTAGAATGTAGCAATCTCTCCTAGTGCTCGAGGAATAAAGTTTTTTGGGGGATAGCTCTAACGAAAATTAATGTTCAAATATCCTTGGACTTGGTTCACTGGACAGGGTCTTTTCATTCAGTCCAACTAATTTCCAACTGACTTCTGCGACAACAGCAGAAATAAAGATGACACAAGGGAAACTACAGCTAAAACAACTATGCAAAGAATAAAGGCAACTCTGGAAAGAGACATTAGGTCTGATCAAGCCTTCAAACTACAGAAGGCAGAACTATCTTTGGTATCTGGCAATGTAAACACATTTTTACAGCACTTTGCAAGAAGTCCAGTTATTGTTAAGACCACTTCAGCTCCACTAACAGTTACAGTAACATCGCACATCAATGGGTCTGTGATAACAGCAGTCTAAAAACGAGATCTTATTTTGCAGGTTACAAGAAAAGGAATGAAATGCTGGTTCTGTTTGCATCAATGGCAAAATTTTTGTTAATCTCAATGAAGCCTAAATTTCACATTAAGCTTTCATGACAGTGAGAAGCTCATCCACATAAGAGCTTAGCAATAACTACATTAGAAAAATTAGAGCTTTTAGCAATAACGGCAAATTCCTGTTAGATTAAATCTATTCTTTGTATCCATTCTCCTACACCAAATCTGCCAGCTAATGCATCACTCCCTATCTTGTGGGTTACCTGACACAATAGTTATCTGGGTTATCTGACTATACAGTTTTCATTACCCAATTCTAGCAAATATGCTCTCACAAAGCTTCATGTAAGCCAAAGCAAAGTGAATGAATTACAGTTACCTAGACACTGAGCAATTTTTGTACCAAATATAAATTCTATTTTTTTAGTTAAACTTTTACATGTGGTTACCACTGTCTCCCATAGCTTAAAACCAGTATTAGAGATTTTTTTATACTGTCATTTCAGACATCTGAAAGAACACTTCAGAAGAAAAACCACTTCAGAAAAAAAAATTTCTGGGGAAGCTGGTTGGCAGCAGCTCGGGGTGATCAGCAGTGTGTGCCCAGGCAGCCAGGAGGGCAAACCCCATCCCGGGGTGCATCAGACACAGCATCACCAGCTGTCATTTGGATCATCCTGCTGGATTCAGCCATGGTGCAGCCTCACCCTGAGTCCTGTGGGCAGTGTTGGGCCCCACAGCTGACAAGGGTGGGAAGGTCCTGGAATTGTCCAGAGGAGAACAACAGAGCTGGTGGAAGGGCTGGAAGGCACATCCTGTGAGGAGCAACTGAGGTCTCTGAGTTTGGTTTGGAGAAGGAGGCTCAGAGGTGACCTCTTTGCTCTGTAGAGCTGCCTGAGGAGGGCACCTGGAGAGGGAGTGATGGTCTGTTCCTGGGATTTCATGGAATCCAGTAACAGGATATGTGCAAATGGTCCAAAGCTTCATTCAGGAATGTTCAGACTGGACACTGGGAAATCCTTCTTTACCACTCTTTAGGAAAGTGGTCAAACACTGGAAGAGGCTTTCTACAGATGTGTGTTTTGCTCCATGCCTGTCAAGTACAGTATTTCTCGATTACAAGCCGCACCGGATTATAAACTGCACCTCCGGGTGTCGGCAACCTTTAAGTTTTTGTCCATATATAAAATGCATCTGATTATAAGCTGCACTGTCCTTCACAGTGAGGACCCGCGTGCAACAAAGTTGCCAATTAGTAACAGAATTGCGGGATCGGGGTGTTTACTGGCTCGGCTCAGGCTGTGTGGGCTCGGCCTTCTCGGGGCTGCTGATGGGGCCAGGTGGCCCAGCTCAGCACTGCCGCTCAGCGGGGCTGCTCGGGGCCAGCTGCCACCGCCACCGGGCTCACTCACCCCGGCCCAGTGCTGCCCCACAGTGCCAGGCGGGCTGAGAGCCCCTCGCTCCCGCGGTGCCAGTGGGAGGTGGGCACAGACCCCCCGGGCCGCAGGGCTGGCAGCACAGAGCCCTCCACCTCCCCCCCTGCGCTGCCGGCATGGAGCCCACTTCCACCCCTGCCGTGCAACAGAGTAACCAATTTGTAACAACTGCGCAATCCCAAGTTTTACTGGCAGGTGCTTGGCTCGGCACCTCAGCTTCCACTTCCGGATTGGGAAATTTCAGAACTTTTTTCATATATTGGCCGCTCCTGAGTGTAAGCTGCATTTCCAGGATGGGATCAAAATTTTAGTCAAAATGGTGCGGCTTGTAATTGTGAAATTACTGTACTTTAAAAAGAGGCATTTGAACAATGCACTTAATACCAAAGTTAACATTTGTTCAGCTGTGAATTGGCCAGACACTTGGACTAGATGATTTTTGTCCCAACAAAACTGTTAATTCTGTTCCATTCTGTTCTGAACATAAACCAAATCACTCAAATTTCCCTCATCACAGAACCACCTCTTCTATCAGCTTGTATTCCACTCAACCATGTTTGACTTGAGTGGAATACAGAGAAATTTATTTCCTAAAAATCCAGCTCCTCTGGGGAAAAAACCCTAGGTAAAGATTAATTCAAAGTTTCACCATGGAATAAACAGTATTTACTGTCAGTTACATATTATGAGCAATCAGTGACAGGGATGTTGCATATACATCAATCCTTGGCATTCCTTTTTTAGAAATTTAAGTCCTGCAATTAACAGATAAATTATACAGTAATTCCCTCAAGCATCAGCAGAAGCACATACATTGAACTGTACACAGCAAGTTAGAACATTAATCCTCTCATCAGAGGAGTCCTGCAATATCACAAGAAAATGTGCACTCTTTCTTATTACTGTATCAAGGAACAGCATTTACAGTAATTTCACGATTATAAGCCGCACCATTTTGACTAAAATTTTGCTCCCACCCTGGAAATGCGGCTGCCACTCAGGAGCGGCTAATATGTGAAAAAATTTCTGAAATTTCCAATCCTGAAGTGCAGCCAAGGTGCTGAGCTGAGCACCTGCCAGTAAAACCCAGGATTGCATGATTGTTACAAATTGGTTACTCTGTTGCGTGGCAGGTGGAGGCGGGCTCCATGCTGGCAGCGCTGGGGGGGGAAGGAAGGCGGGGGCTCCCTCCTGCTGGCCCCACGGCCGGAGGGAGAGACAGGGGGCTCCCTCCTACTGGCCCTGTGGACCGGGGAGAGGCAGGGGGTCTCCATGCCTGCTTCCCACCAGCGCCACGGGAGCGGGCGGCAGGCTCCGTACCCGCCTGACACCACGGGGCAGCGCCGGGCCTGGGCGAGCAGGCCCGGAAGCAGCGGCGGCCAGCCCCAAGCGGCCCCACTGAGCAGCAGCGCTGAGTTGGGCCACCTGGCCCCATCAGCAGCCCCGAGCGGGCCGAGCCCACACAGCCTGAGCCGAGCCAGTAAACCCACCATCCCGTGATTCTGTTACTAACTGGCAACTTTGTTGCACGCGGGTCCTCGCTGCGAACAACAGAGCGGCTTATAATTGGGTGCAGCTTATGTATGGACAAAGAACAAAATGTTGCCGACACCCGGAGATGCGGTTTATAATCAGTGTGGCTTGTAATCATGAAATTACTGTACTTCCACGTGTAGGTACTAAAATTACAAGGAGGCAAGGGGAAAGCCTAAAAAGGTTCCTGACAGAGCATAATCTTCCTCCAGCTAAGCTGTGGGGGTTGAGAGGGAAAGCAACAGGGACACAACCTATTTACACGTAGAGAAGAATGACTACTCACCTTTCTTCAACTAAATAATAAATGAACACTGAGGGTGGCTTAATATTTCTAACAATGCTTCTTGAATAGCCATGCAACTGCTAAATTCAAGCTTTCCCCCTGGATTACGCAGGTATATGAAAAGAAGACACATGTTCCAAACTCTTTATCTCAAGTATTTGAACATAGGGTAAAATATTGACTATGTTACTGATATCTAGAGCTACTCATACAGTCGAGTTGTAATTCTTATTCTAAGAATTTTTATAAGAACTTCTAATATTTACAGTAATTTCATGAGCATAAGGCGCACCGGACTATAAGGCACACCCACCGACAGCCAGCAAAATTCGCAACATGTAGATCAGATAAGGCGCACCGGACTATAAGGAGCACTTTTTTTTTTGCAGTGAGGCTCCACCCCCAGCCCCCCCCTGCGCGTTTGCTGGCCAAGGCCCTGCCTCAACCCGGCAGCTATTGGCCCCCAAGCTGGCCTGTACCTGATGGGGCCAGGGCATGGCAACCACCGCTCTGTGGAGCGTCCCCGGGGATGGGGCATAGCCGCTGCCTGTCCACCTGACGTCCCTGGGGCTGGGGCATGGCCGCCGCCGCTCCGTGGAGCGTCCCCGGGGCCCTGTTTCTCCAGGAGTCCCCTGGTGCTCCAGGTGACCCGATGCCGGCGGGCCCCATGCCGCCGCTGCCCCGATTTCAGTGGCCCTCCCCTTCCCCACGCGGCGGCCGCTCCGATTTCGGCGGCTCTCCCCTTCCCCGCGCCAGGACCGCCCCGATTTTGGCGGCTTTCTACTCCCCCGCGCCAGGGCTGCCCCGATTTCGGCGGCTCTCCCCTTCCCCGCGCCGGGACTGCCCCGATTTCGGCAGCTCTCCCCTTCCCCATGCCAGGACCGCCCCGATTTTGGCGGCTTTCTACCCCACCCGCGCCGGGGCTGCCCCGATTTCGGCAGCTCTCCCCTTCCCCGCGCTGGGGCCACCCCGATTTCGACGGCTTTCCCTGCCCCCCGCGCCGAGGCAGCCCCAATTGCGGCGGCTTTCTACTCCCCCCGCCCCTGGGCCGCCCCGATTTCAGTGGTTTTCTNTGCCGCCCCGATGCCGGCTTTCTCCGCCCCGTGGAGCCCCTCTCCCCTCGCATCCTGATGTTGCTGCGGGGCCACTCCTCCTCACAGCCTGGGACAGCCCCGCTGCCACTCCCCCTCCCAGCCCGGCCCTGATGCGGGGCCACTCCCCCTCGTGGCTCGCACTTCCAGGTTGTCAACTTTTGCCGCTTTGTCCCTCAGATAAGGCGCACCGGACTGTAAGGCGCACTTCCGGGTTTGAGGGAAAATTTTAGTCAAAAGGGTGCACCTTATAGTCATGAAATTACTGTATTTAGTAATGAAGCACATACCTTTCACTGATACTACTGAGTTACAGCATTTCTACGTAAGCATAAGGAAGCCTTAGAACAAATAGAAAACAATTTGTTCGAAGTCACTGACAAAACAAGTGACAAAAAGAGATAAAATACATAAGTCTCATATACTCTAGACTATTAGGAAACACTGTTTTCCAAGGATTTCCTCAAAGATAATCTATTATTCACCTTAAGCTCCTCAAGCATGCCATGACAATTTATGCAATAATGGTCAATATTTCACCAAAAAGAAAATGACCACACAAGAATCACAGTAAAATATTTTCTTTTCAGTTTACATTACACATACTTACCTTTATATGAACTCAAGTGGCAGTTTATTAAGTGTAAGCAAAAAAAAAATCTGTGAAAAGTATTCACAGAGTCCACAGTGAAAGCAAGCTTGCAAATGAAAGAATGCATTTCTCTGGCATAAAAAATCTCATACTTTCCCCCCCTTCTTCCCTCTCTGACTACTGACACTCAGAAAGAGCCACAGAATAAAATCTTCAGAATAAAGATGTACTTACGACACTAAGTACACCTAACAAAAAAAGAAAAATGTATTCTGCAGAAGAACAAAAATAACTTCACGACACTCACATCAACATTTACACCTTTTTGTTGTACATTATCTTAACACACTCCCACAGATACTTGTCCCTGGAGTCCATTGACAAGGTTTCGTGCTATTCACAGGCATTAAATCAGGCTATTCATTCTTTGCAAAACAGAAAACATAAGTTTCCTCAGAAACATCTAGAGCAAAGACTTTCAGTCATTCATTCAGTCACACTCATACCACAGCAACAATTAGCTATGTGGGCATTTAGACAGAAGATAGGAATTGACATTCAAATTGATGAGAAAATGATTTGAGGAATTTTCAGTCAATTATTCCAGTGTATTTTATGAGCGTTTACTTTTTAATGCACTACAGAGGATCATCTGACTTGTCAATAATGCCTCTGTCACATCTGTTCATGAAAATATTGCAATTTTACCCTGGCACGAAATTAAAACTGTATTTTTCTCTTATTTTATGGGAAGGGAGCTTCTTATGAATGTGGTCAGTTGATAATAAAGGAGAACTTTCAATGTACAGCACAGAAAAAAAATACCTGGCAGTGGTATGTCTCCTGGCCTCTTCTCCTTGGACACTCATAGATGTCAATTTAGTTGATACCTTATTACAGTCCTATCTGGAATATTTCAATACCATCACATAAGTTAATCAAGATTTATTAAAAAACCACGTCCAATGAATCTACTAATACAGAGGAAGGACATTGCACAATTCGGCTTCAGGAGTCAGAAGCCTAAGAATCCAAGTCTCACTTCTGACACATCTGACACATGATACTAAAGAAATCATTTACAGTTAGTTAAGTAAGGTACATTCTGTTTCACATCTGCAGAAGCCTGATTAGCTCTGCTCTGAATTTAAAGAATGGTACATTTACTTTAAAAACAAACAAACAAGCAAACAAACAAACAAAACAAAAAAAAGCCTAATAACAAATATCTGGTAACATGAGATTTACTCAATTTACAATTTTTTTCTATTTATTCCTCTCAAAGATTTACAGAGTTCCTTTTGCTGCAGTAGCCTCGCAGGCTTTATTTTGCAAGATTACCATAAATGATGCTGTGCAGATTACACCTGAGCAAGTAATCTGTCTTTACACTGTGTCCAGTAATACCTGTACAACTCATCACTAGTAAAACTATGAAACTATAGCTCACAGTATTGCTCAGAAATACAATTGCTATTGGAAGTTTAAAATGCATGGGGAAGTACTAGGTCACAACCCTGCAACCATATGCAAGACTGACGGTTAAAAAGCTACCAGAAACCTCTCACAAACAGCATCTGACATGAGTCCACCCTTTATGATTACACAGAGTAATAGCATTCTTGAACAAATTTTAAAGAAGCCGTAATCAAAACTTCTGAAATTCAGAAGAGTAAATTATGATTGTTAATAAAAATAATCTAGATTTTTCTGTATTAATTCATTATTTATGTTTAATGAATTTATGATTAATATAATACTAATAAAGAGTATTTTGCATCTCCAAATCGCCACATGCCATTTGACATAGGCATCTAAAATCAGTATTATTTATACAGTAAAACACATAACTCTTACTAATTTCTAAATATTCTGCAACACTTGCAAAGTTATTGTCCCTCTCCAAGGACATAATATTTAACACACTGTACACTCCTGTAACTTAGAAAGTAGACTAGCTGCATGGTCCTAAAGTGTTCTTGGAGCTGGTGGTATTGTGCCACGAAGTCTCAAGCACAAAGAATTTTCTTATTTCCACAGCTGCATGAAAGGAATTACAGATTTTCAATGAGTATTAACCATTGCCTTCACTTTAATAGCATTAACAAGGACAGCACTTTATTATAACATTAACTGAAAAACATGATCTGGGACTACCTTACTTGGTGAAACCTGAATTGTTTACGATTTTATTTTTGAGAGCTGTTCTACCACTTTTACATGTAGCAAGATCTTCATAATCTGGCATACTTTTGTGCATTGTTTAGGTCAGGTTGGCACAAAATATGCCGTATTCATTAGAAACAGTTTTCAAAAAATAATCTGATAAATCAAAGACTGAGAATTTTTATTTGGGAACAATCTCATGCAATATATATATCTCACTGTAAATGTTGAAAATTATTCCATGTATATCAAAGGATTCTAACATGTTCTGAGTTCTTGTTTCAGGAAAAACTTGTTTCACCTATCTCTGTCACTCTTCTCAAGATCCTCCACCCCAAATGTCTTTGAAAGACATCTCTGCCAAAAGCAGAAATTTCACAGTTGTAAAGCAATATACTGAAACATATGTCTTAGGGAAAAAGAAGATAAATTATAATTTAAAAGCATACTGAGCGCCCAAGGCTGTTCCACTGATGGAACAACTGTGTCCAGTGCCTTCAAAGGGGTATCCTTTGTTGGTCTAACTCCTCTTAACATCACCCCAACTCCCACCAGTGTCCCTTAGGACATTTTCACCCATGGTATCCTGTCGTTAATTTCATGTGCACCCACCGAGCTGGTCCATATACATGTGCTGATCAGATGGAATCACAGAATCATACAATGTTAAGGAGGTGGAATAGACCTTAAAGATCATCTAGTCCTAACCCTCCCTTGCCACGGGCAGGGACACTGCCCACTAGACCAGGTTGCTCAAGAATTTATGCAACCTGGCCCTGAACACTGCCAGGGATGGAGCATCCAGAACCTCCCCAGACATTCTGTTCCAGTGTCTCACTGTCATCACAGGAAAGAATTTCTTTCCAATACACAACCTGAAGCTCCCCTCTTTCAGTTTGAATCCTTTGCCTCTAGGCTTATCACTGCAGCTCCTGATGAAGAGTCCCTCTTCAGCTTCCCTGTAGGCCCCCTGCACATACTGGAAAGGCTGCTATGAGTTCTTTGCACAACCTTCTCTTCTTCAAGCAGAACACTCCCAACTTTCTCTGCTTCATTTTGTATGGGAGGTGATCCAGACCTGGAGGACTACTGCCCAACAATATGGGGAATACCAGCCTTTCTCTTTGGCCCTCCCTTCAAATTTTAGAATATATGTAGGAATAGAATCATCATAAAACCTTTATCCTGCTTTCAAACTTCGCTAAAATTATCACGTTCAATCAATCCTTAGTAGCCAGACGTGTAGAGGTAGAATCATACACATCTCACTTCCTGAGGAAACTAAATCAAAAAGCACAGAAGTTATTACCAAAACTTGGTTCCTGCTTGTAAGCGAGAAGATAACCTTCGGGAATCTGTTCCCGACTCGGATTTTCCCAGTGCCACATTCCCTGGAGAGATTCCTGCGGAGGGGCCCAGCCCCGCAGCGCCGCCGCTGCCCAGGAGGTGGCAGCAGTGAGCACCCGCGCCAAACGGCCCCGGGGCCCTCCAGTAACGCCAAAACCCAACATTTTCCATGGATTTGGTAGCCTTCATCAATGTCTCCACCCCGCTTCAAATACCGTACGGTGATCAGTTCTTACGACACAACTTTTCAATCCTGAGCAAAGAAGGGGAGATGAGCACAAACCCAAATAATGGACCAAGCAATTAATGTACCTCAGAACATAAACGTTAATTTATTGGGTGCAGATAACAAAGCTTTCTTTTCACAAAAGAGATGGGGGATAGCTTCAGATCCTCTAATTACATATCAGAAAAAAATCCCAAATTCTGGGGATTCTCCTAGTTTTCAAAGCCCATCACTAGCTTGTTACATCACAGTACTTTTACCTAAAGGATTCTTCACTCTGAGAGAGAGCATTATCCAATTTTAGTTATTTTAGTTATTCTCCCACATGAAAAATGGCCATTTGGAAAAAATTTGAGAGGAGTGGAAATTTAATTACCTACATTTGTGAATCAACCCAAAACTTAAAATGTCAAACTCTCCCAGCACTTACAGGACATTTGTCTTCCCTAATCTTTAGTTTAAATTAAAGGCCAGCTATATTTTCTGACAGTATTCTTTAAAAGCCTACTCTACTAGAGTTCCTCCACGTGTTCCTCCATGTCTGTGTCAGATTGCACAGCACAAAAGTTGGCAAAGTCTGCTGAATCAGAAATAAATTCCCCTCCCTCTACCAACCTTTTAGGAAGGTATCCAAGTATTATTGCTGCACTGATATTGCACATATATCACAAAATGACCTTTCGTCGCTCTGTTTCCTCCCCGGAAGGAGGGGGACGCAGACAGCGTTGATGTCTCTCTTTGCAGATGTTTTCAGTACCTGACAGTACCAATACAGGGAATACTGTATAGGCTGGGCATGGACTTTCTGCAGGGGCATGTAGTGATAGGACAAGGGGGAATGGCCTTACACAGAATAAGTTTAGGCTAGATATTAGGAAGAAACTTCTCAGCCAGAGGCACTGAGCTACCCAGAGAAACTGGGGATGCCTGATCCGCGAAGTGCCGCAGGCCAGGCCTCGCACGGACACAGCGCCCACAGCAGCGAGGCACGCAGCAGCCCGGGAGCAGCCCTCAGGGCACCGCGCAGGCCCAGCCCCACCGCCTCGGCCGCATTCCTGTGCCGCCCCGAAATTAGGCCCCAAGGAGGGCCGGCCTCGGAGCCAGGCGGATGATCCGCACCGGCGCACCCCCTTCCCGTCACGACAGCCCCCGGCCCGCGACCACCGCGGCGCAGCCAGCGGGGGCGGCACGGGCGAGAAGCCGCCGCTCCCTTACAGCGCCGGGCAGGTCCCGGTGGAGCTCCCTGCTCCCGCTCCGTCCCGTCCCTGCCGCCGCTTACCCGCGCCCGCCGCGCCGCTCCCTTGGAATTTTCGCGCGCGCTGCCCTCGCCGCCCGGGCTGCGCCTGCGCGGGGGAGCGGGGCGGGGCTTCGCGAGTGGCCCCTGACAGAGCTGGGCCAGGACAGAACCGGGCCGGGAGAAGCGCCCGAGGCCGTGACAGAGTCGGGCCGGGACAGCTCCCGGGGCCGGGACAGCTCCCGGGGCTGGGACAGAGCCCCGGCTGCTGCAGGCGCGTCTGTCACGGTCAGGCTGGGAACCGGAGGAAGTGCTTCACCTCAGCGGAGGGTGTCTGGCTCTGGAACAGGCCTCCCAGTACCGAGCTTGTCTGAGTTCAAGAGGAGTTTGGACGAGACTCTCAGGCACAACATGGTGTGACTCTTGGGGATGTCCTGCGCAAAGCCAGGAGTTCGAATTCCATAGTCCTTGTGAGTCCCTTCCAACTCAGGATATTCTGTGGTTCTTGGAGTCTGGATCTGTGATTCAGCCTGTCCCAGCGGCACACTTTTGGCTTCCCGATTCAAACACGGGACACCCAGAGCCAGAGCTGGAACAGACAGAAGCCTTGTGGGTCTTGGGGGCCACTGCACTCCCAGGGGTCCCTGGCAAAACTTTCCTGCGCATGGAAAACTCACTGGGTGAGCCAGCGATATGGGCAAAGCCAGTCTGACCCTGAGCGTGCAGCTCAGGAGCGGCTCACAGGGAAACCAAAATGACTGGGACACGGCGGCCCCAGTGTGGGTCATGCCTTCTCAGCCACCATGCACTGAATGCTGGCAGTGGCCTGGCCAAGGTGCCTGCCCACAGCCAGAGTCCTGGACTCTGACCATGAATAAATAACAGCCTTCAGCTTTACCCCTCCTGGTAAAACTAAGTGCAAAACATGTTAAATTTTTGCTTCTTTTCAGTTTTCTGAAAATAGCAGGTCCTTGTATTCCAGTGAATAAAATGCTATCAGTATGAGTACAGACAGAAAGTAAATAAGAAATTTTGTTTTGAACAAACTTAGGATTGGAAATAAATATTTGATTTACTGAAATTTGTGTTGGTGCCAAAATGAAAAATATAGACAGCATGGACCCTACGGTCCCTCAGTTTGTTATAAAAGCATTAGTAATAAAACTACCAAGATCTGACACTGGTCCTCAAAGCAGTTCTACTGAAAATATGCATGCTACACAACCTGATTATTTGGTGCATTTTTGCTCATCGCTCCTCATCCCACACAGTAAGGACTGTGAGTCTTACTTAATTCTCTTCCTCTCATTCTTCCTCTTCAACTCATCTACTCAGCTCCTTTTCCTTTTCACCCTGGTAGCTCTTTCACTTCTGCCTGGTTTTACCTCCATGTTCACTATTTGCAAAATAGAGCTAGTAAGAAGTTGCTATTATATTGCCACCCATCTTTTTGAGAAACTATCAGCACACAGAATTTTCTGTTTCCTAGCATCTTCCTCCAAATATGTATTCTTACACCACCTTGTCCTTATTTCCTCCTTTAAGAAATGAGTAAGGTACTCATTGCATTCCTACCTATGGAAAAACAACACCAATTATCTGAAAGAGCGAAGTCACTATGGCCAAAACCTCTCTCTCAAACCTAGGTTGAATTGTTGCCTTTCAGATGGATTTTACATTAAATTGCAATGACATCATTAGTCTGAATTATAGGCCAGTTTATATTAGACTTGTATTCAAGATTTAAAGTCTGCTTGAAAATATGACTACCACAGCTGCTGAAGTTAAAGTTGTTTTTCTTTTCACAATTTTACAAGACCAGCTGATGTTCAAACTCATTGCTCCCATTCAGCTTTCATATTCTTGCATTCTTGCATTCTTTTTTTTTTTTTTTTTCCTAGAGGTTGCCTCTTTTCTGGTCACCACTGCTTTCAATTTTCTATAAAAAGAGGCATCTCTGTAAGTACAAAAGCAAATTCTACCTACCCATATAGTGAAATCCCCATGCATTACTTAAATGACTTTTTAAAATTTCATCCTGTCAAATCAGAAACACCTGATGAATTAAAGGCATGTTTGTAAAAGTTTCAAAGTTCCATCTTGGGAAACAGCAACTGATCATCAGGCAACTTATCAAGACAAACTGTCAGGAATGTTACCTGTAATCCAACACATTTGCAGACCACAACTTGGAGCTTTGTATTTAATGCCCATATTCACACAGTGAGTCCAGTCCATAACTCACGCAACTCTTTTAATCATTCTACTCCTCTTTTTTGTCGAGTGAAAACATGAAAGAATTTGTATTTTTTTTTTCTACTATCAATTGTGTTAACACTTTCTTAAGTGTCAGCATTATTAGTTATTTCATTCATGTCACTTTTGAACTTGAGTGGAAGATATTTGATAATATCATTTCTTATGTTTCTGATTCAACATATTCTAGAGTTGTCCAAAGTGTATTTCTATCTCACAGTCTGAGTAGCGAAAAGCTGCCTTTGGTAATCAACTTGATATTTACTCCATCAACTTAGAAAATTTTGTTGCTACAATTTTGTTGCTACAATTTTGTTGGCTCAACAAGCCAACTGCACAAAAAGTTCTCATGCACACTTGAACATATGATTAAAAATCATGATAATATAGTAGAAGCTGTAAAAAATAAACGCAGGAATTTTAAAAAAGAGCAAAATAGAACATTTAAGGAAGCCATGGGCAGGGGTATAATAGAAAAAAAAATATAAAAAACAGAACCAAATAAAAAACATAGATGAAAGTAATTTACTAATATGAATAATCCTCAGTAGGTGGAAAGAACACTTGGTAATACTACCTTCAAAGGACCCTCATTTTAAATAGTCAAAAAATAAGTGGCAATGATATGAATAATGAAATGGATAGTACAAATCAAGTGAATGCCAATACAAATGTTATGTTACTTCAGACTGTATGGAGTTTGTCACTCCCACATTTAATAAATACAAAAAAATTTCTTTAGCCTTGATCTTCAATAACAGATACTACTACATATAGAGCTAATACATCTGCCTTAGAGAATTACTAATAGTACATCTCTGACACTTACAAATAATATTTGGAACAGTACTGCTATGGATAAGAATTCCATTACTTCAAACTGTGAATATTTTGGAAAGGATATTCTAAATACCAGAGAATTACTGGCTGGTCTCTGAGAGCCCTAGCAATCTCCTCTTCCCCAAGGTATGTTGCCAAAGCTCCTCATTAAGCTTTGCACTTTGATGAGACACAGCATATACTGTACTTTGATTCAGGGCAAAATATCAACATTTGATCTGGCCAGTATTAATTTGGAAAAAAAGTCCCTTGTTAGGGGAAGAGAAAGAAATATGTATTTGACAAATTTGAGTGGAAAAAGGAAGGGGTGGGCGTAGCGGTGGAAGAAAGAAAGGAAGAGTCACAGCTGTTTGAAGCTTTTCAGAAGTTTGGAATGCTAGAATAAATTCTGGGGGAGGTGATGGGATGAACTGCAGGTGAGCCACACAAAGGTGCATGGTAAATATAATTATCAATGGACATGACCGCTACATACATAATATATTTTATGTACATCATAGTGATTAGCTGAAGACTGCTCTGAGCAACAGATGAGTACCAAGCAAAATGCCCTCAGACCCCTTAGCTGAAGTGAACATAGTATATACTTTCATACAGATCTGTGACTGGCTCAAAATGCTTGGTACAAGGTAACAAAGAGCTAAGCTAGATACTGCAGCCATATTGCCATCCTATACAAATCAATGGGAGCTGCCTGAGCCCTGCAGTGTCAAGCAAAGCATAAATCATATTCAAGAGATCCCCAGAGAAGACAACAGTAGATTTCAGTGTATTGCTGTTTGCTAGCCACAGTAGATTTCTGAATAGGCAGATGTGGCATTTCTAGATGCTGATTCTATATTTGAAAATTTACCCACTAAAATACTGTATTTTAGGAAGGTATTAGCAGAATAGTTGGTCATGTTGATTTCCATAAGCTCCAGCTGTTAATTTTCTCCCATATCTCCCATTGGATTTGCAGTACAATTTCATGGCTACTTATGCTTTCTATGCTCTTCCATTAAAGAAATTGTCTTCAGTAAGGAGAAGGGTAGTTGCTTCTTGGAGGCATCGGTCCGCAAATCCTGTTGATGAATTTCATGAGCAGTGCAGTCTTTAGGTTCACACTGGAATAATTTTGTATCGCCTTTTTTTTGTTCATTTGGAACGTAGTTCCTGTTAATTTGACATCCTGGGGATGTTTACTTGCTCCTGAGCAGGACAGGAGAATTTTCTGTGTTCTGTGTCCCAAGTGATAGGTGAATATGTGTGGTTTCTTCTTCAAACACTAGCAAGTCTGTAGCTGGAGACCCTCTGCAGATTCAAAAAATTGGCCCGGAATCAACCAATGTTATTTAATGTTCCTTAAACCAGACCTGAGGAATTCTCCTACTTTCTATTAAGGCTGACCTGTTATTTCTCAGATTGGTATAAAACATGGTCACAAGGATAAAATTTGGAAATTGTACCATATAACAGTCACTTAGCTAATCTTGGCACAGTCGAGATTTTCATAATTTGTCTTACTATGTATCTTTCCAAAGTGTTATTAGAGAAGCTGAAATGTTTAGGTTGGTGATTATGTTTCTATCTACAGTTTATAATTTTTCTTGTGGAAAATAATTCTGAAAACAAATCCTTTCCCAATACCTGTCTGCATTCACAGCAGGTGCTATGCAAAGAATGGATGAATTACATCAATCATTCACAAGACACTGAGACAATAAAAATTTAAAAATCTTTCATGACGTCCTGCTGCTGTTGTGTCCTGCTGAACACTTGAATACTGGAGAGCATTTCCAAAGCTTGTTCCACAGAATCAAGCACAGCACATTCAAGCAGAGATCTTATTAATTTCTATGGTATTCCCTATTGCTATTCTAAAAAGTTCCTGTAACATATACAGAAGAAGCATGAAATACTTCCTACAGGATGGAAAGTTAATGACTTTGCCTTGACCTGTTCTCTTACTGACAGCTATTAACAGTATGAAATACTCCAGTGAGCATTTCAGTTTCATATGTGTGACTGTATTCCTTCCTACTTTATATAAAACACTCTCCTTAACTAAAAGAGGTATTTACACGTTCTAGAACCTGAGAGGCTTTATCAAAATTCAAGATGATAAAAAGGGAAATGCTATGTTGCAGCGGAAAGAGGTAGAAAGCTTTGGTGGAGTGCCGTGACCTTCCGAGGAAGCGTCCTAAGAAGGACATCCTGGAGACACAGGCATGTCCTTTCTTCTGGGTGGAGGGATCAGCTCCTTTGTGAATCCCCACTTTGGCTGACACTGGAGAAAAGGATGGGAGAGGTGTATGGTGACCTCCTCCAAGACAGGGAATCAACCAGGCACGCCACTTTACAAACCGGGCAGCTGTCGACTTCCTCCTCTTAGTCCATGGACACAGCTGCCAAGAATTTGAGGGACTCTGTTGTTTCAATTTATCCTCGCACACAGAATCAATCTCGAAAACCATCCAGCTGCTGAAGAAACAGGTCCAAGAAATCAAGACGGAAGAAAAGATCACTGACTGTTTCAATTATTTTCTTGGACAAGGAGGATTTAAAGGGTGGGGACTTTTCTTGGTTAAAAATGTTCTATGGATTTTTTTCGTTATCCTCATTGTGTTACTCATGTTCTCCTGTTTTATGTATTGCCTCAAAAAGGCAATCAGAGAAGCCTTTTTAATAAATAAAGAAAGCGGAGTTGTGGAGGCTGATTGCCCAACCGAGAGTCTGCCTCCCTGCCCTGGAGAGAATGCCCTTAGGCACTCACTCCTCATAATGGTTAATAAAGACTACTCCCAGCATGCCTCCCTGTTCCATGTAGATTGTTTGTACCCCATTGTTTGGCATCTTTTGAGTAAACATTGGATAGGGTTATTAGATGTTTTTTCCAACACCTGTCCCACAGCATACATTCTGTTGGGGTAAGGAGACAGTGCACAATATTTTTGATTATGTGGGGGACTAAAACATGGGCAGAGAAGATAGCTTCCAAAAGGTTTTTGAAATAGTATGAGCTCCGACCATGCTTCTTTGCCACTTTACATAGATTTTGAGTTCCCTGTAGGAGAGGGTCTCCCATAATGTATAAGATGCTGCCTTTTCCCCACCTCTTATGAATAACTGGGAAAGCAGTGATTTTGTTTGCCAATTCCCAGTCTGCCTCCTGGCTGACTTCCCTTTGAGTCTTTACCCAGCAGTCCTCGGACTGAGGGTGAGAATCTGAGTTCAAGGAGTCTCTATTCTCATTCTCTGAGGAGGATGGAGGGCGCTTGATTGAAGGGCAAGACCTTTTTGGGCAGACCAGAGATACCAGGTGGTGGGTGACAGTGACTGTCAGGGCCACTTCCAGTTCTGGTGTTGTGGGAACCAGAAGGGAGTTGGCCTACGAGGGAAGAGCCAGCCATGGAAGGGGCATGGATGAGGTCCACGATGGGGTTTCCCAATGGGAGGATCCTGACACAGTTACACCCATCAACGCAGGGGATGGAGAGGAGCCAGGCGCAATGAAGAGCACAGGAAAAGGCGGAGAGATGGAAAGGCAGCCATTTTCAGATGGTAGGGCATGAAAACTGGGATATGAGGGAGACAAGATGGTGGGGCTGGCCACATTGCTGACACCATTTTGTAAAGCAGCAGCAGGGGATGAAACTGTGTATGTGGGCAGTGTTAGGAGGTTGGGGGAGAGATCACTCTAGCGGGGGAGAGTGAGGATCGGGAGGTGTCAGGGAGTCAGAAGCAACCCTGTGCATCATAGCAGCAATCACCTGCCGGTCACCCCTCAGGCAAGGAAGAGGGTTTGGGAACATGGAGTGAGGAAAGAGAGGAGGGGGTTTTCAGCAGGGGACCCAAAACCTCACCTGAACCATATCCTGATAACTCAGTTGACTTAACAATAATATGAAATAAAAGAAGAAATTTGGCAACGGAAAGATCCCCTCTTGCTTGAATGTTATGTCATTTCCTCCTCATCCCAAAAAGAACCCAAAAGAACAGAATCATGATTTGTATTAGGAAAATATTTAAAAACCCAATGAATAAATCTTTTAAGTTCCCCTTTCGAAAACTTGAAATTCCCAGTGGGAGGGGTGTCAACAACTTGGTAATATACTGTTGAGAAGGGCTGAGTCTAGGACCACTGAACTGGTTGCCCGTCCTCAAAATTCCAATCCCACACCCAGCAGTAAAAGAGAAAAACAAAAAGGAAAGGAACCCGAGTTTACAAACTCACTTTTTCTCTTTGGGCCAACCAAAGCCCACTGGGTCAATATAACACTGCTGGGGAGGTCATGAGCCCATTGACCGGTCTTCAGAGGTGTTCTCCAGGAGGTTCTGGTCACCCCTCAGATAGCCCTCACTAAAACATGAAGAGCTCGCCTTGGGGAGCCGGGTAATCTAAAAGGTACTTGAGTCCTGCAGCCAATACAGTCCTGCAGGAGACTCTTCCCCAGGAACCCTTCAATAGAGGTCCCTGTTCGGGTGCCAGCTGTCGCGGTGGAGCGCTGGTGGAAGTGTCCTGAAAAGGATGTCCTGGCTACACAGGCACGTCCATGGTCCCCGGTGAAGTGATTTAGCTCTTTTATGAGTCTGCTTTGGGCAATGCTGGAGAGAAGGATGGGAGCCTCGTATGGTGTTCCATGGAGAAGTTTATTGAGCTTCTTCCACAAAGGATACCAGGGACAATGGAACTCAGAAGGACTAAGGGAACAGGGTAGAGCAACAGGTGAATCTGATGAGGGCTCAGGGGCAGAGCAAAGGGGGAAGGACCAATGGGGTACAAACAATTTGCCTTTAGCAGGGAGGCATGCTGGGAGTAATTTTTTCTAACTGTTATAAGGGAGGCTGTTAGCACCTAAGGGTATTCCCTCCAGGGAAGAGTGGCAGACTCTTTCTTAGTTGGTCCATCAGCCTCCACACGTACAGTTTCACCCACTTTTGTGGGTTCTACTGCAGTCTCAGGGGTGTGGATATGCATGAGTACCCATGTCCCCACATCACCAATTTGTATGGCCCCTCAATCTGTCCACTTTCAGGGTCCCGGATAAACACAGGTGGTTCTTGGATCCTGTGACTGCCATGAGGGGAGAAGTGCCTGACCACTGGGGGTTCATGTTGTCAAAAGAGCAATTTTAAAAAGTTGATGGTGAAGAGGACTTTACACAACCTCCCTGTGGTGTCAGCCCTCTGCTGCTCTCCCATTTATGTTCCAAGACCCACTTGGTGGGCTCGCTCAAACACAGCCTGAGTGGAGGAATGAGGGATGCCATAGTTTATGCTCAGCTCCCCAATTCTGCAGGAATTCATTGAAAGCCTTGGAAATATAGGCTGGGCCATTATCAGTTTTGATCTCTTTAGGGATCCCAAGCACTGAAAAAGCTTGAAGAAGGTGCTTAATTACATACTCGCCTTTTTCTCCTGTGTGGGCAGAGGCATAGACTGCTCCAGAAAAAGTATCAGTGGAGACATGCACATACCGCATCCGGCTGAATCTGGCAACATGTATGATGTGAGTTTGCTACACTTCACAGCTTTTCAACGCTCGAGATTATGGCTGAACACTGGCAATGAGGACATGTGGCCACAATAGCTCTGGCCTGGTCTCACTCCAGATGGAATTGCTTGACCAGACCAGGAACATTCTGATGGAACATTTGATGGCTCAGCTTCACTTGCTGGAAAACATCAGGAAGCCTGGCTAATTCGGTGACTGTAGTTTGTAGTTGCTGCTAGAGAACTGCTCATTAATTTCCTTCAGTAAGCAGGCCAGGCAAATCGGTACATGACCTCACTTGCATCACGAAATAAGGATGCTCTTGGTGGGAGACAGCATAGATTAATTTCAAGAGCAATTCAAAAGGAATCTTGTTTGAGAGCTCCTTGAGGATGTCATTTTCTGCCCATGACACTACTCCTGCAACATATGCCATGAAAACCAAACAAATCCAACATGTAAACAAAAATTATATACATCAGATGAAAGTGAAGGAATTACCCATATTTACTCAATGCATGAATTTCCACCACAGTATTTTTAGTGATGACTTCACTATTAAAAAAAAAAGGCATAGAACATAGGAAAAGAGGACTGGATGGAGAGACAATAAGAAGATACTTCCTCTTGGTTTTAAAACAATCTCATGCAGGCATCGTTAGCTAACCCGTTTGAAAAAATCATCTTTATGATCTGCATTTATCTGTTTGCTGAATGTTGTATATGATCATTTATTCACAGCAACATAGGCCAGTCTACAACTGTAGCTTTTAATGCCTTTACAAATTACATGTTTTTAGTGTTGCAGACCACTGCCTCACC
>PYHW01010306.1:318976-364241 GCA_013186435.1 Turdus rufiventris
CAAAACAGTATAGAGAAGTCTGTAGAATCATTCCAATTTTAGTCAAAAAGTGGCTGAAAACAGCTCTATGACAGTAAATAAGAACAGCAGTTCATGGATTACCAACTTTCTCCCCACAGTCTCTACACATTAACTGAAAACCTTGTATTTCTCATTCCTTTGTTTAGCCTGTTGGACACTGCAATATCATGCTTTTTACCTCCCAAAGGAAGTATAATTCTAGTATTCCATTGCCCTCACTCCTTCTTTAAACAGTTTGTCATCCACACTCCTTTGCCTGCAATACTCATATTTGCAAGTCAGTGGAATGCACTCTTTTCTAAATCTCCTTTCAGTTATTTTAGCAATCATTCTTCCTATATCGCTATTAACCTTTCTTTAACCTTGTCTATCTTCAGATTTAATCCCTTCCTTATGACATCTCTGACAAAATACCAATTTCTTTTCCATCATTCTCTCATTAATACAGTGTTCCTTTGTTCCCTTAATTTACTACATCATTAACTGAATATTTACAGTGGGTCACCTTTAAATTATCTATAATCTAATACACTGAATCTTATTCACAACTGGTAATCACTTACATGAATATAATCCATACTGTTCAAAAGAGCTTTATACAGCTTTGTACAGATCACATAAAGCCTGGCTGGAAAACATTTTTTCAAATACCTATATAAATGAAAGGTATACATGCAAATGCACCATGCAAAATGAAATATTGTAATATAGCAAAAATAAATATTGTATTATCTTGAAGAAAAGACTGAGGGTATGTATCTGTAAATTACAAACAAAGATGTTTTAAAAAATGTGTTGAATTAATCCAAATCTGAACACCACAATGCCAATTTATTGTCACCTATAAAGTAAATCTTAGTGTATTAAAATCACAAAGTAGAAGCCCAAAAGCTCATAAGACTGTTCACACAATCCTAAGTTTAAGGCAGAGAGTTTGTTGCTCCATAAAAGATTTTATTAATTTTGGAAACAGTTGCATCCTCTGTTTCTCTTGTACCCACAATGTCACACTCTTTGTTTTCCATGTTATCTCTCAGAGGTGTCCCATGGAGTTTGATAAAGAGCTTTAGCTCAAACCTGAGATTTTACTATGTATTTCCTTACCTTTACATATTTCTTTTATTTCATGAGACATAAAAAACTCTGGCAGTTAGCCACAATACCATTAGAGGTTCTTTCATATTTGATCTCACTAAATAGTTTTTGTTAAATAATATGATATCAAACATGATATGAAGCTGAATTCCCTTCCACCAACTGGCAGTTCTTCCCCATCTAGTAAACGAGCAAAGTGATAGTGTTATTGTAAAATATTGTAGAAATAGAGATTAAGAAATATAATTTTAAAAGCAAGTATAATTATTATAAATTAAAAAAAAATACACTCAAATGATATGATTAAAGAGGCCTGCTTGCACTGAATCTTCATTAGTTGGTTTGTGGTTTCTAGGAAGTCATTAATCCTTGCCTTTTCCGAGGACTAACTAAATACTAAAAGGCCATGGTGTAAAGAAAAAAATTAAATCATCAGTAACTTTAGTAATTGAGAAGGAAACTTGAAGTGACACTGGGCAAGTACCTAGAATGCTAAAAGGCTTTTGTGTGATTTCTTAGTGTATTTACTGGTTTTGGATACCACAGTATAGAAAAGATTCGAAGCTGTTAGCACCCAGAGGCGTACCATAAGGATGGTGAAGGGCCTTTGCAGGAAGCTGCATGTGTGGTCACTGTCCAGCCTGGAGGAGTCTGAGGACAGACCTCACTGCAGTTACAACTTCCTTGTGAGGGGAAGAGCAGGGACAGGCACTGATCTCTTCTCTGTGGTGACAGGACCTGAGAGAATGGCCTGAAGCTGTGTGAGGGAAGTTTAGGTTGGACATTAGAGAAAGGTTCTTGCCCCAGTGGGTGGTTGTGCACTGGAACAGCTCCCCAGGGCAGTGGTCACAGCACCAAGCCTGAGAGAGTTCTAGAGCATTAGGACAGTTGTTCTCAGGCACATGGTGTGAGTCAGGGATGGTGCTGTACAGGGTAAGGAGTTGGACTTGATGATTCTTGTGGGTCCCTTACAACACTTCTTATTCCATGATTCTGTGATATGGCATACAGCAGTGAAATGTTCTAAGCATGATCATATATGGCTATACATTAAAACTGAAATGTAAAAAAAGTACAGTAATTTCACGACTATAAGGTGCACTGGATTATAAAGCGCACTTCTGGGTTTCAATCAAAATTTTAGTCAAAGGGGTGCACCTTTTAGTCACAAAATTACTGTAACTAAATTAGCTAGGGAGACAATATCTATTTTCAGTGGTTCCAGAATCCTCGATATTCAAAATCTATGTGGGGGCTGTGGCATTACTTACTACCTCTCAAAAATCCTTCTCTATGCCACAGGGTGAGAGCCAAGATGTTCATGGGAACGGATGGCCTAAAGAACAAGAAGATAGGGAGCTTGACCCTATCTAGATATTTTTCTCAAGGTGTAAATAGAGTGGGAAAAAACTCCATCAGCAAGGCCTTGTGCGTCTTTTGTCAGAGATGCTCTTGTGCTGCAGCTGACATCCTGACGATTCATATTTTTCCAAGAACTCTGTTCAGTTATGGCTGCTCTGTACACTAAGAGGAATCAAAAATTGACATGATTTAGTCCTGCTCTAAATTGTGCTAGTGCATGAAGGAGAACTGAAAAGATGTGTGATTTGTGGCTGGATAATGGTGTGATACCTGTTTGTCATGGAATAAAAAAAGCCTAATTAAGAAACAACAGGGAGAAAGCAGAAGAGATTTTTTTCAGAAAGTCTGCAACAAGTGAAAAACAGGTTTCAAACTGTCATTTTGCTAGTTTCAGCAGCATTCTATTTAGAATTATAATAAAATGTATTTGTGCTTGTCCAGAGAACTTGTAACCATGTTTGACCTGCACAATTCATAGTAGGCCAGTTACAATAATGACAAAATTATTGAAAAGATCAATGCTGCAAAATATTTTTTATCAGAAGACCACTGTTTTTTTTTTCCCTTGGCTTTGAGGTTGATTTCTTTAGTACTTTTATGCTCATCACTGGCTTTTATTCATATCCACATGATAAAATTCCTTAACCAACATGTGACCAAAGGTATTTATTATATTATATTTTGCACTGTTACAAATCTGTAGTATTAGTCTCCTCTCATGCCCAAATTTGAAACAGGTGAGTTTAACAGTGGGTTGTTAGGAGTAAATTTCAGGCTCAAGAAGCTCTGTGTTTCTATATAGTGTAGCTGCATACCTAGCAAAGCCTTCTGCACAGATTTTCTAATGGCCTGGCAAACCCTTAGGTCCTGTGCTTAAGGCTAGGCAGAGTACTGTGGCAACTGATGTGCATGCTGTTAAACACAACCTTACAGTTTCTCAGCATCAGCACTAAATTCCTGGCACCTCACTAATGCTTGTGCTTGAATGGGAAATAGTGGCCTGAATGTGCCACTCTGACCATGCTGGTATTACAGAATAAGCTAGAAAATCTGGCTACCAGCCAAGTGTTTCCTCTGGTTTGTCAGGCACTAGGTCTGACTCTTCATACTTCTAATGTCATACTTATTAATTTTCATTATAGATGTTTTTGAAGACATGACAGCAATCAAAAATTATTTTGTCTGGCTCATCCTTTTCAGATCCTTATCTGCAGATAAGGCTCTGTTGCCTTCAATGTCTTAGACATTGTACATACATAGCAAGACAATCCCAAAAAACTTACTTTTTCTTACTGTTCTGGTTCTCTGGTGGCAGGTATTTGCAAACATTTGACACAGTTCCCCAGAAGACTTGTAAATGTCCACAAAACTTGGACTGTGTTGACCAGTAACCAGCAGTAGAAGAGGGTAATGCTGACGCTTCCCTAGCCTACAGCCAGAAACACCAGCAGTGGGCAATGACACAGTCCTAAGGGTGTCTAATTTCTCAGAGACTGTCCATTATGAAAGACTGTTTTCCCAAGAACATAATCATCTCTGCTTACTTTCTTTTTCAGAACCCTCAACTTGTAAATAGTTTGGAGTCTTTTCTGAAGGAAGGTACTATGTGCATTTTAGAATATTATTTTCTCTGCAGTAACAACCAAGGAACAGAGCATTTCCTAGGAATTAATGGCTTGCTAGGCAGAGTTTAAAGCCTGAGGTACAGCCAGAGGCTATTAACTCCAACTAGTCATTAAAAATCCTTTGGAAATACCTTACTCTAAGGTCTGTATTACTGTTAAAACAAATGTAAATGGATTTATTTCATGGGTTGCATTTTCAGCTGGTACGCACAAGGCTTTTCTGGAGAATTTGCACCATCTTAACATTAACCAGTCAATTATTTGAGTCACCTCTCAGCATTCCAGTCATACAGTTTTAATTATCCTTATTATGACAAATGGAAGTGTAGCACTTTGGCAAATTTCATATCAGTTTATCAGATTAGCCTTTCACATCTGCTGGCAAATGCAGCATCCTTTTTACTTACCAAGGAAACAAAGCCTCTGATATCAGCATTTATTCCCAAAGAAGTAATTACTTCATCTTTTCCTAGTATCTAGTGTGTTTGCACAAAGACAGGATCATTCAGAATAATGGCTGGCCAGCAGACCAAAATGAGAATTTAACACAGGCGGAGTTTTACAGTCTTTAACAAGAGCCTATAAATAATAAATAGTTCAATTTAAAACATTTTCTGGGGAGGCAGTGTATTAGCAAATGATGAAGTCAAGAAAATACATTTGGAATTGATTTACTGGGACGGAATAGGAGCATTCAGTGGAATTATTCCTGCTCGGAAGTGGAGATGGGCACAGTAAAGAATAAACCGTGGGTTGATTTAAGCTCTACAAAATAAATCTTGAAACTTATACATCTAATAGGTCAGATATCTTTCGGAGCAGTCATCTGCACATGGGTTTATATACTTGTAATATTCAGATTTTAAAAAACAAAAACCAGATTTTAAAAATGAAACTTTAAAAAGTAAAACCACTATTTTTTTCTGCTATTGCTATTGCTTCTGGGGTTTAAAAAAATTATGTATATTTAGTAAAAAACCTATTACGTTTTACTGCCTATAATGTTTTTGTACTGTGATAATACAAATAAGCCCAGGTACAGATAAAGCCTCAGTTCACTGCCAGTTTGCTAATATTTGCAGTTTCTACTTCTGTACTGACTTTTCTCAGAAATGAAATTACCTACCTGAAGTTTGTGAGCTTTATCAGTACATAAAACCAGTTCTGATCTTGTCAAATTAGATTTTTGTTTCACCTGAGTTTAACTATCTGGATGATTACATTTAGAGGGAAGCAGCAGGGCTTTGGGATTTGACTTCACCACTTGTAATGAGACAAAACTATATACCAACACCTCCTTCTCAGCCACTGTTGGGTTCCTATCAGTAGATGAGGAAGTTTCTTGAGTTTTACCGGACAAGCTGTATTCCAGCAATGAAACTAATTACAGTAATTTCAAGACCATAAGGCACACCAGACTATAAGGCGCACCCCCAGGAGTCGCAACATTTCGCAACTTTGTATGTTATATAAGGCGCACCGGACTATAAGGCACACTATTATTTTTGCAGCGAGGATCCACCCCCAGCTCCCTCCGTGCGGCTGCTGGCCTCGGCCACGCGTCCATCCAGCAGTCGCGGCACTGTGGCCCTGTGGGCCTGCCTGTACCTGACACCCACGAGGCCTCAGGCCGGCCTCTACCCGGTTGCCATGGCACCGCGGCCCTCCAGGCCCGCATTTCCCTAGCTGCCGCTGCCCCACGGTCCTGCCTTCCCCTAGCTGCCATGGCAACGTGGCCCTGCGGGCCCGCCTCCACTCAGCTACCGCACCCCCGCAGCCCCGCTTCCACCTGGCAGCCATGGCCCTGCTGGCTCCCCCCACGGATCGTAGCTCACACTTCTGGGTTATCAAATTTCCAAACTTTGTACATTATATAAGGAGCACCGGACTATAAGGCACACTTCCGGGTTTGGGCCGAAATTTTAGTCAAAAGGGTACACCTTATAGTCGTGAAATTACTGTATTTTCTTAAGGTACTAGATCGTAGAGCAATAGATAATTCCAGGAATCCTGTTGTTGTCCTGTTGCAGTACAAAATCTTGTATCTTTTCTGCTAAAGTGCACCTGTGGGTATTTGCTTGCTTTCCATACATAGAGATACACATACAGATCCTGATAAGTGTTCCATCCTATTTTAAGATCATTTCCACTGGCATATGAGTATCTTCTACTTTCAAAAATATTTCAACACCTCAACAAGGTGCATATATGCCACCTTAAGTCTTTTAAATATCCCAAACTTGGCCTTCATGGAGCTTCACAGGATACAGGAAAGTCCTAAGGCAGAAATCCTGCAAATAGTTACACATCTTAGAAGTCCTTTGAGAGTTAAGAACTTAGTAAGGATTTGCAGGATTGAAGCTCAACTCTTTTTATTGTAATATGTTGTTATTCATATAGAAGTATTCTTATATTCCCTGACTTACATTTTACCTGTTTTAATGTAAATTTTCTTTCTCTGTCACCAAATTCTGATAGCATTATTTGAATGCAGTCCATGATGTTAGACACCCAACCTGAATTCAAGGCAGTCTAAGAAATGCTGGTTTCTCCAACAAAGAAAAAGGTGCTTTCCCAACTTAGGCTGAAATAGTTGCAAATCCTGTCTGTGGCTGGGCATGAATTATGGACTTTCATAAAGTGTTTGAAAATCTGTGCTTTTAGTGTAAGAGACAGTGTGTATAAAACCAAATTTTGTCCTTCTAAATGTGCTTCAAGATGAAACATCCATCCCTTCAACATTAACTGGATAAGTTGCAGCAGTTACAGTGAAAGTATGCCAAGATTAAACTATTTACTTAAAGGATTCCAATGTGTCCAAGCACCAAATGGTTTAGGTCTTTCAACCAGGCAATTAAAAATAAAACCACTATTCCAAAACACAGTTATCAGCACACCAGATGTATACCCGAATTCAGCAGTATCTGATTGTCCAGTGTTACCCTGATGTGGCACGTTACCCTGAACACAAATTTCTCACCAAATGGATAGCTTCAGTCCTGAAATCCATATCAGATGTCCAGGATGTATACTGACAAAAGATTTAAATGCCCCAAGTTTTAAACTTCAGCTTATCTTCCTGTAGACAAAAACTTGGAAAAAACCAAAACCCCCCCACACCATTGAAAATATTTTTGTTTTCACTGGGTTGTTTAATGAATTAGTTCTTCTTCATATTAATGTTTTTTCCTTGTGAGGATACCTTGATGTCACTCATCTGGACAGAAAGTGCATTTTTCTTGAACAGATTAGGTTGCATCACAAAAAAAGGAAAATTTTCTGTGGCCCTGCACTTTATCATCTGTTATTTCTACATTACCTGACACCTGTTTGGAAGACCTAACTCAAGCATCTCTGTTTTCTTATTTGAAAAGAAGGGAAAAATTGGGCAAATGCAAGTAAATATCCAAGTGAAAAATATAAGTGAACATATGTAAGCAGTATGAAGGCTCAAAACATAATGCTGGAGACCAGAAACAACCACAAATTTCTGTATTTTTATAAAAGAGATACAGCCACTGCAGCAACATTCAGAAGTCACAGATCAAGTAGGCAACATCCATTGAATTCTGTTCACAAGACAGAAGTCAAGCCAATTGACACAGTACATGTTCACATGATAATATTGTCAGATTCCACAAAGAATTAAACTAATCTGTGCCTAGATTTACAGTGTTTCACTGCTACACCATTAATGGCAATTCTCAGAATAGCTATTTTGATGCATTTTATTCTTCAGAAAGATGATTTATTGAAGGTAGTATACACTTCTTGTAGTCACTATTCTATGGGGTAAGCAATGCATTCTCTGGAATAGGATTGCAGGTGTCCTTTTATTTATTCCTGGAGTTTTTCTCTTCATTTGATCTCATGTACTGTACAGATATGAGAGAGAACCTAAAAAAGATGCCTTGGCATAAACTTCTTGAATGTGTATTCTACACAGCAGCATACAAAGTTGCACATTTTATAGAGGTAATGTCTTCTTTCAGGCACTTGCAAACAACATGAAGCTTCTAATTTTGTATGCTATGGAGTGCTGTACATCATTGTTCCCAGGCTATGACAAGCTGCTTAAATGTGCCTAGACATGCCATTTTTATCAGAAGGTATGTGAAGGAAGATCAGTATCATGGCTGTGTTTCTGCTGACCTAGTGAGCACCTGTTTTCAGCAACATTTTTTGAGATATGTATGAAGATCATGAGGTAAATACCTGACCAGACTACATGATCTAAACTCTTTGCATTTATGCATACACAGTAAATTCTGTGTATAGTATTTCCATACTCTCTTCAGCTCACATTAACTAGTTATAGAAAAAAGCTTCCTCAATGCCTCCTCCTGAGTTACTAAGCATGGAGTTTTCCTTCCATGGAAATGAACAAGGGAATTTAAACCCTGATAAGGATATGGTAGAGATTTTAAATCAAGTTTAATTGTATGAAGCTTAGAGTCATGTGTTTTTTAATTAGTCTAAAAGATTACACAGTTTTTTCCTTTATCAATTTTCTACTTCAAGCCCACTCAAAATCCATTCATATTGAAGAAGCAATAAGCCATTTAGAAAAATGTAATCATAACAAGTTAATCTCTGAAAGCACTAAGGTAACTAATTCAATAATGATGGCATAATTTTTGTTTAATATCCTGGAAGGGACAGAGCACAAATCTATGTTTTCCATTACAGTGGCAGAAAAAATCTTAATAAAAGGACCCCCTTATGAAATATGCTGCAGCTCAAAAAGCTCTGGCGAAAATGCTCTGATCCTATAGTGCCATTCAAGACAATCATATTGGATCAAAGGCCTGCTGGAATATGGAGCATCTGTGGTGGATGAAAGGCTTAGATTTCATCAGTTAGTGTAAGATATAATCATAAAAGAATGGGAAAAGATAGAACATAATAAATAGGATGTGTAGCCACTTTTAATTTTGAGACATAAAGGATTCTTCAATATCAGTATTTTCCTGAAAACTTACTACTGTAATTTTACTGTAGATTACGACTCTCCATTATGGTTTTCATATACTTTCAAGTGACAATACAGCACCCTCTGTTCTCCTGACGATGCAGCACTGAGTGCAAGTCTGAAAACAGAGCAGCAGTTAAACAGATGAGCAAGTATCAAATTTAAGCCATGATTTACAATGGTGAATATTTCCAGAACCCACTTCCTTTGGAATGAAGTATAGCAAGAAATAAAAGAGAAAAAAGCTTTGATAGTTCTTTCCTACCTCTGTAGGGTAGGAAAAAGGGGCCAGGCATCCATCCAACAGAGAAACCATAGCCGAGCTCTCAGTGCTCCTGAATATTTAGTAACCTCTTTTGGTGCCTAAATAAAATTGTATGACACTGAAGAGGGTCATGGGATAAACCAAAGCCAGAAGGGACTTGTAGGAAGGCAAGATTCCCTTTTCATTTCCTTCATTTATACGGTATCAGTCTTTTTTATTGTGGCTCTTTCCTGCTTGGTTTTAAGGAGTGCTTTGTTACCAAAACTTTATAGAAACAAATATTTGAGATGCTATCTTGATGAGAAAGGTTCTTTGATCATAGATATGTATCTATGAATTTGCAAGCAGAAATAATATCTTTATTGTCTGTACATTCTTGATAAGGTTAGGCTCTATATACAGCCAATCACAAAATCCTATTTGCATTTTAAATCCTTTTTATTAATCTAAAAAAAAAGGCTAAAAATTACTGATTTGATTTTGAAAAAACAGATCTACTCATAGGCAAAAGAGAAAAAAACCACAATGCATCCTTTCCTGTTCCTAGTTTTGTTGTAGCAGAATTTCAGAAGAAAAGGATCCAGAACAACATTATACCCTCTTGTATTTGGGGGCTTTCTTGTGTCATTGAAAATTTTGAAAAAAAATAAAGCAAACCAGGCAAAATGTCAACTGAAGCACGTTTGTAAGAGAATATAACCTCCATTTTTGCCAAAACAAGGGTACTTCTCTCAGTTCTATGAATTGCAAGTGCTTTATTTACTGCTGTGAAGGTCTTGCCTTCAAACAATGCCTTAGTCTAGGAGGTTCCTGGAGTGTTTGGCAGAGAACTTTCAGACACAGCTGGTGTGTGAGCCAACTAGGGATGGCAGTTGTTTGAGAACAGAGAAGGTCTGGTGATCACTAGAGGCCCTCTCGGGCACAACAATCAGAAAGTTATGGAGATTTTGGTTGTCAGAGATATAAGGAGGGGACAGGGGAACTGGTGCCTGGGACTTCTGAAGGATGGAGTTTGGCGTGTCTAGGAGATTGGTTGAGGGGACTCCCTTGGGCAGCAGTCCTGAAGGGCAAAGGCGTCCAAGAAGGCTGGATATGCTTTAAGAAGAAAATCCTAAAAGCACAGAAGCACAGGAGCTTCCCCATATGCTGAAAGACAAGCAGCCAGGGAAGACCAGCTTGGCTGAACATGAAGCTTTGGCTGGAATTCAGGGTGGAAAGGAGAGTTTATGAACACGGGAAGAAGGAACTGACAACTCAGGAGAACTAGAAGGCTGTTCTGAGGCATGCAGTGAGGAAATTAAAAGAGCCAAACCCAATGAGATTCTGATCTGTCTATCCTGTAAAAGACAATAAAAATACTTGTGAAAATACATCAGCAGCAAGAGCAGATCTAAGGAGAATATCCATTCTTAACTGGATGCAGAGGGAAACACAGTGACAAAGGATGAGAAAAAAGGCTGATGTGCTTAATGCCTTCTTTGACTCAGACTTTAAGTTGCCCTCAGGGTACTCAGCCCCCACACTGAAAGACAGAGACCAGAAGCAGAATAGCCCTCATAAGCTGCGAGGAAATGATCAACAACCTGAAATACCTCTTAGACACACACAGGTCTCTGGGGCTGAATGAGATCAACCTGAGGGTTCTGAGGATGCTGGTGGAAGTTCTCAGAGAGCTATTTTTCATCTTTACCAGCAGTCCTGACTACTAAATGAACCCAGATGAGTGAAGTTAGCAAATTTGACCCATTTACCATCTACAAGAAGGGTCAGAAGAAGAATCCAAGAAGCTACAGACCTGTTAGCCTGACCTTGGGGGCTGTTCTGGAGCAGGTCATCCTGAGAGCTGTTACGTGGCAGAATACGTGCAAGATAACCGTGGGATTGGACCCAGACAGCATGGGTTTGTGAAAGGCAGTTTCTGCTTGACCAACCTGGTCACCTTCTATGACCAGGTGACCAACCTAATGGAAGTGGAAAGTCTGTGGATATTGTCTACATGGATTTTAATAAAACCTTTGACACTATTTTCCACAGCATTCTCCTGGAAAAGCTGGTTACTCATGGCCTGAGTGTGTCCTTGGCTAGACTCAGAACTGGCTGGATGGCTGGGCCTAAATATTTGTGGTTACTGGAATTACATCCAGTTGATGTCCAGTTGCTTGTGAGGCTCCCCAGGGCTCAGCTCAAGCCCTGTCTACATTCTTTATCAATTATTTGGATGAGAAGATAAAGTGCCCACAGTGAGTTCCCACAGGATACCAAGCTGGGTGGGAGTGTTGATCTGCAAGAGGGTAGGAAGGCTCTGCAGAAGGATCTAGACAAGTTGGATTGATGGGCTGAGGCCAATGGTATGTGATTAATGGAGGAGTGCTAGGTCCTGCACTTTAGCAACCCCATGCAGGACTACAGACTGGGGGAAGTATGGCTGGAAAACTGCCGAGTGGAAAGGGGCCTGGGGCTGCTGAGCATGAGCCAGTATGGCCAAGAAGGCCAATGGCACCCTGGCCGGTATCAGCAATAGTGTGGCCAGCTGGAACAGGGCAAGGATTGTCCCCCTGTACTCAGCCCTGGTGAGGCCACACCTTGAATGCTGTGTTCTGGGCCCCTTGATTCAACAAGACACTGAGGAGCTGGAGGGTGTCCAGAGGAGGGCAATGGAGCTGGTGAAGGGTCTGGAGCACAAGTCATGTGAGGAGCAGCTGAGGGAGTTGTGTGTGTTTAGACTGGAGTAAAGGAAGGCAAGGTGAGACCTCACTGTTGTCTTACAATTACCTGAAAGATTGTAGCAAAGTAGGGGGTGGTTTGTTCTCCCAGGTAACAGAGGATGGGACAAAAGAAAGATGCCTCGAGTCGCATTGGGGAGGTTTAGATGGGATATTAAGAAAAAATTCTTCATTGACAGGGTTATCAGGCACTGGAATAGGCTGCTAGATAGCACCACCACTCCTGGAAGTGTCCAAAAGGTGTGTATATATAGCACTAGGGGACATGATGGTGAACATGGTAGTGATGGGTTACTGGTTGAATTTGATTATCTTAGAGGTCTTTTCCAAACTTAATGATTCTGTAACTCTGTGACCAGGGTTCAGGGATTGAAAAACACCCACCAAGATGCACATATCACAAATTCCCACAGAAAAGCCAAAAAATCTCAGGAAAAGCCAGCACAACAACCAGACTCCTAGCTGACCCATAAGCAATGGCTCCCTCAGCAGTCCTACTGCATTGCTTCTTTATGAGGGCTTCCAGAGCCTTTGCTTTTTCACATACTTAGTCTGTCAGATGGCATGTGAGAAATAATACGGTGCTTATTAAGAGCATGTGTGTTCTCTGCAACTGGAAAAAAGTGTCAGCTGGGTCACAGCCCACTTCTGGGTCTGACATACAATTTCAATGGGAAAATATTAAGTGTTATTCCAAGCATCCATGCAAAGAAGACCTTAAAGTACTCTGAGACAAAATAATTTCAAATTACACAGTGGAGTGTCTTCAATTCAAACCATTTCTTCTATTACATGGACATTAGGGAAGCTAACAAGACTACTTCCAGTAAGTCAGTACCCTTCCATTCTGCTTAATCCTATTTGTACTCCAAAGAAAAACTCAAAACAACAGGAGTGTGGAAAGGAGGTCGACACTCACATGGTGTGTAGAACAGTGCAGAAGAACATTCTTTAGGGAAAATCAGGGAAGCGAGCCCCCAGACCAAAGACAAACACTTGTCTGGAGCTTCTTCTTCTAAGGTTCCCTTTTGCTAAACAAAAAAAATTAAAGCAGAATCAGAAAATTCAGCAACGCGCACTGGGAATGTAAGCCCCAAGGAAATTGTGAAATCCAAGGTGCAACTTCCCACATTTTGGAAGGCTTTTAATACATTTCAGGACAAAAAAGCACATGCAAAAACCTAAGCCTACCTGGTATTTATCTTGGACTCAATGCTAAAATACTTGCCAGTAGCAAATTCCATACACTGCAACCACAGTTCTTACTATACACTTCGCGTGTTTCCCATCATACACACTCACACACATAGACATACACACATTGCATAGAAAAACACTCAAAAAGCCAGCATCAACATTATAAAAAAATATCCCCCAAAGCAAGTTATCACCTCACCTCTGAGTAGGAACACTGGGCTCTTATGCTCAGCATGCAGGCACAGCCAAACCTCCCTTGTCCATCAGAATGACACCCTTCGTCATTTTACACAAACTTCAAACGCACCTTTTAAAGAAATTTTTGTGAGTCCTCCTACATGGGCTCAGGTGTAGTTCTCTCTATTTCTCTTTCTGCTGTTTCCTTTACTTTCTACATTACAGCTCACAAGCCTATTTGCTTCTTTCTGTTTCAGCATCCCTTCACCCTGCACCTACCAAGGCAAACAAACCACCGCCACTGTGTCTGAATGTACCACTGCACATAGAATATACAAGTTCCACGTTAGCAAGCTGAAAAAAGTCTCATTAGTAGTAAAACTCAAACTTTCTTATATGTATTTTTATCAGTTAAAGCATTTTCATCTGATTTCTGTTTTAATTTTTCTAGATTGAATAGTCCTAGTTATTTGCCATGATTGTGAATCACAGGACTTAACTATTCAAAGGATCAGAGCCCATGTGACTTTTGCTAGGAGAATCTTGGGCTTTCTCTATCAGTAATTTTCCTGCTAAGCATGTCCAATGAAAAGAGCTTTCAAAAATGTAAGCTCTCCATTAGAGTAATGCAAAACTTGAATCATAAAATAATTTGCAAAACATACAGAACGGAAAGTAAAACAGAAGAAAAGCAGGTAACAATTTCCCAGCAGTTACACTCTGAAGGCTTCTTACAGAGATTTATTTTTTGGGATTCCTCAGGCCTGCCCAACCCCAAACCAAAACTTTAATATCTTACTGATGCACAAGAGATCTTGTATTTCTGTACTAGCTCTTTTCATTGGCTTTTTGAAACAGATCAAACTGCATCTCAGGTATCTGTGGGCAGAGCTCCGTTCACTAGCTAATCATGAGCCATTCTGGATGCCATGCTGACACACCTGTAAGGATGTACAAGGGGGAAGGCAAGAAAGAGGGAGGCCAAAGAGAGGAAGAGGTTGAATTGTGAGTAAAATAATATTTAAATTAAAAGGAACACCATCCCAACTATTGCCCTACATAGATCCGGTTCCACAGAGGTAATGGTGGAATAATTTCCTTGACTTAAAAGGTTTTCTATGATTTAAACAGAAGGAAGATTCAAAGGTGATAAATTAATATAGAATGGCAAAAGCAGAACACAATTATAAAATACAACAATAATAAGAGAAAGACTGGTTCTAATGGCAATGACCTGGAGGCCTAGATTTATGGTTCACAAGGCGATCCCAGCATAGCTCTTCTGCACATCTCATGTGAGTGTGAGACAGGTCCCTTCCACAAACAAAATCAGCTGCTTGTTGTTTCTCCTTGTGCAACTTCCTGCTTCAGATGCAGCTCAAAAAGGCTCTCAAACTGTGTAAACCCCTTCATTAAGTTCCAGAGTACCATTGACTAAATTACAATCACAGGCTAAAGGAAAAAAAAAAACCCTGCCTTTTTTTACTTCATTCTCAGCTACATGCAACTAGCTCAAGAATAAGCTGAAGCCTCAGCAGTCAGAAATCTCTGTACCTCAACAATAGCAGAGGACACCTCCATAGGGGTGACCCTTAGTATCCAAGTTATGTATTGTGGATTAAAGGGCATGAACAGCATCACACTTTCCACTATACACTGGACCAAACCGTTAAAGATTAACACAAAGTTAGATTGGCAAGTTTACCTATGAGAAGTCCACTGATTACAATTTTAAAGCAGTATTTTCTTGAAGATCTTAAATGCCATATTCCCACCAGGTTTTTCAGGAATTTCCATGCTCCGTGTATACTTATTTAAATAATGAAAGGTTTAAATGTTCAAAATAGCGTATCATGGCACAGCATAGAACAGAACAGAATAGACTGTTTTCAGTTGGCAGGGACCTACAATGATCATCTAGTCCCACTTCCTGTCCAGGACTGTCCGGAAATCCTATCATCACTGGCCTCTTTTTAAGTCACTGACAGGGACTTTGCTAACCTCTCTAGGAATCCTGTACCAATGTTTGGCTACCCATTCAAGGAAGGAAATTCTTCTGAATGTCAGGTCTGAAATTTCGGTATTGTGCGATCTCCAGAAATATCCCATGCCTTGCAGCCAAGCTCCCCTCAGGACAGACCTCTGTCCCTCTGTGCAGCCCCAGAATGGTGGTGCCTGGCCTGCCTTTGCAGTTTTCTGCCTGCCCTCAGAGCCTCACCATATTCTGCTTCTCCCACCCATTCCAGCTGCATGCCTGGGGCCATCTGGAACCACCTCTGGCCTTGGCATGGGGACTTCCTTGGTGGCTTGGCAACAACTCCTGATGCCAAACTCAGCAGCTGCCCTCTGTTCCTCTGCTCATTTTACATGGTCAGCCTGGCTGCAGAAGGTCACTTTTGTCAGAGGAAGGCGAGGAGCTCTGAGGAGCACAGAGGAAAAGAGCTTTTCTGTGAGGTTTGCTGACAGCAAATTGTGCTGGTGGACATCCTGCAGAGAGCTGGTGGTGGGGAGGGTGGTGGTAGGGGATGCTGGGGAGCTAAACAAAGAGTCACAGAATCACCAAATCATTTAGGCTGAAAGAGACCCTGAGATCGCTGAGTCCACCCTTTGATAGATCAGCAGTGTCAGCTAAATCATAGCACTGAGTGCCACGTCCAGTCATTTCTTGGACACCTCAAGAGATTGATGCCACCACCTTCCTGGAAATTCACTCTAAGGTTTAACACCCATGAAGAATTTGTTCCTGATGTATAACCTGAACCTCCCCTCTCACAGCTTGAGCCTGTTTTCTCTTGTCCTGTCACTTTCTGCCTGGGAGAAGAGGCCAAATCTCACCCACCATCTTTCCAGGCTGTTGTAGAGAGCAGTAAGGTCTCTTCTTGAGCCTCCTTTACTCCAGGCTCAGCAGCCCCAGCTCCCTCAGCCTCTCCTCAAAGGACTTGTGCTCCAGACCCTTCACCAGCTCTGTTGCCCTTTTCTGGATACACTCAATGTCCTTCTTACAATGATGGGCCCAGAAGACAGCATTCAAGGCACAGTCTCACCAGTGCTGAGTACAGGGGGACTCAGCCTCGGAATCACTGCCCTGCTCCTTCTGGCCACACTATTCCTGGTACAGGTCAGGATGCCATTAGCCTTCTTGGCCACCTGGGTGCACTGCTGATCATGTTCAATACCCCCAGGCCCTTTTCCAAGGGGCAGCTTTACAGCACTGCATGGAGTTGAGGCTGAAGTGCAGGACCCAGCACTTTGCCGTTGAATTTCATGCAATTGGTTTTAGCCTGTCCAGGTCCCTTTGCAGAGCCTTCTGACCCACCAGCAGACTGACTCACCCACCCAACTTGTCATCTGGGAACTGACTGGGGGCACTTGATCCCCTCATCAAGTTCATTAATAAAGATCTTAAACAGGAGTGGCCCCAACACTGGTCCCTGGGGAGCCCCGCTAGTGACAGGCCACTAACCAGATGTGCTACACCAAATGTGAGATACTGTACCTACTCAAGTGTGATACCTGCCCTTACATTCGTTTAAAGTTTTGCCTTTTAGTCTTCTAAAATATTGCAAGATGGTACAGAAGTATATTCTATCGGCTAGCAAAGTAAATATTCCCAAGTTAAAATGAATAGCCTACTTAAAATGGTACTCCTGAAAGAGGGTTCAAATTCTCTACACATACCAGTTATTTGGGATGGAAGTTGTGAGTTTACTCTTTACCTTCAATATTTTACTGAAATAAGGTGGTCAAATATTTTACCTTATTAGCCTTAATTGCTGAAAAAATCTGGTTCTTTGGTTCATAATTTGGTAAGTAGTTCATGTTTGGTAACTAGGAAACAGTCAAGTGGCAATTTAACTTCAAGATTATTAGTTTAAATTTAGACTTTTCAAGGGCTATTTCTCACCCATATTTGGTGACTTACAGAGTCATATATACTGTCAGCAAAGCCAGCTTAGTGCCAGGGCAGCACTATATGATGGCAGGCTCTCCTAAAGGAAGCTCCCCACTTAATATCCTGCTAAGATCTGACAGACCATACAGGCGCAACTTCTTATCTTACAGACAAGACACAACATCTGTCACCAAGTCAAGAAAGAGCAAAGATTTCCCTTCATTGAAGTTACAAAAATCTGAAAAAAAGAAAACATGATAGTGTTATTCCCCCTAGTTACCAACTAATTGCTGTTAAACGCCTTTCCCTTCTCCTCTCTTTCAAAGGGCTAGGCAGACATGCCTTCCTACAAATTTTTTCCCCAAGACAAACTTCAGATTAAAAAATCCATGGGAGCTAACCTTGACTCAATCTGGAGCAGTAAAATCAATTTTACCTAGGTATTAAAATAAATCCAGAGCATCCAGAGCATCTCTCACTTCTGCCATAAATCACTTTTCAAATATTTCAGTTGTCCTTCCTCCCTCAACAGATGGGGAAATCCATCTCATTCACACACCCCTAAGTGAAGTCTAGCCCCTCCTCAACCGAGACTTGCTTGCCTGGGAAGTAGTTTCCAACCTCCAGCTTCCAATCTCCCCCTTCTCAGCTTCTGTGGCTTACAGCCTTGCTTCCCTGCAGGTTTCATGAGGCTGTGGTGTGTTAGGCTAGCAACCTGCAAAGTTGGATCCACTGCAAAGATTTGAGTTCAAGGGATGGAAAGACCAGACAGAAAAGCCACATTTTTTGTGCTCCATTATTCAAAAGTTTGCATCTGGTGTGCACACGTGATGTTCTGATTCACCTAGGTGACTCACAGATCCAGCAACTCTTAACTGGCAGCTAGAGTTAAGCCTGGAGAAGAGCCTGTGAGAATGCCTGGATTAGCAAAACAGACTAAAACACAAGTTACCTTGTGTACCGTGCATCATTAACCCTAAATATAATCTCCACTGCACCCTTACCTTGCACCAATGGCAAGCAAGTAGAGCTGCTGTGGCAGCTGAAACACTAGTGGCACATTCAGTTACAGCTTTTAAAATGAGAGTAGAAATTGGCAAGAAAAATTACGCAAAATAGGGTGGTAAGTGGACTGGATGATACTGCAAACAACCAAGCATCTGAGCCAGAGATTTCTTTTGCCTACATAGTGTTTGGAGGGGCAAAATTATTTCTGCAGTATCAAATATGCCAGCATATATATATAATTTTTTTCCAAAGCAGAGTACTGCTTCATTTTTGTGCTTAATTAGCTGAAATTAACCAGGGAAGGTTAAATTTTTTCAAGCCACTCAATCTAGGTAGTGCAGTTTCCTGGCATGCATCCCATTCTAGCCATAAGATTCAACATGTTTGCAATAAAAAAGACAAGAATGATTAAATGGAGTTGGAAAGTAGTAATTGTTCTCATTGCTTGAAGCAGGCATTAAAAATAATTACAATTTGGCAATGGTATATTCTGATATAAACAGTCAGTGTCTCAAATGCTCATTGGGAGGAAAAGTTAACAAAAATGAAACACCTGTTCATACATCAGTGCTGCTGCAGTTTAGCAGCATGAAGTATTCCTGAAGCTGTTAAATACATGCATTATGCCAATAAAAATTTGGCCACATGTTTACTTAAGGCCTGAATAAATATGGCCAATCTCTGGCAAAAATCAGATCAAGTTCTTACCTAGGGTTAATCAGACTGGCAGCAAAATGATAAGAAACTTAAACATGATAAGTCATATCATGCAAATACCTATTGTTTATGCAGAACAGGATGTTTAAAGAAAAAAAATCTGTAATCTGATGGACAGAATATACTGATTTATTTACATGGTTTCCAGCTGTGTGAATGGAGCTGCTCCCATGGATGGCTGGGACATAAAAGATTAAGTGAGTTAAGCTAAAGCAAGGCATAAGTGAGCACTATTCTCATGGGCTGTATCCACAAAAGCCAAATCTGCAACCTGACTCAGGCTGGCTAATCCTAAGGGTGTGAGGGAGAATATTTTGAGTAGCAAAAACATATGTGTAGAAGTTTTGCAGTTCAAGTCCTTTAACTTTGCTTTTCTGTTTTGTGGTTGAACTTTTAGAAAACATAAAGCAGAAAACAGTATTTGTATTTCCTCATGACCATGGAAAGTAAAGGCTGAATTATAAATTATCTCAAGACATGTTTGTGCTTTTTCCTTATGAGAAGTTTAGAAGACTCATGTAAAAAAATCATCTGGAGGTTATAGGATAAAATAAAGGACTGCTGTCTCTGTGGCACTTTGAAGGATGCTTGGCAGAGTATCTACGCAGGAGAAACCATGCTGTGGTTTTCAATGCAAATGACTTCAGACAGATGTTGCTACTTACACTGTTCTCTGTTGCCCACTGTAGCTTCTCCCTGCTGCTAAGTGGGACTCATGCAGGGCACAGGGACCTGCACCCTGGCTGACAAGCTGTAGCATGCTTCCCAGAGGGAATTTTGTCAAGTCTCCCTCTTATGGAGGGCTGTAGAACTCAAAACGCATTTCTTCATTCTTCCACAAAGTGGAAATACCAGACTGATTCTGTTATCCAATTTAGGGAACAACCACAGAGATGAGAAAAAGACAAAGACTTTCCTCCCACACCTAAGAAGAAATAACTTATATAAAGTGCTTTAGGCAACAGTTTGAAGTCTACACAAATTGTTTCATTCAGAGTAAGAATGAAATTTATAGACCAGTCCTAAACCTATCCCCCAACCTGCAACAAAGGTAACAGAACCTACAGACAAGGACCAGCATACCACCCTTTAGACAGGGTAACAAATGGCTCCTGCTCAAAAATGTGCAAATCTGAGTATCCCATACATCCCAAATACTAAAAGATCTTAGATTCATGCTCCAAATCAGAACATGTAACTCCAGAAATAACCAGCAGTAAATAAAGAAGCATTCCATAAACAACTAAATCCATAACCAGTAAGTTATAATGGGTTTTTTTATTCATGTTAGAATTTCTATCAGTGTTTGAACATTAATATTTAGAGAGTTTGTACAATTTCCATTCAAAGCTTAAAATGAGAGCCACACTAGATCACAAATGGTAACTAAAACACAGTTCAGAATTGTATGAATATTCACACTCTCTTTCTCTCTTAACACTGTTACACACTTTCTTTTCTCCAGGGGGTTTATAAGGAAAAGTGTGCACTGTAATTGTATCTCAGCAGTGTTCCAAAACATAATGGTATCATCATTACATATAAACTCTTTAAAAATATACTTCTGTCGAAAGACTTGATGACTACTATGTACACTACAAAAATAAATTTTCATATAAATAAATTATATGGCATAATTTTATCTTTGTAACTGAAATGACACAAACCCACTCCTACCGAACAGGCAGGCAATGAGACCCAGTTTGAATATTTTTTTCCTTTTAACTCCTTACACTAAAAGCTACAACAAGTCCATAATGTAAATGTTATATACTCTTTCCTATTTAACATTAGTAAGCACTCTATACAAATAAAAATCCATTAAACAGTAAAAACATAACTGTAATAGTGTTTCCAATAGAAATAAAATCCCTGCATTTTGTTTGTTATAAACTGGCATGACAAATACTGTAAGAAAAACATTCTTATGATACAAAAATATAAATATCACCCATGATTAAAAAAGTTAAGAAACAAAACCAAAACAAAATAAATGTTGCCAGCCACTGAATTCTCCCCTTGCCAATGTGACTATCGAAGAAGAAGGTCTACATTGTGCACAAAGCAGCACATACAAGCATGCAGGAAGACTCAGGCAGGGGCAGGTGGGAGAAACTGCAGCTTGCCCTGGGCCCCTTCCCCCTGAAGGAAGAGCAGGAAGCAAGGCAGCCTGCGGCACAAAGTGGTGCCAGTGGGAGCCCTGCCAACCACTGACACATAAGCGTGGTGGTTGAAGGCAGCTTCCAATTAGTATCATACAGTTTTGTTGCAGTTTGTATGATCTGAGGTCACTGTGCTGCTAGTGCTAAATTGGGGCCCCTAATCTTTTTTGTCATCAAGAGTTTTCATGTTAGACAGTGAACTGGACCAGTAGGCAGTTGTGACATTAACCCTTGGTGTGCACTGAAACAGTAGCTTATGTATCACCGGAATGACACCAGGCTCTCGCCACCTGCTCTTCAAGCGTTCACATTGGACATCTGTAAACAAGTGCCTCATATCAAAGTGTTTTCAAGTGAGCAAAAAAGGCATGGAAATTTGTGCATTCTAATTATCCCCATTCGTTTTGCTGGCAAGGTCTGTGGGCAAAGATAGACTCCCTGAAGCCACTTGAGAAAAACACTTTCCCATCAAAGAATTGGCCATTGCTGTTCAGGTATAAATAAAGAAAAGCCCCACCACTGCTGTGTGAATATTGGTTATGTTTGGCTCTGAGTACAAAATGAACATCTACCTGCTCTAAAAAAAAAAAGCTTGGTGAAGGGCAGAAAAAAAAAGATTAAAAAAGAAGATGGAGATAAGCAAAACTTGTGTTGCATTACTTTAAATTAAGGTTCTTTGTTCCTAGGGTGTATTTCCAACTGGAATACAGATTGTAGTGTTTTTCCAGACCCTTCACCTGCAGCAATCCCCTTTTAGTTTAAAAATAATAGTACAAAAAGCTAAATTAGTTTCGCAAAGAGATCCCAGTTTAGCTGTTATAATTAAAAGTGCCAATGCAGCATGGGAAAACACAAATGATAGAGAAAAGAACTACCCAGGCCTTACATGTCATTACCGACCTGGCCCAGTAGAAAGCCCTTTATATTTAAAAAGTGAAAATACCTTATTTTTTATCCTTCTGTTTGATTTTTATCACTTACTATTAACTCTTTCCTGCCATGTAAATAAGGTGACCAAAGATACTGCTTTCAATGGTGTAATGACTCAGCTAAGCTGTGGCTCACCATCAAACAACTCATTATCCAGCTTCTAATGCCAATCACAGTTGACAGTATCAAAATAAGGCACATGCTCATTGTATTTCTATAACCAGCAGCACCTCTCAATATCCAGCACCTATAGTGCTTGCACTTACCTGGCACATTTTGCGAGGGAAAAAAAAATCAAAATACTACATGAACAGTAATTAAGCCTCACAACATTGTAGGGAGGTAGGTAAGTGTAATTATAACCATTTTACAGAATGAGAAACTGAGGCATGGGGCAGTTAGATGACTTGACCAAAGTCATGTGAACCAAGTTATTAAGGGTTTGGGAACTGAAACGTAATTCCAAACTTCAATTCCCTGTGTTCTCTAGTATTTTAGTTGGGCCTTTGCTGATGGCAGTCTATAGTTGTATATATTGGTAAACAACAGAGTTTTCACTAGTGCCTACTAACAGGGAAAGCCAGACACACATCAGCATCAGTGGGTTTGTAAGCCCACCAAGTGTTAACACACAGTAAAAAAGAAACTACAGTACACCAGGAACATACACACAAAAGCATGCATATGTTCAGATGCACACTGGGACACATACAGCAAAACAAAACCTGCACATAGCTAAGTCTATTTAAGCCTCCCAGATAAACTTGCTTTTCTTCATATTTGCTTATTTTAAAAATTACCACGCATAGCGTGTTTGAAAGTTAACAGTAACATTTCATACTACCACAGGGTTGTGATATGCAAATTTAAAATATTTTAAACAGACATGTACCTTTAAAAAATCCTATTACATAAGCAATATTTGCATAGAATTATACAAGTAAATTATAAAATATTTAAGCAGCAGCAATTTATGCTGAAATTTAGAACTAGATTAAGCTTAGTTGTGGTGCAGATATCAATGTACAAAAAGTACAAAGAGCACACAATATTGTCCCCATTCTATTGCCCAAAGGCAAATTACTCCAGATTATACTACTTTACATCGTCCTTTTGTATATTACATATGTGTACATCTTTTAAATACTTAAAAGAAATATTTAACAAAATAATACAATAGGTTACAGTAACAGTGAACTGCTGTCTCGATGCAGCATGTCCTTTTCTACAACTTTAAGCAGCTCTTCTCTTCAAGCAGTTCTGGAATACAGTTTTCTATCTTTGGCCTCTTCTTTGCTTCAGTTATTACCCTGTAAAAATAAGGAGAGTAAAAAAAAAAGCAAACATTCACTAAAGTTCAAGGAAAACAAACAAATCAAACTAAGCCAACTCATTTCATTATTCTTGTAGTTAGAGTTAGCAGTCAGGAAATGCTGGCTCTGCTTTCATCTCAGCCATTAATTTCCTGGTGAAGAAATACTGATGACAATTAAAAAAAATGCAGCTGCTTTAATTTCTAAATTCTCAGTTTTAGATACCTGTGACAAATTCAGTCAAAACCAATTAACAGTTGAAGGAGAAGTACACTACATTGAATACTGAGCTTATTTAAGAGTCTCATATTACCATGCACTTTAGCTTGAAAAAGCTAAGCTCAAGTATTTCCTAGTTCTGCGAATACTATTATTTGTCATATTTCTAGGCTGCAAGGCTAAAGGCATTCAGTTCTATTTATGCTTTGGGATGTTTGGATAAACATTTTATAATTCAGAAAGTGGTTTCATCATAAAAATTTCCATCAAAACTCTGTGTGTGTGCATACACATGCATGCATGCGTACGTGCAAAACATTCTAGAATCAAAATAAAATCACTTGCTCTGCTCAGACTGGTGTCTGTCACTGAAAAGCTCAGACAAGCAAAGAGAGAAAACAGGAATCCACAGATAAGTAACTATTCTAACACCTTCTTTTTTCCCTGCAAGAGAAGAACATTATAAAAATAGTGAGAAATATTTTCTCAGGTAAGAGCCCCAAGAAGTTTCAGTATAAGAACTGAATGGGCAGCTCTATCCTGGGCAAACCTGCAACAGCCACTGCAGCAGCCCCTAGCAAGGCAGGGGACGTCTCGGACACCTCCAGTGCACAGGATCACTGGGTAAGTCTCTGAAGGCACCCCAAAGAGCACAGACATCCGACTGAGCAGCAATGCACTGGCATGGTAGGACTTCCCACTTCTCACTTGGCTCATCTTCCTCAGGGATTCAGGCCTCATTATGGACTTTGAATTCTTTCACAAACTCCTAAAGTGGCTGGCAATTTTACACTCTTCTAGGCAATGTCATCTTGTATAACATTTTAGAGCATGTGTGATTCAGGGATCAGAAGATGGGACTTTAAGCAATGGTAAGTGCAGCCTTATAGCTCTGAAGATGTTGTACAACACCTCTGCTTTATTTTCGTCATCTAGTAAACTGACATTGCATGATGTACTTATCCATTATGCAAGGCTCTTTGAAGTAGTTCATATCTGAATGCGCTATTACTTCCCAGTGGAGAAGCAGTATCTTAGTCAAGCTCATCTTTAGAGCAAAATTATATTCATAGTTTGCAAATTTAAGGTGATCAGTGTGACCTGTAAGTAGTGCAATTTGTGAAGAGGTACCTCTGAGAAATTTTATTTTTCCTCTTTCTTTTGATCACACCATTGCCTGACACAAGCAAAAGCCTGCAGTTTACATGGGGTGGACCTACCTTATTGTGAGCTGTTGCCAGGTATCCTTTCCTCACATTCAACATCTTGCAGTTCTATAACTTCTACTTTAGAATTCCTTCTTTCGCACCGCACATTGAAAGGCACGTGGGGGTCCTCGAAGGGCGCGTGGCCAGCCTCATGGTGCCCCTCGTAGGCCGGGAAGCTGGCCCTGCAGGAGCCGTGGCCGTGCAGGGCAGGGTGCACAGCCACGGTGACAGAGGCTGAGGCAGTGACAGTGGTGATGGGCTGGCAGTAGGCTGCTCCTGTGGTGCCCACCGCCCCAAAGGCTGGGCTCCTCACGCTGTGTGAGCAGGTCTTGTGGCCCAGGCGGTCCCGGCCGCTGGCTCCCTGGTGCCCTTCCGTAGAAATCTCAAAAGCATCCCTGCGAGGGCAGTAGGGAGGTAGTCGCGGCCCTTCCCTTGCTACCCTTTTGGGCTGTCTGCCCTGATGCCAGGGTTGCTGCATGCTGGGATCAGGATTTGGCTGCACCCTAGGACTCGGCTGATGCCTTTCTTCTGGCTGAACCACCTGAGAGAGATACGCATGGTTAAGCCTCTGACAAAGCAAACAAACACTAGGCTTACTCGTATTTTATGCTGAGAATAATTATAATCATGCGCTGACTCTACAAAGAAAATGTTGTGGAACCTGATAATTGATTTTTCCATGGTTTTTGTCTGAAGTTATTAAAACCTGGAAAGCATATCTTCAGAAAAACACACGATGACAGCTGAAAACATTATTGTGAGCTTCCTACATGCTGGTCCATCTTTTCAGAGGGATGGGTGACAAGTACTTGATCTTAACTCAACAAGCAGAATTGCAGGCATTTGGAAAAGGCTATTCCATGCAGGGAACATACACAGGATGTTAGCAGGGTAGTTTGTATAGACTGTAGGAATCTGTTTTCTGATTTCCATAAAGAGCATGAAGCACAGCAGCTACATCAGTCAATAAACTGTGACCAACTTCAAATATGGCTGTGCTTGTACCTATTTCTAGGCCTCTGCTGAACAAAACCAGATCCGCATTGCAGCTCAGCATGCAACATCAGCAGGGGCAGGAGACAGAGCTTTTTTCACTTTCTTTTGAAATTGCATTATGCCAACCCAGTAGCAAGATGCAACAAGGCCCAAGATTTGGTACAATGCCTGAACTACTTTCTTTTGGTTCTAATTTTAGCCACCAAAATGTGCTGTCACAGAGAGGTATATCATAGTGATCAGGAGTGTGAAAGAGGTAGGGATCTTGTAATCTCTCCTCCTTCTCTCTCTGAAAACAGTCATCATCAGACTGAGAGCTCTCTCTTGTGGCTGGTGCCAATTGGATGTAATAGCAATTACCCATGCCAAAGGCCCCTGCTTTTGTACCACCACTTCATCCCCAACTCAACTCTAAAGGATAGAGTGAGGAAAATCTTCACTCCCTACTAACAGGTTTTGGCACAAAGTCACAAAGTACAATCAGTCAGGAAGAGTTTTCCATGAAAATAAATAGACTTTAAAAAAAACCCCCAAAAAACCCCAAAATGAACAAAATACACCAAGAAACAACTTCTTGCCCTCCTGCTAGTCCATATGAAAGCTACTTACAGTGGATCTTCCAAAGAGAGGATTCTCAGTTGCTTCCACTATTACTTGATGGACTGGTGCCCCAGGGCGTCGCACGGCCTCGTACTGATGCAGCTCTTCACTGATGCCAGACACTGTGGTTTGAGAGCTGTACTCAGAATCAGAGGAATCCGATGCATTACTTGTGCGGCCAGGTGGCAGTGCAAACCTCACAGTACCAGGGGGTGGCTCAGGAGATGGCGTGGGCAATCTGTCCTGTCCATTGGCTGGAGAAACCTGATGACAGCAACATTTTCGGTTAAATCCAGCTAGCTTTACCCTTTTAATCACTAGTGTCTGACACAAACGACGTTCTGCCAAATACACCCTGCCATGTAAACAACTTTAGCAGCAGTTTTCTGATGAACATAGATAATGAACTGTAAAAAATTAATTTAAGTATAAAAGACATGATCTCCATCTGCAGATATATATCTAAACAAGACTACACAGATTCTTCTGGGTATCGTTGTCTCAGGAAGAGCATGTATGTGTATATGTGCATGCACTTGCACTTGTAAATATAAAAGTAATATGTGAGCCCCTTTCCCCTTCAGCAAGCATTAGCAGTGATTTCACGAAATCACCTCAGTGCGTTGGCACAGGGTTACTTGGTGTCTATTTGCAAAGAGAGATGGATACACACATCACAGCAATATATATGGCAATAACACACACATATACATTGTTGGAGTAAGAGACAGGTCACACATACTGTTAGGAATTAAGAGATTACACATTGTTGTCAAAACTGTTTTACTATTATTAAAAGAACCCAAACACTTCTGAAATATACCAGTGCTGTATACACACATATAAACAGACAAGTGAAACGCAGCACACTGACTGTACTGACACATGATAAAGATAACCCCATGTAATACAGTAATTGTATTAACTGCAGAGTACGTAATAAATGATCAACAACCAAATATAAAGTTGGTATCTGTGAATCCTGGAGTCACAACTCGGACTTTATACTGTAAAGTCATTAACATCTAAGCAAAGCCATCCCCGCATAAAAAATGCTACTTGAGGCGGGAGAATGCCGCAGGGAGAGGTGGCTGGACAGTGGGGACCTTCTGGCAGACCAATCATGGTTATCAAGGTGTGGTCTGTGGACCACCACTGTGTGTGTTGGTCCATACAGGCCTTCCTGGTGGTCTGCTCAGTTAAACACTTTGAGGAATGCAATGGAGCCAGTGAGATAGGAAAGTAGAAGGTATGTGTATAAAAGTATCTTTTAGAAAATATTGAGGGAAATCCTTACTTTACAAACTTGTTTGCACATCACATTATGCTAGGAGTATAAATAACATTATCAAGTTTGCTTATTGCAAGCTCTAAAACAAGACTTATTTAAAAAAACCTCTAAAATAGAGTAGTATTGACTATGTAATGAACAGCACTTTTAACAAAATTTTATTAAAAAGTCTGAGAGCAAGAAACTTAATCCAAGAAAATTTAAAAATACTTTCTAAAAACAGAGGGTGATTGAGGGGGACACAGCAGTGCAGATATAGTATTATTTTTTCTGTTCACCATTAATTTTACTGACCTCAGGGTATGGTCCAAAGAATGAGAGAAGAACAGGAAGCAGCACCAATCCATTGAGAACTCCCAGAATGGTTAGGATTGCCAAAACAGCAAAGAAATACCTGAAATACAGTTTAAATAGTTTGGGGGAGAGAACACCCACTGTTAGAAACAAGGGATTACAAATTACTCCTACATATGTTAAAACAATACAGATACTAAATTAACTCTAACATATTACTAACATCAAAGGATACAATTATATCACTTTTCATATTAAATATAGGGGATTTTACCTTTTGAATTAGAGAAGCTACATTCCACAAAGTGTTAGTTGAGAAAGGAAAGAAAAAAATTACATTTGTTAATTTCCCAGAATCTGGAAGCATGTAATGTTATTTATGAATGTGTTACACCAACACAAAAATATGGAATGTGCAGGGAATGGCTGAATGGATTGAAAGCACAAATACAATGAAAAGGGGCCCCCATTAGTGAAAACCCAGCAGAAGCAAACAAATGAAGTGAAGGGTGTAGAATTTAAACAATTTAGTGTAGAAGGAAAAGAAGCCCTCTTCTCCCAGCAGCTAATCCACTGTGAAATGCTTCTGCAACTTACAGCAGAATGTCTAATTAAATCTACAGTATATCAAGTAAGGGTTTTCCTTGCCGTTCATTAATCAAACTTAACGCCTAGAATTCTGTGAGTTCCAGTTTTACCAAACAGCTTGAATTGCAACTCTTTTACAACACAGGAACCCGCTTTCTGCAAAGAAAATGCTCATTCTATAGTAAGCTTCAGCATTGTACCAAGTAAGAGTGCTCCACAATGGCAGAGCTGCATTGCAGGCTAATCTTTTGTTGAACAATTTAGCATCTCTGAATACTCTTGTTTTGCGTCAGCCAATTCAAACATAAAGGCTGAAATACTATGGAAGAAGAGAAAAGTGCATTAGCAGTTGTCCTTTCCCACCACTGAGGGCTAAGGTCTGGGATCCTTCATGAATACCAAGGTAAACCTGTCAGTAAAAGGAAAGTCTTGCTAGTTGGTATTCGACACAGCTGGGCCTCAGACTAAACTTAAGGCTGAGTTGCAACTAATGATTTCAAGGACTCAGTCTTGGTAAATTCCTGGAGGAGAAGGCAAAGGAGAAAAACAGAGGGCAAGTTTGCTACTAATGGGTCTGCTGATTACATTGTCTAGCTGGCAACAAACTTTACTGCCTCCCTGTTCCCACATCTGATCAAATATATCAGACTCCTGTAAAACTATAAATATGCTATTGTAAACATTTGGGAGTTTCTGATGTGCATTAACAAAAATCAGCAAGCCAATCTACTCTACTAACATAAACCACCAAAACTTTAAACTGGGACAAAGATCAGCAACAGGCATTAAAAACATTTGCATCTCATCCATCTAACGTTAGAATAAACAGGAGGCTTATGGCTTTGACCAGTTGGTGTATACCACTGTCTGTTAATTTACTTAATCTTCCACATTGCTGGACTAATCTGTTGCTTTCCGGAAGTTTAGGATCTTCTTCGCCCACTCTAACAATGCTCAGGGCTCCCCCACATCTTTTTAAACACAGCAAACTGAAGTGAGATTGTGCTATAAAATCAGAAACTGATGGCCAAAAAAAGTAAAATAACAGAAGTTGAAAAGTTGAAAGGCTCATTTTGTAAACTGTGAGCACATGCAATCCAAATTTGGTGTGAAAGGCTGCTACAATCTTCCATTTGCTATGACACAAAAATGTGGGCCAAAATTTCATCTGTTAGATAGGAAAGTAGCACACCAAAAATGTACTCCTAGAAATTTAAGTTAAATCCATCAATAACCTGTATGTCAAAATGTTCCAATCCTTACAAAACCAGGTCCTAAAAGAATAGTTCTATTTCTCCAATACCAATACCTGCCCGCTTTCTTCAAATCTCTATCACATATAAACAAAAAGCCTGATGAGATTTAGCAGTCATTCTCTCAGTTCCTGCCCCTGACATTTTGTTGTTATTGTTGTCAAATGGATGTCAGTTAAGACTAGAGATCTATCCAGCTTATGTCTACCTAAGTAGTTAAGCCATCTTTCAGAGCATTTTTACTTGGCCCAGTTCTACCTCAGTTCCATTTTAGGGCTTGGATTATTTTTTTTGTGTGTGTGCTGTAATTTACCACAAAGAGCCTGTGTTACTTCCAAGATTAGCCATTTTGTAGAGCTCCACAGGTTGTTTGGAATAAAAGAGGATCTGTTTCATTGCACTTCTCAAATTCCCCTTAAGAAAAGACTTGCTTTCCTCTATACTTGACAAACTCACATTCTTAATTATATTCACAAGAAACAGCCTGCTTGTAGTTCTAAACAGAAGGGCCTTTAGGCTTTGCAGTACAAAATTTTAGTATGAAGTTCTGTGTTCATATTTATGGTTCCCCAGCTCCCAAACAGGGCTTTCTCCCCGCCACATCCCCCCACCCCTTTTCCTCATTATGTCAAATCCACAGAAGGATAGAAGGGGAAGACCCTGAGAGAGTCACTTGCAGCACAGTTGACTGTTTGTAGGTTCAGGTGTCCTTTGCATACCAATTCTTGTGCATACAAGAAGTCTGGAGGACCTCAAGGCTAAAGGTCAGATGCAGCTAATATTGGACAATACAATATGCTTTGAACTAATTCAAACCCAGAATTAGCAAACTCTCTAAAGAGTGACATTTTTGTGTTCCTTCATGCTAAGTGTCAAATTTTCCTGGAACAGATTTTAATGTCAGCAACAGAAACACTACCATGTCTAGCAAGTAACAAGGAGTTAATAAAGCAGAGGGAAAGCAGGACCATGACATAAGCATACTTGACACACCATGCACAGTAATAAAATGACAGATTCACTGAAGTGAATAAAAATTAAAAGCACACTTATTTTTATTTTTGAAAGAAAGTCAAAACACAAAAATGCTTTACCTGACAATAAAATCAAACTCTGATCCTGCAAGCATTAACACCCCAAGCAGAGTGGACACGGCCCCATCCAGTACTGGTGCAAACATGTGTTCCAATGCAAGGACAGCCCTATGATTCCTATCTCCTATGACAGTTAAAAATGCCTGTAAAACAAAAAATTCCTTTTCATTATGCAGGTGTATACAACCTTCCAAACAGCTTCTCTCCTAGCATTCACAATGTTCCATCAGTTAATTACTCCAAACTATCAAAGTTATCTCTGTAGTTGGCTAACCCTTGAGAGAAGGCCTGATCCTGCAGTTATAACACATAGCAGCTGCTGAAGTCACAAAACCAGAGTAAGCACTGATGACAGAGTCAGACCATGATAATTCTGGAAGCAATGCCTACTTGCAACAGTAGCCTTTTGTCTCTGGATTTGCCTATTTCCACCTGAAAAGAATTCATGTCATGGTGAAAGCACTTCAGGTGTGAAAATTGCAGGGCTACTCCTCTCATTTTTGTGTGTCCACAGCTGCTGTGACTTTTTTTTTTTTTTTTTCTTTTTTTTTTTTTNGGGAAATGAAAAAAAAAAAAAGGTTTTGGAATCTTTCAATGCTTCAAAGCTAGCAGTTCTATACATAAAAAATTATCCTAGGAATAGTACTGAACATGATAATGCCTGAGCAACAATATGATCAATGAACTGCCTTCATCCCTACAACTCCTTCTGAGCAAGCTTTATCAAGAACATGCAAATGTTGGTGCTTGTTATGAATTTATCTACTTTGTGTATGACTAAATGGTATAGGAAAACAAGAACCTGGCTGATTTCTTCCTGTGATTTCTAAGGGCTCTCTTTGATTAATTCCCTACTGGCTATTAAGATGTGTGCTGAAGCAGCTATCTTCCTCACAGTCCTGGAATTTAAGCCTTTCTTCTCTAGAATACTAGGAAAAAAACAAGGCCACAATTCACAAGCAATAGCAGAAAACTGACCCTCAAGTGGATTGTGAATCACTCTTAAACTCAATTAAATTCAGCATTAAAAGTTCCAGAGCTGCCTTTTTTGTTTATACAACACTGATTTTACTATTTATATGTTCCATAGTTTTTATTTCTCATGTCAATGTGAGTTCGCTTGCCATTTTACCTTCAGGCACAGGTGACCCATAAAGTCCTGTAAATTAAATTAGTTTCTTCCCATTTAGAAACATCAGTTTGTTTCTTTTTTATTCCATTTTTCCTGTTTTGAATCTTCAGTACTAAGACACTGTCATTTCTTTCTTCCTCTTCTACACCATTAGTTTCTAACACTTCCCAAATTATTTCAAGTCCTAACAACCTCGTTTACCTTTAAAAGTCTATCTATCTGTAGTAGCAGGGGAACAAAAGATGTCATTCACTTGAGGGGTCCAACTGCTCCTCTTTAACCTTACCCTACTTCCACTGTGGTTTTTCTCAAAATGATTATTTTCATTTACAGTGACTTTATATGCCCTAACTCTGTACATCATCTAAACCACCAGATAAACAGTAGAAAAATATTTTCCTACGGACTGCATGCTTGCGCCCACTATTATTAGCCAATGCCTTCTGAGAAGAAGGTGCAGATTTTACAAATGGAACACTAATTCAAACATGTTCACATTCAAGAAGGGCAGAAATACCAAATGATACAATATCTGATTTTGAAAAACTCCCTCTAAAGAATTCTCTTCTGCAAGATAGAGAATTTACACACAAAAGGCAACAAAAATCTGTATAACATTGATGCAACAAGGATCACGAGAGTCTGGACTGAAGCAAGGTGATTTAAGACCTCTATTTTCTCTATATAATTGCATCAACCAGATAAACAGGTACCACAGTTAATGTACTCTGTCCTGTCTCCTGGGAGACTGACTCAATAGTTAGGACCTACTTCATCAAGATCAACTCTGTTCCATTGAGACAAAAAGAAAGGTACATAAAACTGTGATCATTTTGCTTCTGAGAATCACGTCACTGACAAGAAACCGTAAGGATTTGTGACCTGAACATTGCCATCGGTTTTTTTTGTTTTTAAAATGCTTCTTGATTTTACGTACCAAAGCTATGTGAACAGTGAATTCCACACCAATGCCAACAGAAGCAATCAGGATAACCACAGGCACTGCACTCAACTTTATTCCAATTAGACCCATCATGCCAAACAGCTCCACAGTCATCAGAGCCAGCACCACCACCTAGGTGATTTCAAACATCTGTTAGTATCTTTTTATACTCCAGACAATGAGGAGAAAGACATTTCAAAATAACATGGTTACCATAGGACATATTCCTCAAAGCTATCCTATATTCCCAAAGACAAGCTGCTTTTACTTGTTTTGTTTTTCTCAATGGCAATGAATGCTGAATAGCCAGTTCTAAATTACACCTTAAGAACCAGTTAACATATGAAGCACCAGCTTTGTATTAGTTACAATCCATCAGTGAGCTGAAAAAACATTTGTTCCTCCTTATTATGGATACTCCCAACAGGTACATTTTTCTTTTTTCACCCATCTCTCAGACAATCCTTCCAGAAAAAGTATCTTTCAACTACCTGTATCTGAACTCTCTGTTGTAGAACTGCAAATATAAGTGAGGATGTCTAAAGCACAAAAGAAAGTGAATGCCATAATCAACTGATGAGTCTCAGGTTACAGAGGGACTCTGAGCTTTTAATGTTTTTTGGGGGATTGACATGGACAAAGTGAACAGTAAAATATAAGAGGAAGCTTTTATTTTTCTTTCATCTACCTTGTAAAAAAACTGAGGAAAAGGGACAGGAGGAAATCTGGAGAATCAGCTTTAAAAGTAGCTGAAGCCAAGCAGGAAAAAAAAACATAGACGTACTTATAAAAGCAATGGTGAACTCTGAAAATAAATGCCTTTTCCAAAAGAAAAAAGTCTGCACTACAATAAATTATTTTATAAGCTAATGAATCAAGCATAATAATATAAATTGCTTGATAAGGTGCTATGAAAAATATTCTAGACTAAACATTTACCTTTTAACATACCTGTCATATAAATGTACATTACAAAAACTAGTAACTCTTTTATGCTTTTCTACTTCTGGCGTTTTATAAACCATACGATAGTTTAAGGAATTTAAACATAGGAATATCATCACTCAATTTAACTTGAGAGGCTTTTGGTGCCTTGCAGAAAGCATGGAGGAGTATTCTCTGCAGTTTACAATTTTACACTCCTTCTCCTCGAAGTGCACACTGTACAACATAAGCATTTCACATTTTTCCAGAAAGACTGCATTCAGAAATGGCTGGGAAAATCTACAGACAAGCTAGTCAAGCAACTACCTTAAAAAATAACTGTGTGTGACAAAAGAAGAGAAGGAACACAGAATTAGAAAATTGTTTTAAATAAAGCTCTTAATTTTCCTCAGTGTCTTTACTTCTTATGTGTGCATTTGAGCAAGGGTAAAAGTTTATGCACTTTTCTAAGAAACCTTTAAACCTGAAAAAAAGGTGGCCAGAAGATCAAGGTTATTAAAGTTTGTACCTTCAACATGAACCCTACCCCCTCAAGTTGAATAAATATATAATGAATGATGCAATATATATACTCCACCAGAGGCCCAGACATAAACAAAACCTTCCCGACTATAGCAAGAGCTATGCTGAAAGGAATTTGACTTCAACAAAGACCCTTATAACAAACTTACAATGATCCCAGCTGTCCAGGGGTTTAGGAGAAAGAGGGCACACACCAGAAACGTGCAAGCTAAAACCACACTAATGGATAAGAGGAGCCAGTGACGAAGTCCAATGTACTGCTCCCAGAAGAGAAATGGGTAACCATTCGGGTAGCTGGAGATCCCCAGGCTGGTGTAGTTATTACAGATAGCTCTCACTTTCTCAATAGCCTCCACAAAGTCAGAAGTTTCACGCAATCCATTGAGGTAGAAAGGAAACTGAGCATATTCTATGGGCTCGGCTGCTGGAACTAGGAAAATGACAGCAGTGTTAAAATGCCCTTTTGGAAAGAAGATGATACATATACAGAGACCAGGGTTAGCAAAACACTTTATTCTTCACAGCAACATGCATAAAAGGCGGTGAATTTAAATTTTACTTGTTTGGAATTAATTATAGTTTTAAAACTCTCCAATAGATAGAAATTGGAAACAGTACATGAAATTACTCTATATTACCATGCAGTGTAATAAGATGAATACAGTCTACACCAAGTTCCCAAACAGTTACATATAATTTAACAATTACCTTCCAATCCATGCATTTACAGTAATTTCATGACTACAAGGCAGACCCTTTTGACTAAAATTTTCCCCCGAATCCGGAAGTGCACGTCATAGTCCGGTGCGCCTTATCTGATGGACAAAGTTCGGAAATTTGCGAACCTGGAAGTGCGAGCCCGCAACAGTCCCAAGCCAAGCAGAACCCGCCTGGCGGCGGCATTGAGGCTGCACTGGTACGGGGGAAAAGCCCGGGGGTTCACGGAGCTCCCGGAGCTGCACGGGGCTGCCGGAGCGGCGCAGGGAGGGAGAGAGCGGGCTGCCGCAGAAGCCGCAAGCCCTGCCCGCTCCAAGCCCCGCACGCTCCAAGCCACTGCCGCTCCGTGCCACCGCGAGCCCTGACCACTCCAAGCTGCGGCAAGCCACAATTGCTCCGTGATGCGGCAAGACCCGACCGCTCAGTGCCACGGCGTGCCGCACCTGCTTCGTGCCGCCGCTAGCCCCGGCTGCTCCGAGCCACGCCTGCTTTGTGCCGCAGTGAGCTGCGCACGCTCTATACTGCGGCGTGCCGCCCCTGCTTCATGCTGCAGTGAGCCACGACCGCTCCGTGCCACGGCGAGCCCTGACCACTCTGTGCCGCAGCGAGCCACAACCACTCCATGCCGTGGCGTGCCGTGCCTGCTTCGTGCTGCCGCTAGCCCCAGCTGCTCCAAGCTGCACCTGCTCTGAGCCGCTCCAAGCCGTGCCCGCTCCCTACTGCGGTGCGCCACAGCCGCTCCATGCCATGGCGCGCTGTGCCTGCTTCGTGCCCCTGCTAGCCCCGGCTGCTCTGAGCCACTCTGAGCCCTGCACGCTCTGTACTGCGCCGCGCCTGCTTCATGCTGCTCTGAGCCACAACTGCTCTGTGCCGTGGCGCGCCACGCCTGCTTCGTGCCACCGCCAGCCCCAGCTGCTCCGAGCCATGCCCACTCTGAGCCGCTCCATGCCCTGGTGAGCCCCGACCGCTCCAAGCCACTCTGAACCACCGCCGCCCCAAGCCCCGCCTTGGCAGCCAGCGCTAGGTGGGAGTGCCGGGCCCCATGCATGGGGAGGGTGCTTGGGACTGTGTTTAAAGGCTACACCAATCTGTTAAAATGTTTCCAATTTGAGCACATGCCAGTAAACTCCACGATCATGGGATTCCGTTACTAATTCGTTACTTTGCTGCATGCGGCACAGATCTTCACCGAAAAAAAAAAAGTGCACCTTATAGTCCAGTGCGCCTTATGGTCATGAAATTACTGTAATCCTGATCAGTGTTATAGTGCTTTTTACTGAATACCTAGTCAAAAGTCCCTAACTGCAACATAAGAGTAGACAATCACATAATTTGAAAATTTTTTCAGAATGCTCCTCTTTTCCCTGAGCTTAACTGAAATCCACTGACACAAAACTAGAGAAATATTAGGCTTAAGCAGGTTGGTTGTTTTTTTAAGATTTCCATCAAATTCAGATGCAGAAATCCACATTCTGATGGAAATTAGTGGAGAAAAAAAATCCCCATAATATAAAAGTAATACCTTACTGAGGATATACATAACTTTTTATCTTTTAATAATTTGACAAACCAACACTCTCCATACTTATTTTGAGTGTCATGCAAGGTCTACTCTATGACTAGAAAAGAAAAGGATTCTACAAGAAGCTTTTGGTTACTGGCATTGTGTGTTCCAAACCCTGCAGCTTCATTCAGTTGACTTGTTTAACATGATTTGCCCTATTATAATCTCAACTATAAATTTTCATTAAGACAAAACTTGGCTGACTGCCACAAAGCTCTAGGGTTTGGATACCCTGAAGCATGGTTATCCAACCGCATTTCCAAGTGCACCAGTTGTCCCCTATATGCCCCCTCCCCTTCCCTACTGGTGTCCAACTAGCAGTCCTCCCGATGAACTGAAAGTTGAAGAAAAGCCAGCTGGTATTGGTGCCAGGAAAACAGTGAATGGTGTGAAGTGGGACTTCTCCCCTAGTGCCTCTAGTTCTTGTACCATATCAGTGCAGTAGCTTAGTGTATGAGTTACCTTGGTAAAAATTTCTTAGGTATTAAGAATCAAGAACAATCATGATAGAATTTCGGTAATGAAATTTCAGAATAACTTAGGCAGGAATTTAATGAAATACCCAGGTTTCTCACACAGATGGAGTTATCGGGTAACACTTACAAAATCAATGTTTACTATAAATTTTTAGAGTTTTAAACTGTTCTATGTCTCATTATTCAACATGATAAAACCCTGCAATGGTATCACCGTCACAGCGGTGCTTGGATCTCCTATGACTACAGCATAACACAATGTATTCACAGTAAGAAGAATGCTTATGCTTCTGAGCCCTGTGCAGTATCAGGGGTTACTGGTGCTTGAAGGAAGGAGTGGGAGCACTCATGTAAACTACAGGACATTAGGATGAAATGCCACTTACTCCTCAGCTGTGTTTCTGGCATATAGTCTGCTTTGTCATGGACCCACTCCGGGCAGTGCGGGCGGATGTTGGCTTGCGAGGCAGCATAGGCCACAGGGTCATTGCTAACCCAGGCTGTCAGGTAGATGTAGAAAGCATTTGGGTTAATGATTCCATCCGCATCCACCAGACGTTGTTTAGTCAACTGCAAAATGGAAAAAAAATAGAAGCCTTTCAGAGTAAGTTTTGTTTTCAGGGCTCTTGCCATAATGCTTTCAACAAACAGCCTGAAGATGCAACACACATATAGGAGGGTAAAAGCAAGAGAACATGAATCTTCACTTGAAGGGACTTATCAGTAAACTATTGTTTGACAACAAAAGCAAAATCTAAGAAAAAGCAGTGACAGTGTTTATTTATAAATTAGTACTCATATAATATTTACAATAACCACTAAATCAACAGATGGTTCCAGAATACACTGAACCAATTAAATCCAAATTCTGAAAGACTGCAGCCAAGAATGAAAAACAGTCAAGTTGGAGAAACATATTTAAAGACACGGAAAGAAAACCTGGCAAGAGTCCCTATACATGTCTGGGTGCAGTTAACCTCTGTTGTTAACACTGAAGGAAATGCCACCCAGTAAATGGAGGAGAGCTATAAAAATAAAACAACATCTGTATAAATTTTGCTAACACTTGCCTCCTATGACCTATGTATTCAGAAAATGCCCACCGCCAAAAAAGCAGATGACTGCCCTGCGTTATTCGGGTCACTGTGGGCAAATGCATCTGTGGGGTAAACAGCAGTGGTATACTTCCAGGGCTCTGTTAGCCAAATCCTGCACAGCTAGAGCTCTGACAGAGGACTCCATGGGTGAAAAGTATTACTGGGGCTTTTTGTTTTGTTTATTTAAAATTCTGGCTCAGCTCCAGTTCCAGGTCTTTTTAATGAAATGAAAAACAACAGTGACAGCAGTTTAAAAAAAAAAAAGTTGGATTCCAAGGATCTGGATTCAATTAGTCCACAGGATATGCAACAACTGTATGTCTTCAAGCTGTCTCTGGAACTGCACAGTACAGCGCTCAACTCCTGTGGGTGCACCACACTTTTCTCCCTCCCAGGCACAGGAAATTATATCAGCAGCTGCAGTCCAATTGCATTTGTTCCACAGCGTACCTGGTACACTCTGCTAAACAAAATCTCACTGAAGGTTTTCTCTTCAACTCCCTTTCTTTGCCTAATTCATTGCTGAAGCTTCATTCAGACCTGACAGCATGCTGTATGTTGCTATATAGCAGTATGTTTCACACACTACAGTAACTTTGAACAATGTACTCTGTAAATCTGTCACCTTTAAAGCCAGGAAGAAAAAAAAGAAAGACAATAAGCAGAACTGCCAAGAAGCTCATTAAAAACACTATTTTTCTGCCTGAAAGCACAGTGAGTTGATGATGACTCTCAGAGAAGAGAATGTTATTGAAGAATTTCTTCTTCGGTGTTTGAAATCTAATTTTAGTGTAAGGAGTCATTCCTAATGCATTTCCACTTACAAATGGCTACAGCAAATACAGTCATATGCTGTGGTAACCCCAGGCATACTTTATTTAGTCAGCTCTAACAACTGCCATTTGTAGTTCTACAGCAGTTTAGATGTACTTAGTGATGGTGGTACATGAATATCATACTGAATATAATCATTTCAGTCTCCTTCCTCTATAATTCATTAATATCTGTTTTAAAATGTGCTACTAAATCAGTAGGAACAAACCAAGTAATTGCGAATGTCTGGCACAGGACTAAACTCCCTACACCTATGGATGCAGAGAAGTATTTTTCACAATTTTCAGGGAAACTGATCATGTCTGGCATGGGAGCACAAAATGCACACGACCCAGTAACAATTAAGGACTGGCATCTGCCATGTTGATTTGAACACTTTGCAAGATAGGCCATACTGCATCTGAGGAGTGGCTTCAGCAAAGTCAGCAAGGCCATACAAGAAAGGCATAATTCAGACATTCATCTCCTTGAGCTTGAAAAAAGATACTACAACCTTCGTAGACTTTGCACGTCCCCCCACTCCTGATGACTTGTGTATTGTTGTGTAAACAACAGAGCATGGACTCTGATACACTACCTGGCTGATGTCAATGGGCTTTGCATGGTTGCCTGTTTGTACCAAGAGCTTGTAAGCCAAAACAGCATCATCAGAACCATTTTTATAGTTGTTGTAGGTGATCTTCCCAGTTTCCCAGTCGCTGTCAAATGCATCCTGGAGTCCTGAGGAGTTAAGAGAGGCAAGAGGAAGACAGAATAAGCAGGTGAATAATCATCTTATAAACAAGTTTCAGAAGGAGAAAAAATAATTATGCTCTTTCATAGATGTATCAGGATGAAAATTATCAACCTGGTGCCTCCTAAATTTGGGGCTTCATGCTGTCAATGTGTGGGAAGTATCAGTTGCATGTTCACTGTTTTGCTCAAAGAAAGGCAGGGGAAGCAAGAAAATGCAAGGGAGAAGCTTCAGGAGTCCCCAGGTTGCGCAGACCAGCAAAGCTGAGCTAGCAAGCTGCAAATGCATTGTGCACTGGCATAAATGACTTTGCCTCAAGTGAAATTGAAGATCTTCTACAAGCACTCCATTTGGAGAAGTCTATGGGAAAGAGTGAATCTTGTTTAGAATAGAAAAGGGCTGATCTCAGCCCTCATCCAGCTTCACTACCTTACAACCAGAGATTGGTTAAGATAAGTGTGTTACCTAGAAGGGAAACATCTCCTTACTCACCTCTGCCTCAATAAAACTCTGGCTGAGTGCACTGAGCCACAGAGGAGGACACACACTGCTCTCATTACTGTTTTGGGCTACTGCAGAGCACTGGGGCAATAGCTTCTACACTATAACCAGAAATTCCACAATGGGGGCAGGGGGGAGAAAAACACACTCAAACTTTCAACTTCAAAAAGCAACTCAGCTGCTCCTCAAGCACAGTGTGAGTGAACACGATTTTGGCAATTTGTTCCATCTGTTCAACTTGTGCAGCTAATACAAATCATGGGATCTGCTGCCAGCACATGTAAAGATCACAGCCAACACCTATTCACTCTCAACTGCTATTTTCCTCCTTGCTACCCTTCAAGGGGGAGAGAATACCTCACAGCAAAAATCTGGACCAGATTTAGTACAGGAAGCCACATCCCAGTACAAGGAGGCTCTGTGCAAGCAGATGACAAACCGCATGTCCAGGGAAGGGAAGAAAAAGGCTGGGGGAGTGGCGGTAGAGGAAATCGTCGACCCACCTCACAGATGGGCTGTGGAGCCGTAATGAAAACCATCGCTGCAGACTGGATAGCTTAGCTACAACTGTACTGAGATAAGAGCACTGGAAGAGAAAATGCACCCAGCTGACACCGCCTTCAGGACAGAGCACCCATTCCCACTGACAAACTCTTCCTGTCCTCCTTATAAAACTGCCTCCCATACTGTCTCACAAACCATGTCTAATCACACGAAGCCAACAGACTGAGAACCAAATGATGAAAGAAGCCTGCCAGATCTCTGCATGCAGTCCTCTAGCACTGGTCCAGGAGAAGGCCAATATGCCATCAGGTTCTCTGACATCACCAGAAGACTTTGAGGTTTCCTTTGAAAAAAGCACTATTTGCTGGCAACACAGAGAGGGGAAACATGGGTTAGAATATGCAAAAATACCAATGCATCCCTTCTGTGCCAAGTCCAGTTCCACATCAGTTTCTCACAAAGTGGCCAGGTGAGAGTATTTGGGCTATCATATCAGGGACAAGAAACACAGTGACTTTGGAAAGTTACGATGATGCTGTCAAAAAAGCACCCAGTAAAGAAGGAGATGACCTAAGAACAGTGTAACTTCCAGTAAAATTATCTCCCTTCCGCAGGAGGAGCACACAAACTGCTATGATAGACAGCACATCAGGGCAGAGCTTTCACATAAACATCCCATCCCTGTCAGGGGACTCCACCGAAACAATAAGTTCATTGGCATGGGACATTACCAGTTTGAGATTGCAAAAAAGGCATGTGCTTTGAAACATTACTGCAGTGGGTGATAACTCAACTCCCTTACATCTCTCCCGGCTCCCCTGTTCTCACAAGTTTGATCATTCTTCAAACCCTGCTCCCTTTTACACCTTTGTTCTTTAGCCAGCTTAAACACTTTACGTTTTGGGTCGTTTTACTACTCACCTTGCTGAAACTGAAAGTCTACAGAAATAATATTATGAAAACACTGATAGTTGTACTGAATTTTTGAAAAATTTCAAACTTTCAATCAGTAAAATTTTCCATTATAGTTTGAAATTTGTAGTACATTTTGCTCCTTTCAAAACAAACATTCTCACAACATTTATTTTAAAATACATTTAATCTATCATAAATGTGATTAATTATATGTTTCTGGGCAGAAAGATGAAAGTATCTTGGTGACATCTTTCTGCAGAAAAGTTATAGAAATTAAGGGAATTTAAAAATCTTTATATATGGGATTTTTTCAGCAATCACATTTGCTTACTGCTCCAGAAGAATGTGACAACATTGAAAATTATGTGGGAGTGGGGGTGAGGAAGGAATTCCTACTGAGTCATGTGAGCAGCTGACACCATGAAACACCAGAGAAGATTTCCCTCTGCAAAAACAAGCCTAATTAGAAGCCATCAGGGAATACAAGCTAGCTCATTTACATTCGGTTACTAACAAAAACAATGTTAACGTTAACAGCTTAAATGAATGATTAGTAATAACTTTTCCTCTGTTGCATTTTCAGTAACAGAAAATATGGTAACATAAACAATACTAGAAAGCACTACTTTACTACAATACTAGAAAATACAAGGGATCTCTGAAAAGAGAAGTGCACAAGACAGAAGGCATACTCCACTGCTATTAGACAAGGGAGAATGTACAGCTAAACCAAAGATGCCTTATTCGTAAAAAATGGTTTTGCTCACATGTAGTTGCATCCTTCATTCTGCTAGACAAATGTGTGTGTCAGAAGGCCATCTTGAGCCATTAACCTCTGGCACTAGATTCACAGCCAAGTTGGCAGGAATTAGCCAGGCAGGTCAAAGCTGTTCCTGCTTCAATTACCCAGTCCTTCCAGCACACAAAACCAGGCCAGTAGCAGTGCTCCACCTCCCAGAAGATTCTCCCTGAATCCAGTCTAAACCTGCACCTCATTTATAAATTCTATCTTCATCTTCCCTTCTCTTGACTCCTTCACCACCAGCCAGTTGGTAACAATCAGGTGTTATTCTGCCTGTTAGCCTGGATATTTAGATGATTCCCCACCTGTGACAAGCATGGCAGCTTTTAGTACAACAATCTAGCTCCCCCCTATAACATCAATGCCTGTACTACTTGAAAAGATAGTATCTTTCCATTGATACATCTCAATACCCTCCTCTACAGCCCCCTGAATGCAGCATCACACTCTGTGAAGAGAGCGCTGCAACTTCACAAAGCAGCAGAGTTGTATTAATTGTGACCCTCTCAGAAAAGGCGGGGAGGAGAGGTAAGGATACAGACATGCTAACTAATAATCATAATGATTAATTCTGTGTGGTCAAAAGGCCAATCAGTGGTCTGTCACAGGGTTGGCATGTCACATGGACCACAGGAAATCACTTCTGCTTTCTGGAGTCTCCCTGACCATTCTGTAACATTTCAGCTCCACGAAGCCTGACAGTACACCCTGGGTACCAGGAACACACACAGCTCCTCTAGTGGAAGAAAAGCAGAGGACAAATAAGAATAGGCTGGCTAATGTGTATTGGAGGAGAAAAGTAACCCTGTGCTGAACTAAGTACAGAGTAGGAGCACCCCTGTGAGAAGAGCATGTCTGCAAAGAACACACACGAGCACGGACACACAGCAAGAGGAGACATGGAGGCCCTCGGCCACACCAACACAAGAGGGACACAAAGGCTTGCAAAGAGGACAGGGAGGCACCTGAAGTGAAAGAGGTTTGGGAAAGTATCTGGTGTGCCTGATGGAGGGGCAATGGGAACAGGAGCACTCCTGGGAGTAAGACCAAGTGGGCTAGGCTCCAGCAGTGAGCAGCCTCCAAGGGAGCAGATCCAAGGGCACCTCCTCCTAACTTTATCATTGGCAGACTGTGCTGAGGTTGAGCACTAATAAAGCTTCCTGAACACAATCTCAGATTTCCATCTCCCTCATGGGGGAGTGGGGAACAACGGAAAGGGGGGACACCAGATACATTTTTTCCTACTGTTTTGGAGCAGAAGCAAAAAATAACCACAAAAGGAACAAAGTAAAAGGCAGAGGTTTAAGAGAATTTGGAAAAGCACATTGAAGGACAATTGCTTAGAATTCTAGCAAGTACAGTAAGGTTCCAACCCAGCAAACATCTAAGCCATGCTGAATTTTCTTCCTGCCAGTAATGCTTCTCTTATGCTCAATATGCTTACGTGAGAAAAATATTTTAAATAAAGCTTCCAGTAAGTAGACTGCAATGAATGGATCCAATGTATTTAAAAACCATTAAAAAAACCCCAAAGCTAATAGCCGAAATACTGCTTTGCATTATTTAGCAATGCATTAAACACGTCGGAAACCTCATTTTGTGTGAATTTGTCACCCACGTGTATCTGCTTTCCTATTATTGTTCAATGCATTTTCAGAAGGAATAAAAGACATCAAATACTGACATTTACCTATATGTTCTCTAAGAGTCACTGGCCATCTGTACACAATTAAGTTTAAAGTTTACAGTCTCACCAGGTCAGCACAGGTTTTTTTTGTTGTTTTTTTTTTTTGGCAAAAGCTTACTTGAAATTCTCCCAATAAAAAGGCATAGGTAAGACCATACCCTGGGCAGGGTATGTTTGCTGTTAAATTTGCTAAGATGTAACAGAAATCCTTATTTTAAATTCAAAGCAGTTATTTATTTCTACATGTACAATAATAGTATTTTCAGTATCTTCAATTACAGTAGTTTCACAAATATAAGCCGCACGGAGTATAAGCCGCATTCCTGGTGTGTCGGCAACGTTGATCTTTTCCTTAATAAATAAGCCGCACCTGAATATTAGCTGCACTTTCGTTCGCGGCGAACTATCACAAAGTCGTCATTTAGTAACACAATCGCGGATCGCTGGGGCTTACTGCCCACCTTGGAAACATTGTTTCCAAGTGAAAAAAGACACACACAATAGCTGCAGCAGTGTTCCCTACAAGTTTTATTTACAAGCCGAAAAAGACACGAACAATAGTGTGGTCATTTTACAAGCATTCCCAATGGATGTGCATTGCCTTTAAACAGCTGCTGAGCGGGCAGCCGAGCTCCGAGTGGAGCTGCTCCTCCCCCGCTTATCTCCCCAGTGCCCCCCCGCCCCCAGTGTGAGCCCAGCGTCCCCCCCCAGCCAGCCGCGCAAGGACAGCCAGCCGCGCAGCCGCAAAAGGACAGCCAGCCGCGCAGCCGCAAAAGACTGAAAACATTTTAAAAATACAGAGGAATATCAAACACTTTTATTAAACTTTTAAACAGCTTCATTTTTCATTCATCAGCCGCTTCATCAGCGGCTTCATCTTCCATGAAACCT
>PYHW01010306.1:365578-384334 GCA_013186435.1 Turdus rufiventris
GGAACTAACCCTGATAAAAACCCCCGCCCCTCAGTAACGCCGTCATCCACAGGCAGGCAATACGCTGTTCTCTGATTGGTTCATCGTCTGAACACTGGGAAACCATGGATTTCAAACCATTTTTGCTCGGGACAGGACCGGCACAGTACCCAGTAAGGGCTGATATTACATTTTCTGTTAATATTTTAGCCGCCTCGGAGTATTAGCCGCACTTCCGGGTTTGGAAGATTTAAGTCAAAATGGTGCGGCTTATATTCGTGAAACTACTGTACTTGGTTTCAATACAATAATCATCATAGGACCTGAAAGGCCATGCCTTCTCTTGTCTTTCCCCACCATGTTACACTTCAGCACAGAAAAGCAGCACCACAGAAGGGGTGAGTGTAATTGACTGGAAACCTAGTCTTATGCAGTAACTTCCCAACCCAATCAAACACATAAGCCACACTGGATTTTCTTCATGCCAGCAGTCCCAGTTGAAGTCAACAAGATCACTCAAGAGTTGAAAGTTAAGTCTGTGTCAGAATACTGGACAGGGATTTTTCGTTTGCTGCTCTGAAAACACCCACCAAACATTTATTTACCCAAAACATAGGGCCATATTTGGCCATCAGCTGCTCAGACATGAATGGCACAGATACAATCACTTAAAACTTCAAAACTTACCGGGAAGTAAGCTTAAACCCAAAGAATTTAAGTGACAAAGAGTGAGTCCAGACATAGGCTCAAAGCAGCACCTAGGCATTCCTCCTACTGCTCAGAGCCTTTAACTGTGTAGCTGTATTTGAAGAATACAGCAATACCATGTTCTTTCTGACAAACTAATAAAAGTTTCTGTAACGCTCTCTTACCTTGTAGCCAGTCTCGAAAGTAGTGCAACCACATTTTGGGGAGCTGCCTATCCTCTTCCAACAAAACATATGCCACATTGCTGAAACTTCTGTGAAGTTCATAAAGCAAGTGCTGGATATTTGGATAGTCCGCTTTCTGCGTCACAATATACATGTTGTAGAATGAGAAGTACTTGAACTGTGCAGCAATGAAGTCATATTCCCGTGTTTCCCGTGGTACAATGTCTGTGAGATCTAGTCCATCTCTCACTCGGGTAGTTCCATAAAGGCTGAACCCAAGTAAACCCAGAAAAAGAAAAATAACCACAATCTGCAACAAAAACAGAAACGTATTTGGTTTTAGGTTTCTACAGGAATTAACAATTCATAATGTCATACTGCAAAGCCAAATTCAAAATTAACATCCATCAGTACTTTCAAGCTTTTATTTTTCTGGGTTTTTTTTCATGCATATACATACTACAAGACAAAGGTCATTGGTTCTTCCTTGAAGGGGCTCTGCATCATGGATGATAAATTTGTATTGTAATAAAGTTTAAAAGATACTTTAATTTCACTGTTCACAAACTATTATTACTAAAAGTCACCAAAACTCTCACTCATAATAAATATTTGAAGTATGTCTCTACAGCACGTACAAGATAAAACTTTAAAAAAGGAAATCAGCTGTGAAATTATTAAAAACTGTATTTCAGAAGAATTGTATTTATTCCTTATATTTAATACCATTGTCAGGATAATTTTATAACTGGGCAAGGCAGAAGTCTTTGAAATTTTGAAAAACAGGTAAATAGTTACCCAATTACCTTAGCTTTTGGTTTCAGGAGGAATGGAGCATAATGCTTTTCTGCAAAAGATGAGAGTGTCCACTTCATACAGGGTTGCTCAAGGCAATGTATACTGGAGTCTGAGAATTGGGAAAGTAAATCCCTCGTCGAGCTTGTGCTTTCTGGGCTCTGGCAGCTCAGGTTATCTTGTGTCACTGTGACTGGCTGCACAGATATTTCTGAGCGAGGCTCTGCTGTGGTGTAGTACACCTGCGTGTGAGGATCATATTCTGTGCGCAACTGCACTGTGGACTGCATTGTAATCTGAGTTTCATGTGCAAAACTGTGGCTGCTGTATGGGGGTGGAGGACTGTAGCAAGTATTGTCATTTTCTGCATACGCTTGAGGCTCAACCTGAATCACTCTAGTGACACACGGGCTGTAAGAGAAGCGAAAAACATCGCATTGAGACAGATCTTTAATTTAGGCAGGCTAGATAGGATAACTTGCTTTCATCTGAGATTGCTTCTACTTCTCTTGGACGCTTTACACTAATTATGTGTAATGCTTAGATGTTAATTTCATTCTGTGTGTTTAGGAAACATTTCTCAGACATGGTTCATAGTGTAGACCCTGAAAATATGTGCAAATTTTTTGTCCTCTGGAAAGAAGGAAATAGCATCTGTTTCCAAATCTGAAGACATTGACATGTACACACATTACTCCATTAATTATACATGCTCATCAGACAGTTATACACAGTCTGAATGCAAAGTAAGTTTGTGAGTTTCCATCTCCATACCTATGCTGAGAATTAAGATACTCAGATGAAGAGGCAAATGCATGACATAGTTAGTTCTTCTGTTTAAAAGAAATGCAGTATCTGTTAAATAATATTTGGGCTTTCTGGATAAGATCTCAGACTTTCGGGAGGCAGGTGGAAACCACTTGCCATATACTGACAAAATATTTTATAAATCAGGAAAACATTAAGGTATTCATTCTGAGGAAGGGTGGGCCATATGAAGAGACAAAATCACACAACTAACTGAAGTATTCCCTTTATTTTAGGTTACGTCAGGTCTATGCAAGACCCTAACAGATACCTAGCGTATATTAAAAATCTGTAATTATCAGAGACAAGTTTATTCCTGTACATGAGAACTGACAAATGGATGATAGTAAACAGTATCAGATATTTTTCACCTAGTGCACAAATCCTACAAAAACAAGAGGAATTCAGAATGTTGCCTACATAACCAAAGCAAGCTTTCACTAGCTGCATTTCTTCACATGCAAAGGAGCTGAATTCTGATGCACATTTGGAGCGGCTTTAGATGAGGGAATAAATGTAAGGTCTGAGTGTCCTGAATTCCTGAGAATCAGGGCTCCAAGACTCTAAATATATTTGGCTGTTTTCTGAAACTATGACTGAATAAGAAACAGCTTGAGATTCACTCACTGTTTTAATCATTCCCTCAGAAACAAATTTAGGAAAATGTTTTCTTCCTTTGACATTAAAATATCAAACTATTAGCTCCTGGATGCCTGTAAAAGGCTAAGACGTCAATGCAGATTCTCCACATTCTGGTTATGATGGTAGGAGTACACATGTGTAGAAATGCAGTTCATCCTCTTCACTGCAGTGAAAAGCAAAAAACTAATGTAGAAAACACATTTCATTTCCAAGGAGTTGCTCCACTGATGACAGCAGACTCCTAACCCCCATCTAGGCTCAGAGTTGGCTGTGTATCAGGTGAGAGTATGTTTGTACACACTTTAGAATGGCAGTATTACCATTCTACATTACTATTGCAGCCACAAAGGACACTTTATCATGCATTAACCAGCAAAGGTAGTGATCATTCCTACCTATGAAAAGGTACCTACTAGTTCTATGAAAAACTCACCTAGGGGGAAGTAATTTTAGTTTGTTTATTTAGGTTTGAAGGCATAAAAGCATAAAAATTAACACGTAAGAATTTACTGTAAGTCAGGCTTCTCAGTATCTGAGTTATGTACAGTTTTCCAAGATTAGCCAGTGCTTGCACTGGACGCCTTGCAGTAACTCGTAACATTCTAAAAATACTTCAACATATTCCTAAATAGCAGAACTTCCATTTGCTTTCAAAAAGTTGCTCTCCAACAGTAAAAATGGACATATGTAGGAATGAAGGTGTGGGGGAGAGGGAAGAGAAGGAGACAGATATATTTCAGCTTTTCCCTTCATGCAGGTAAAAAACAAGGTAGCAGATGTAAGCAGTCACTAGCAATGAAATCATAAAGTAACATGCTGACCCCACTTTAATGAAGAGCTCGCACTCCTGACAAGGAACGGATGCGCTGATTGGTGACCACAGGAAGGACAAAGCTACTGCTCACTCTCACCTTGTAAAACAGCAAAATATGTCCAGTCTCCTGTCTTCCCGACGATAAAGGTCCATGCTCAGGATAGCAGGGAAAATCAGCAGAACCATAGCAAAATTGAACACCACCACAACTGCTGCCTAAAGACAATCATAGGATAAGTAATGCTGCTAAACTTCATGTAGGGCATCAGCTTTACAAAGCATAAAAATCCCTTTCAGTTCCTGTCCCCATTTACCATTGCAACCCACCTGATGCTTTCGAGCTTTTGCCTGAGTATACTGAGAGATAGATATTTTTACATTCCCATTTCATTACAGTATGACTATTGTGATGAATTGTTTTAATATTCAGGCTTGTATAATTATAATACAAGTGTGCCTGGATAAGTGGTGATTATTTTTAAAGTAGAAAAATAATCTGTTGATTTAGTAATCATATTTTTACATAAAATTTTTACATACTTAGAGTCTCAAGGCAAAATAAAATGGAAGCAAACCTGAAACTTACATTTATGGGATCTGAAGCAACTTAAGTATCACAATAATAATAAAGCATGTTATTAAATCACAAAAGAAGACTTCAGTGAATTTTTAAAAAACAGATCAGTTCAGTGAAACACTATGTATTTTACAGTCTTTCTTAAAAGTTCAGCCAAGAAAGACCAATATTTTGCATTTATCAGAGATTATTTTTAAAGGAGAATCAAAATTAAACCAACACCACATAGCAAATATATGTATTAATATGCCTGTGTTTAACAGAGTTTGATTTATAAGCCAATCTACCAAAAGAGTCTTTAAATTGGAACAAGAATACTTGATTTAATTTGTTAAAAAGTATCACATAATGAAAAAAACAACCTCCCCACCCACTCCCTTTCAAACCATACTCCAAACCCTTTCCCACACAGAGATTCCCAGAGAATTTCCATAAACATATGTGGTGCAGCATCTATCATTATTATTGATAGCATTTAGTTGTAAAGTAGAATTGTTAGGAGCACTAACCATCACAAAGAGAAAGCTGGACACTGGGAACTGGAAAACAGTTTTAAGAGTAGAAGAAACACTGGGGGAAAGGTTGTAGAGCCACCAACCAATGAAAAGCAAAAAACCCTTTGAAAGCTTTATGTTTTACCCATTTGGTAAGGAGTAGCCATCTCAATAGTAGTCCAATTTCACATTAAGCTATCCATATAAAAACTATCAACTATGAACTATGCCTCCACCTGTAACTTCTGAAATAACGACTCCTTGGGTTAATATGGTCTTAAAGAAGAAAAAAAGTTGGTCTGACCCTATATAAATGTGATGCCTTTTTTCCAAAAGAAATATATGGTTTCTTTTGATCTTGAGAGATCCGATCTCAAAACTGGCAGTATAAACTATATTATATCCAAAATCCATGTTTTAAAAGTTCTTAAGTGCTTTTTCAATTAAATTACATAAATTGCTTAGATTCACCTGTGAAAATCAAAGTAGTAACATACTGAATGATTTTTACGGTTTTGAAATTGTCAGAATATAATAAAAAGCTTAGATATTGCTTATTTTCTAGTAATTTCAATCAATTTTGTACTGTATACAAAAACTGGTTTTATTGCTGATTTTTTTTGCCTCCAGCCTGCTTGAAGCAAGATTTTAGTACTGCTGGTTGCCTGTAGAAATGGCTACTAAAACAAAATTTACCTGGTACTTGAAGCCAAATTAGTATTAGTAATCTTTGTGAGAAAAGATCCAATGATTATTTAATGATTTATAAATATTCACACAGAAAGGTATGCAAGGTCTCTTTCTTTGCTGGTACTAAACCAAGAAAATGGTTTAATCACTCATATAACATGAATAATTAGTATTATTAGATCTTCTATCAAGGATCAGCTAAGATTTACTGAGATTTGGTAAAAATAGCTGAGGGCTGACTCAATAATTCTTACTCCTCTCAGCATGGCTGAAAGACTAACAGAAGTCCTCTGTTTCTGCTCTGTAAACTGCAAATACTTTACACCACATCAGTTCCCTCTCTAGACCCCAACATCTTTGAATTGCCCATATTACTGGATCGGAAAACTAATACTCAGTTGTATGGTAGAGGTGCCATTAAAGTCAGTGACACCGACATTTGATTTTGTTAGGAAGCATCAAAACTAATCCAACAACATCTGGTAAATTTGCCTACTTACATCTCTTTTTAGAACAAATAGATTTTCCACTCTGTCATCCTAGTGTTGATCTACTAACCACCCTGCAAGTAAAATATTTCAAAGCAATCTCTGTTCTGATTTTAATTTAAATAGATTCCTAGAGGTTAATACTGCACTTCCTGTATAATGCCCATCTCACCCACCTTAACCCAGAGTTACAAGGATTAACAATTCTCAGTTTTCACAACTAATTTTTTGTAGGAATTCTAATATATTGTCCCATCAAAAGAAAACCCACCCTGTGACTTGATAAGGAGAGGGAAGACAAATACACACTGAGTAGTGATTCAGTCCCTGACCTGATGCATCTGCCATTGCTTCCCTCCCAGTGCCATTCATACGCACAGTGTTGTGGAATGGGAAAGTATGAGAACTGAGATCGTGACAACAGCCACAATCTGCAAAAGGAACAAGGAACTGCGGCAGCAGAGCTTCCTGAGTACAGGCAGCACCCAGACTGAAAGTCTGCTTAGGATTTCCAGGAACAGGGCATCTTTTCTCACACCTTCAGAGACCAACGGTCAAAAGGGAGAGAAAAAGGCCTCAGACCTTTTTCTTGGGAAATTAACAAAGGTAAGATTTTTCCAGAAGGAATAAAAGAGGACTTACTTAAGGGTGCAAAATGAAGGTATTCAGTGAAATGAGATCATAGAGAAGTAATAAAAATTCCATTAATCAGAAAAAATTGTCAGTCACTTCCTGAGAAACACGCTACGGTTTTTGCATCTTTTCATAAAGCACAGCCTAAAAATATTATTGCTGCTGCAACTGTTAACAGAGGCGGAAGAATGGCAGTCTGTGCTGGAGGCAGCAAGGGAGCAGGGAGCCAGGCTGGTAGGAATGTGCTGGGGCCCCCTGAAGTATGTGCTGCTATGTGCCATTCCTGGCAGCCCACCCAAGGAGACTGGGTATGCTGCATAGCCAGAGGTGATGAACAGATGAGGAGGTCTGTCAGGAAAACTTCTACCCTACTGCTCTCTATCTGCAACTCCCTCCTGGCACAGTACAGGCTCAGATCCTAGTCCCCTGCCTCCTTTTCCCTTCAGCTTTAATTTTGCTTGTTAAATTCTCATGTCAGGGGTAGGGAAAGGTAAATGATGTGGATAAAGGTGGGGGACGAACCACTTCAGCAGAGTAAGATAATGGAATGAGCTTAAAAACTACATTCATTCCCTCCAGAAACTCACCACTGCCACCTGGTAATGGACTTGCATATTTAGGATAAAAATTTGTCATTCTTGTGGTCACTGTTAAAAGTTCCACCTCTGCTCATTAGTGGATCCACACCACTCCTCTGCTGTTAGGGAAGGAAGTTTCTGATGTAATAAAGAAGAGGCTGATAATCTTTTTTTTTTACCTTATCTTTCCTGGCAGAATTTGCTGTGTGACACTCTCTGAACAGTCTGTCTTAAGAAATAATACAGCCCAGAGGTAGTTACACTCAGCCTCTTCCTTCACTTACACTAAAAAACAGAGCTATGTTTAAGTCATTCCTACTTGTAAGCTTCAAAACTTTCAGTGGATTTCCCAAATTACCTCTTCTTTCACCACCATTTTAAGAAACAAAACACATCTGAAAATTCAGGACCTACTCCTTCAGAGTCCTGAGTACTCTTAGAGGCAATACTAATGATTGAGTTTTTGGACCATATTCAGCAATCTCAAAGCCCTAAAACTGCTTAAAAAGGGGACTAATAAGACCAACAAATAAAAAATAAATTGTAACAGAAAAAGATCTAAAACAGTCCATCCTTGTGCATGTAGTTAACTTCAAAGATCTCACTTTCAAAAGAACTAAATAATACTTTTTAAATTTTGGAAAGAGCTAACCCTAGCAGACTCTTAAGGCAGCATCAGACTTGAAGTGTTTGAGTTCCATAAAGCAAAACATGACTTTCTAACTAGAAGTTTGTCTTGCAGATGCAGGAAATGGTTTATTCTCCCTCAGCAGCTAGGTTATTTTATCAATACCGGGCCTCAGAATTTTGGAAAGCTTGACAATTACCTTGTAATGTCTTTAGAAAACTGAATGAAGAGCAAAACAAGGTCAAGAGCAATCCTTTTCCAAGCCCCTCTGTGAAAAATGCACTATCTAGATGAGAAGATGGTAGTATCTGTGAAAAATAAATGCAGCAGTATTTTATTGCCTTTTAAGTTTTGCTAGGAAGCCAAAGTCAGCAAGGATTTCTTGTTTAAACAAGTCTCAGTAAAAGGGAAAGAGAGGAAGGAGACTGTAAATAAAGAAATACATACATACATACAGACCACCCACCAAAACTGCCATGGTTCTCTGATACCAAGTCCTGAGATCAAAGTATCACCTGATTTTGATTTTACCTGGTGAAGCTAGGCAAAGCGACTAGTACAAGTTCCTTTCTAACAACAAAGGATTTCATTTCAGTGGTTGCTAACTTGTAAGTCTATCAGTCCTATATGCAGCTCTGACACCAATGAATACCCAGCGTAAGTCTCCCACTGCTCCTTCTTTGCATGTTTCACCTCTTATATACATATCCAGGGCTATTGTGTTGCAGCAAAGACAAATTATCAAGTGAGAAAAGTTTGAGCAATTCAAATCCTAATTTCTGGACACTCATGTGGGTTCCTACATATATTAATCACTGCCTTATAAAAGACTTTGCTGTTTTTATTCTGAAAAATATCAACATGTTCATACAATAGTATAAGATATTGAATTCTCACTGGAAACTTTTTGTCATTTTGCTATGCAGACTTTGTTTTAAAATTCAGTGACTCAGTCTGTAGCATGGCAGTAGGCAAAAATAAATTGCTTTAGGACAAGCATACCAAAGTTAACTGATTACAGTATCAATTACAGCTGTTGTCTCCACATATGTTCCAAAGGCAACCTGTCATATTCTGATGCTGAAGAGTGAAAAAAAAAGAGCAAAATTCCATCAGATATGAGAGAATTAATATTGGTGACTCAAACTCCACAGCTCAGCAGTCTGATTATAACAAAATGGCCCATTTATGTTGAATACTTATTTATTAAATGTATTTAGGCTGATAGAACTTCTGTAAAGCAGGTACTATGGGGTCTGATGACCCTCAGTGTCCTGTTAAATGTCTGAAATTGGGCCACTGACTTAGGAGACATAAATAACTTCTTCAATAGAAGAAGTGATATATTACCAAAAGTATTTCACACAGTCTTTAGCATGTGAACTTCATGAAGTTGAGCAAAGCCAAGCGCATGGTCCTGCACCTGATATCCCAGTATCAACCCAGTCTGGAAGATGAACAGATCAGAGCAGCCCTGTGAGAAGGACTTGGAGGCACTGGTGGAGGAGAGGCTGGACATAACCCAGCCATGGGCACTCCCAGCCCAGAAATACATTTGTTTTCTGGGCTGCATCCAAAGCAGCGTGGGCAGCAGGCGAGGGAGGGGATTCTGCCCCTCTGCTCTGCTCTGGTGAGACCCAGCTGGAGCCCTGCATCCAGCTCTGGGGTCCCTGCACAGGAAGGACATAGAACTGCCGGAGGGAGTCCAGAGGAGGGACACCAAGGTGATTAGAAGGATTGAACACCTCTCCTGTGATAGGAGGCTCAGAGAATTTGGATTGTTCAACTTGGAGAAGTTTCTTGAGGGACCTTACAGCAGCCTTCCAGTAGCTAAAGGCGGCTGCAAGGAAGCTGGAGTGGAGCTTTTTACAAGGGTATGTGGTGACAAAACAAGGAGAATGACTTTAAACTGAAATTGGGTAGATTTTGACTTGATATAAGAAATAAGTGGTTTTTAAAATTTGAGTAAGAAACACTGTAACTAGAGAGAAGTCTAGTTGAAGATGTCCCTGCTCAGAAGGTTGGTAAGGGACAGGTTTGGGCTAGATGACTTTCAAAAGGCCTGTTACAACTCAAGCTGTTCTGTGATTCTATAAAATAAAACAACTCAGTATCCTATGATCTGTAAGAAGAGACATCTAGGTTTTGGCAAATCGGCAGAGTTAAACAGTGCTAACCATTCAAGACTAAATATCAAGATTTAGCTGCCACAAGCATCTACTAAACAGTAAAAAAAAAAAAACAAACAATGAGGCCTTTACATTCTCTATTATTCACTACCAAATTGCATATCAAGAAGGAAATGTAAACAAATTAATTAATGCTTATTAGTAACATAAATGCAATCACGAACAGTTTACCATTTTACAGTATAATGCAGGCATACTTAAATCTCTGAAAACAGCAGTAATTGTCGCATGTATTAGGAAAAATTGCAGCACTGCTTCCTCTGGGTAGCCAAGGGCTCAATGAGAATAAAAATCAGCTAGAGAAGAGAAATAACTACTGAAATAGTACAGTGGTCTATAGTGCTATAAATTACTTGTGGAGAAACTCCCAAAGCTTTCTTCAGTCTCCACTTTAAGAAGAAATCCTTCTCCAAAGTCATAAATATTTCATATTTCTGAAGGTACATTATCACAAACAAATACAAGAAGAAAGAGAAAGGGAGAACAAGCAATGCATGGTTCAGCACACAAAATTCACATTTTCTCTCTAACCACCTGAAACACAAAATTCTTTAAGTTTTCTCCAAGTTTGCTAAAATTACTGGAAGTAAGGCAGTGAAAAGGGCCCCAGTAATTATTAAAAAACAAATGCACATGTAGTGCTATCATTAAACTTGGAGTTTTTAGGAGTAGCAAACTGGACAACCTTGAATGAAAGGTTTAAGTTGTTGCTGACCACACCGCTCTTTACTTTAGAACACAAATCCTTCTTCTGAAGAAGAAACTTGTTTCTTCCTCCTTACATATAGCTTGGGTTTTGCCTTCATCTCAGCTGTGGTTGAAATAAGAGCTAACAAAATAGGATATAAACTTACTTGGAGTGAAAATGCTCTTAAAGCCGGAATAGGAATTAAGGCAGCCATAAAGAAAGCAGTAACATTGCTGATAGATGTAAGGGCTACACTTGCTCCTGTTCGCTTCAGACATTCACCCGTTCTGTCCTGCAAAACAAACAATGCACCTTAAAAGTCAAGCTAATACGATGATGTCCTGCAAATGAAGGGGTTGTACTACAGAGATAACACAGTAGAAAAATTGTTACAATTGAATTCTGAATATAAATTTTTATTTGAGAGTATGTGAGAAAATTATACACGAAGTTTACTGTTTAGTAGGAACACAGATAAAGTGCTCAAGTTTTTTGAGGATAGAAAATATGACTGGAGTTGATTCTAGCTTCAGAACACAAAATTAAATGGGTACTGACAACACACCAAATACATCTGCAGCTGAGAAGGATTTAATTTTTACCAGTGAAATCACTTGGTTTTCTCGTTTTTCAGACAAAATAAGCATGTATTAACAGCAGAGAAGCACAACATAGCACACATTCTGAAAAAATATGTTACAAAATAAACAAAAAGAATACCACCAAGTCTAGGGAACCACACACAAAACCCCCCAAGAACACACAACCCTTTCCTAACCCAATGGACTATTATGAAGCAGACAGAGATTATAGTAGAGTGAGGTTGTACTGCCTGCATGCAAAACCAGCTGGAGAAAACACACGGAAGACTACTCGCAAAAAACAAATTCAGCAAATATACACTAGTTTTAAATGGGATGTACTTTGGATGTGAAACTTAGGACTGAGATTAAAAGCAAGGTAAAGGATCATAAAAGTGACACAGACTTCCTATTTATTATATGTTATGCTTTGAAATGTCATGGTCAATTATAAACTTCAGAAAATAAAAGCAAGAGAAAAATACAGAAAATAACTCAATTTTAGGACCATAACAAATAAGTAAAAGTAACTGTCTTCCCTCTCTTTTCCCCTTATCTCCTGTGTGTTCTTTTATTGAAATAATTTTATCATTCAATTGTCAAAATTCCTATTTGAGTTTGCTTCTAAATTTGCATTAACTTTCACTGAAATTTTTGGCAGAATTTGGATTATGGAAGTTATTATTTATGTAACAGCTCATAGATTTAAATTTCAAGACAAAATAAACATAAGACACTACCCAAAAAAACAAAAAAACCCAAACCCAACAAGAAAGTGAACATGCAAAAATGCCCTAGGACCACATGAATTACTACAATTTCCTATTTTGACAGAAGTAAGAATTTCTAGACCCTAGAAAAAGCTCCTGAGGAAAAAAAAACCTCCAATGATTAAATCTGAATATGATTATCTGTTCCTATATTAAATCTTTTATTTTCCCACAAATCTCCATTTTGTCATTACCTCAAATGGAATTCTCTTATTCTGTCCTGTTTCACTAAATGCATGTGCCAGAAGGAAAACATCATCTACACCAACTCCAAGAGCAAGAAAAGGCAAAACCTGGGGAAAAAAACAAAATAAAACCCAAATAGGTTGTTTTATGATCTGCCATGCAGGTAGCCATTAAATGGCTAATTAAAGCAACTTTCACATTACACTCTACACAAATCCAAGGGTAAAATGAAAATGGAAAGGATACAATACAGGTATTAACTTTTATTCTGCAATATAGCTGAGGAACTTAAAATATACCATTTACAGGTACAAATTCTCACCAGAAGTAACTCAAGTTTTGGATTGACAAATATCTGATAATATTTCAAGTTACATTCAAAATATTTTCAGAATTTGAACATCCTGGTATATTCAGATGCAAAACTGAATCTGCAGCTCCTTAGGTACTTAGAATGCCTCCATTTGTATTGGGACAAAGAAAAATCAAACAACACAGAATTATACAGACTACGTAATACCTGGTTTTTTTTCTTCAATATCACTTGGCAGCATGATAATTTATCACAGCACAAGCTATGAAATAGGAAAATGGCACAAGTAAAAATCTGGAGCCAAAACAGTTTTTCAGCACTTTATTTCCCAAAGATTCACTTGTGTTCATTCATTAACAGAGCACTTGCAATTTAACAGCAGACTTATGTCTTCTAAATACCTGAGTTGTGGCGGCATTAAAGGAAATTCCAATCAATGAGCACAGGCCCAATCCTGCAGCCACAGAGAGTGCAACCAATAGGACTCCTGCCAGCCCCACAGCACCCTGAGACTTGGCACAGTCCCACCGCAGCATCGTTAAACAGGCATAGGCAAGCTAAGGAGAGGAGCAGGGAGGGGAATTTGGGGGAAAAGAAACCAAAATATTAGAATGGATCCTTCTCTAACAGTTGTCTCTCCCCACCCGCCTACAGATCTTTACACAATTTTAATCAGAATAGACATGTCACAGAGGTTACAAAGTGGAACAGGTTAGAAGCCTGGGGTAAAGTTTACAAACTGTAGTTTTTATTTTAAATATTTGTAAAATACTCTGCACTACTACCTGGCAACAATATTTTTAAACCTTGCTCGCCTAACAAAGAAAACAAAATAGATTTATTTTATTACCATTAGTAAGTAGCCACTAGCTACTCGGATAGCACTGACATCAGAAAATGACTTCAAGATGTCATCCAGGGTGGTCGTAGTAAAGGAAAGCACCTTCTGAGTAGAGTTTTGTGCAACACTTTGATGAACAACCTACAAAAAGAAAAATAAAACTTTGTGCAAATAAAGAACTTTTCCTTTTATTTTAGTCATTTAGTCAAAAGAAGTAATTTCCATCTTCTACAGCACACGTCTGAAATCAATGCTCCTGCTAAAGCCCAAGCTCTACACAGACATTACACTGATGTGACACAAGTGTGTTTCATTAATTTTTTCTGGCAAGCTGCTGATTACAAGACAGAATTTGCACCCTTCAGGAAAGCTTACTGTATGCCTAGCTCATTACAAACGCTTAACTTGAACACCTTCCTGTAAATCCACAATGCAGTACCAGTTTTGCATTTAACCCCAGGCCAGCTATCTCCTTGCCCCTCCGTGTCTGGCCCTTTGCAGAGGTCAGAAGGAGCACAGAGGAGGGCAGGGTTTGGGACAGGGAGAGCAGGCACTGTCACACACCCTCCCCACCTGGGCTGCTGCTGAGAGAGCAGCCCATGGCTGGCTAATGTTTTCCAGACACCTTTAGAATAACCACACCAACCAAAAGCTTTTAAATTTCAAATAGCTCTTTGGTTTCTTCTCAGCCTCAACTAAGCAAAATTGTCCCAGACAGCAAAAAGTAAAACCTTTATGGCTTCTCATATGGGAATAACCAAACAGCTTCTTACTGGGGAAAAAAAACCAAACAACCAGAACAAAAACACAACCAACAAACCCCCAGAAGAACTCTTAAAAATGGGGAGGCAATGACTCAGTTCTGATTTAAGTGTCTTTCTTAAGGAAATACTGTAAAAACTGTGACAGAAGGTAGGAGATCTTAGTAGGACTTTATAGTATAGTATCAAAGTTATTTTCAATTTTACCTCAACATACATCCTCTGCCAGGCTTCCAGAATAGCTGCTGCCTTGTCCTCGTTCCAGTTGATATGTGAAACATATTCATACCCCTTGAAATGTTCATACATTTGCTTAGGGGTCATTAACTGAAACATGGTTTGCAAAGCCTGGGCACTGTAACATGGAGAGAAGAGAGAGGAGAAAGAGGCATAAACTGAATATTTTCATGGCATGAAGTCTCAAATGTAATTCTAACAGGAGCTTGCTTGAGTTCTTGATTTTTATGGGCACATGCTTGTATTAAAACTGAACAGAGTATAATTATTTTGCTGTGTATCTGGTGCAACTGTACTGCTCCATTCAAGTATTGAGGCTAAATCTGTTTTCTCTGAAGTTAATATGAGTTTTGACATCATTTTCAGTGGGATTAGTTTCAGGAGAAAAGAGTACAACCCTACAAATCTGTTATAAAGATCATGCTTGATATGACAGATTGCTGTGAGGATGCCACAGGAACAGTTATTCCTATGAAGTCTGGTAAATGCTGGCAAAATATCATTTGAAGACCTTGGTGATTTTCATCCCTTGGAGAGAAGTAGTAGATTAAACTCTTCGTGCTTAATAAGCCGTGGAGTAAACAAAGGCAACCCATCCTGAATTTCCACAGTATAAAACTCCATCCAACAATTTTAGAAGCTCTTATTAACTAGAAGGAACCATTTTCTGTTTCAACAGAAAAGTGCCTTACTTGGCTCTTTCTTGAGAGACTTATCAGTGTATTGTGCAAATGCTAAAAACGTTAAAAGTTGTCTGGAAAAATTATGCTTCATTTTGTTTAGTATGGCATTTTTCAGAACGGTCAATTACACAGACCCCACTAAAGCCCAGTGTTCTATGTCTACATTCAGAAATCTAAAACAAAGGGTTTGAGTTTGTTTTACTATTCAAAGCTGTATTAACAATACAGGCACATGAAAGTAAACTATTCTCTGCATTGACCCTGAATAAAACATTCAGAGGATATTTTGGAATTCTGAGAGAAGTCAAATGAGTGAGTACATTACTCGTATTATTTTTCTTCCTTTTTCTTTGATCATATTTCAAAATGTGATCAAAGGTGTTCAGTGCTTTACACACTGTTCAATGCTTTATTCGTATATTCTAAACAAAAAAGCTGGCAGTAAAGGGCTTTCTTTCTGAGTGACATACACCATCATTCTGAGGTTAGAAGTAGGAAATGATGATACCACCTTAAGTTTAAACAACAGCCAAAGCATTCTTTTAAATTCTGCTCTTTTGAGACATGTCACCCTAAAGCGAAATTTGTAATACACGTGAAGGGCTATAGAGTTTGTATCATCCTCCTATTGTGTCCCAAAGAACAAACCCTAGCAAATTAAAACTGACATTTTCTTTAAATGTTTTTTTACCTGACAAGTTTACCAGAACTGTTCTTGACTGTACCACCTATAATCAGCTCCTCCTGCCAATGCATGTATTTTCTTGATAGTCCATAGCATCCACCACTCAAAACAAGGGCTACATCTAGAGGCTAGAAAAAGTTATAAAGAAGCAGTTAATAGGTTTCATAACTTTAGACAAATTCATACTTTAATTCAGTACCCAATGAACTAGAATCATGGATGTCAAAGACTATCTGGGTAGCCTACTAGAAGAAAGCCATTCAACAAATATAAGTTAAGAAATCACCCAGATGCTTGTTGACCAGATGGCAATTTCTCCAAAGTCTAATGTGACTGATAAAGGAATATATAAATTCAGGGCTCATGACTTCAAATTCATCACAAAAATCAACAAAACTGGCACTACTTGAGGAAAGGCTTTTCTGCATGGCATGGGGATGCAGCAGTTGAACTGTGTTCCAGCAGTGGGTATTGTCTGTCTGAGGCATGAGTTTGCTGAAATGCCACATCACAGCAGTGCCACAGCCACAGCTGACAACTGTACTTGCACTCTAAATGCACAAGATTAAGCATTGCATCACACAACAAGGCAAAAATGCATGACCGTGAGCTAACAGTGGGTAACAGAAAAATGACATCATGCAAGAATACAAACTATATATTGCTTGGAAGAAAATGGTATTTTCTTCTATTCTGTTTGACCTTCCCCCCCAACCTTCCCCACCCCCCAGCCTCCCTTGAAAAGACATGCACAAGGACAAGCAAACTTACTTTGGTGGAATTTTTATTGGGAGCTGTGATTGGGCAATCGGGATCAGCAGGATTCAGGCAGGGTCGATCCATATAACCATGACCAACCTCCGCTTTATTCAGCATTTCTTCCCAGCTCTCCACTTGGTAGTTTATTTTCTTTAACTCTTCCAAGAAATCTAAGGGGTCAAAGTTGATCCACTGCAAAGGAGGCTTCCCTCTGCAAGAGCAACCAGGAGAAAAAGACACATAGAAAAAAGACAAAAGAAGTTCTGAAGTAAATACTTTAAAATTTGTATTTGAACAAATAACTGAGTTAGTTTCTGCTATAAGCTAAAACCTTTTCTGGTAAGGCTGTTTCATAAAATGCAAGGCATGTTTTAATTAAATTTGTTTATGTACTTTTCTTGCAGCCCAGTTGTAATTTCAACAAAAATACTTGGTTCTTACAAAGCTGTTTTATAAAACTGGTTAAAAATACTTTCACTTACAAACAAAGCAAAACAAATTATCAAGAACCTAAACAACAAGAAAGCAGCCAACTGCTGCTTCAAAGAATTAGGGGGAGGGGAGACGAACAGAAGAGAGGGGGCTGAGAAAAGAAAGCCTTTCTCATAGTATCAGATTACTTCTTGCTAGTCTAATAATCATCTTGCAAATGTAATCAATCAATATATCTGATCTTTGTTTATCTGTAACAATACTGTGCTCCTTCAAATGCCCTGGCAGCTTGACTATCAGCCATCAAGCCTTCCTGCTACCATGGCTGTCACCACTATCACATCTCCCACCCCCCTCTTCTGAATTTGTGATGTTGACAGACCAGAAAGGCTTTTGACTGCCTTATTCTGTGGTTCAAACCACACTGTATCTGCTTAACCAGGCTTAAGTCATTATTCTGAATCTCCCAACCAGAAAACACAAACCCCCTTATTTCCCCATCTAAAACTGTACACTAAAGGTTAGGAGATGGCCATTGCAAATTGCTTTTGCAGAGACATGCAAACCAGGACAGAAACAATAACTCAAATGCTAACTCTTGCATAATTAACAGAAAATGCCTGCACATATTAACAATTAACTCTTTAAAGAATTCAAGGCATCTAATATCACACTTCTAAACTGTGAGAAACCACCCATAAAAGATACTATATGGTTTCTTTAACGGTCTCTGAAGCAAAGGATTTGTTCTTTATTCCTCAGGAAGACCTGGGAATTAACCCAAGATATTTTCTTAGGTCTAAAATTCCCAGACAACCAATGTTTTTGTATTTTATGGGGGAAAAAAAATCCACCAGAAACAACTTTGTTCTAGGGAAAAAAATGAAAAAAAGCAAAGTATAAAATTCTTAAAACTTCAATTCAGAATTTACATTTTAATTTGCATGCTAGCAGCACAGGAAGAATAACAATGACTGAAATTGAGGTTAACAAATAATCTCATAGAAACAGGTAAGCCTTGTGTTAAATTAAAAAAAAAATCCACACAGTTTTTTCAACGTAGAGACACTACACTTTATATTGTTAAATTAGAATCTGAATACACAATGGAAATGCAACTGAAAAGTTGTACACATTTATAAAATTAAAAACAGTCATACCAGAAAGTTATAAAAAAAATTCCTTACAATAGATAGGCAGTTCCTGACTGTAGCTTTGCTCCCTCCCAGAAGCAGTCCAAAGGAGTGATAATTAAGCAAGGATAAAGATACTCTATGATCTGTCAAAATCAGAAAGAGGAAAAACACTAGTCACACTAGAATATAATCAAAGCAGCACAAGCTGAATCATGAAAATGCACAAACTTTGTAATTAAATGCCTGCTACACATACCTGGTCCATGTAACCTGCTTCTGTGATGAGTTCACCTGATTTGTAACATAAATGTTCCAATTTCCACTGTCTGTAAGAAATATGAGGGACAAATATTTTCTTCTTGCACAATTACTGAGAAGTTATTTTGAAAATATATATAACAGACTTTAAAAAATGTGACTCATATACACACACTGGCCTGAAGCAGCAAATCACTGAGTACAGTGATTAAAAACAGACATACAAGATCTCAGAAAAAA
>PYHW01010306.1:396421-406546 GCA_013186435.1 Turdus rufiventris
AGGTCATCCTATTTCCCCAAATCTCTAGAAAGAGCAGTTTAATAGATATTTACACCTGCTCACAATTCTCTCAAGTTGCTACCTTTTATCTACAGTTGGAAGTCATCCTAAACATGTTTTAGGTTTTGTTTCTTATCCTAGTGGAAGTTATTCAGATCATTTCATTTTCTATTATCTGCTGCTTAAACCACATCAGCTTCTGAATAGCTAAGGCTTCTCATCTCTTCTGACTATGGGAACCCTTTGAAAAGTCAATGAAGACTGGTGTAAATGAAATCAGAATGAGGCCCATGTTGAGAGGCAAATAAGAAAAATGCCCTATACCGACCAGAAGAACCGGTGCAATAAAGTATATTGTTTAAGCACTTGTTTTATCATTACAGAAAAAGTAACTTAGAAAAAAATTAAAGTTGTAATGAATAATACTTCGTGTCAGCAGAAAGGGAGATGTTTAATGAGTCCCTAAAGCTCATCTTTCTTCTGAGTATCACACTGGGGAGACTACACCAAGATCTGCATTCAGATTACATTCCTGAAGCTATTTAAATACAGTTTATCGCACAAGAAAGTTCCTATAACCCCCCTTCTCCTCTGCACACACCCAAGGAAGCTATGGCAGTTCACAGATTTGTTAGATAACCAAAACGTAAATCTGATTATGGCATAACCCTTGGCAATTTCATTTTAGGTTAGATTTGTGGAATCTCTTTTCAACCTTCAACAATGTTATGAAATGGCATGTTCCCACACAAAATAGAAAAATGTGTAAATAAAACCTTCTATATCCAGTACCGCGTCTGAATAAAGTAAGCACACTAGAAGGCAAATCATTGTTAATATACAGCCAAGGAATTTAATTGAAAGCAAGGACAGCTCAGCAATGCTTATGCTCAGAAGGTCCAGTAATATACCCAGTCACAGCATGAGGCCAAGAAGATCCCTATGTCTGTGCCTTCCCAACTTCCCATCCTTTGTCCACTCTGCTTCCATGTGCAAGAGACTGCTGCTCACAATAAGGTAAAGCAACACATTTTGCCTGTCAGCAATGGCCTTTATTTTATTAATTTACTTATTACATTGCCTGCTTGAGTACATTATAGACCCTCAGCCAAGACACATCTTGCTTTCTAGCATCTCAGTTTCAGTTCTCTGCTAGTTCAAAGCACTAATTTCTCTGTGTTCTTTCAGCTCCAAAACACTGGTTGAGCAGCCAAAACCAGAAATAACACTACAACTACTGTTTATCTCAGAGCATGTGGACTTTCCTCTTTTCTGCCTTTTTTTTTTTCTTTTTTTTACTAAGAGATGGACCACCCTGCTCTCATGGCACAGAACACTATTTACATTGCAATACTTGACTGTGTAATACATCTGGCATTTTTGGGCAGGATTCTTGAACTAAGGGCCAGAAACCCTTAAGCAATGATTTAACAGGGGAAAAAAATCATACAACTTGACTCAACAGTGCTCATTTCTAGTTTGCTGCACTTAACTTTTGATTGCTGACTGAAAAGCAGAATGCATCATACTGGTAAACAAGAGAAGACTGTTTTTTTTAAATTTATCTCACTGTTAATAAAAGAAGACTGTATTACAGTCTAGGGACTGAGTTCCAGCTTCAGAGGTACGGGTGTATAACACCACACATGCGCTCGCACATGAGCAAAATACAGATGTTTCAAATACACAATGATTACTTGTATATTTGAAGCTGGAATTCAGTTCAGTACAATTCCCTAAAGAAGCAGCACCTTTGCAGAAAGTGTCAGGTTATGGCTCTCTTCATTCCCTTACCTCTTGTATATTTTGCTCAATCACTGAAATAACTAAATTTCCCAAAACCAAGCAGAAATTAAAGCCAAGACATTCATTCTAAAAACCAAAATTAAAATTCTCCATACATCAAAACATGTATATGGTCAGCAGTTTCCATAAAGAACTTTTTACCTCATGAAACTACTTCTACTGTCAAAATCTGTCTGTTTATAGTAACTGAGGTGATAGTAAATGAAAATAATAGAGTAAAACCAAGAAAAAGTAAATTATATTTATAGATATTGAACTAAGTTTACACTGACAAAAGGGAATAAATAAAAATGTTTTATTTTAAAATTCTGTATTAGAAGCCACTCCTTTCAATTCCATTCCATCTATTTTTACTATATTGTACGAAGAAAAACTACTCCAAGTCAAAAGTCATTCAATTAGCAGCAAAGGTGAACATAATTTATTGTATATGGTATTCATCACTCATATTTGGCACAATATAAGTGGATAATAAAATAGCACAGATTATGCAAAACCGGAGTAAAATATTTTCCTGTACTGTGTAATTCATGGGCACAGAAATGAAAGGACCACTACAGCACGGCATGCATTCTCAGCAGAGATATCACACTAACGCACTGAGTTTTCTGTCATGAAGCACAGCCTTGGGAATCTTCAACACCAGCAAAACATCAACAGTAGAAAATGGTATGGTTTCTTAAGTATTAATTAATGTTGTGCATCTCTATTTTTCTGAACTCTGAGAAATGACTACATTCTTATTATAGAACTATCATGCAGACCTCAAGAAGTTTTACTGATTTCTTCAGATTTTCCCAGGAAGAGAAAGTCACAAACATAAATGGGGCAAGACTTCCTGCATACTACAACAGAGAAGTTGTAGCAGAATTAACAGCAGAGATAAGAGAACTTAAAAAGAACCAAAGGCTGAAATACTGAAGAAAAATAAGATAAATACTGAGGATAAATAAGGATGGCTGAGAAAGTGCATATAACTGCATAGTATATACAAAGAAGAATGAACTTCTTGATAAAATTCTGCACTCCAGATCCTGCTGAGCTCTGAAATAGAGCAGCTAGAGCCACATATATACACACCGTCATCTGTTGACAGAAAAAGCACTGTGCAAAGGACTGAACTTTATTGTATATACAGAAGAAAACAACTGACAAGTAACAGCCCGACAAGATCTATAACTAAAATGCTGTTTTAAACCAATCAGAAGAAAAGCCAGCTGTGGGGCAAAGAACTTTATAAGCATGGTTTTACCTGGGTGCTTATATGCTGAAGCAGGTAAATCACAATTAAGTTTAAAAGATTGTGCGTAATAGTCCAAGAGCATGAAAATGAGAACATGGTTCCATAAGACACTAAAAGGAAAGTAGCTGCAGACACATTAAAACCAGCATCCTAGTGGACATAGCTCCAATAGGTCACAGGGAGGTCAGTTTTGAAGGAAAAATCCAACTGTAATATAAACATGGCATTGTGGAAACCAGACGAATCACCCATAGCTCTGTCCAGCCAGCACTAATCTAGGCATCAGCTGTGGCGCATAATCTAAACAAAGGGATCAGTCGGTTCATATATCTGGAAGCTGCCATGTTTTGGAGCCTCCTAACAGTAAAGTCTAAGTGCAACATTCACGTGGATGCAACAACCTTTAAATTTATTGAGTGGCCAAGAATTCTTACATGCATATACTACATCATATTATGACTTCCTGGGGAACCACCAAAAATATTATGTAACAGCAGGGCTTGGACCACCCCTTGCCACCAAAAAATAAGAAAAAAAAAATCATGAAAATTGACAGATTCAGGGTCAGCAGCTCAGGTTTACCTTAATGCATTCTATGCTGAAAGCAAGCTTAAGCACCCCAGCTTTTAGAATTCATTCTTTTCTGAACCCACTGGTTGCTGATGAATAATGAGGAAAGAAGGCCAGTTCTCTACAAAAACAAGTAAATAAACATAAAACCAGGCCACTTAGCAGATAGCAAGAGCTGGAAGTAAGTAGGCCCCAAACCACTCACCTCCACATTACATTACAACTTCAGCAGTAGCCAGCCCTACAGCTGACCTAACTCTTTTGCTTACCTACCACTGCCCTGTTCCTGCTCAGCAACAATAGTATGGGGAACAACAATAAAGCAATGTTGCTTTCAACTATTCTATTTCACTCCAGGACTTCTGTGCCAAATCTGCAAGTTCTCCAGAAATACAGAAATGCCTTCAAACCCTGTTTGTAAGTGGCAAAATCCCCAGAGCACAAGATGACACTCAAATCTCAGAAGAGGAGGATAATGGGACAGCCAAGGCGCCGCCCTATTTAAATACACATTCCAACAGAGAAAGAAACAGACCCTTCCAAACAATGATCTATAGCGCACATTTTGGCAAGGCATTGGCAACACTGTTAAGTTTGGAAATAACAATGAAGATTAATTTTCTCCAGACTTGAGTAAATTAAATGCCTCTGAAGTCTGAAAGGCAGAAGGAACCACACAACAATGCACTTACAGCTTAGAGGGGTGTCAATTCTACAGGAGGAGATTCTCTTTCCCTTCCCTGAAGAGATTAACACATGGGCACGCTGCTAGTCTGCTCTGCCTTTGTACATAAACCAGATAAGGCCTGGTCACACTGAAGTCATCCTAAATTCTGCCACTACATTCAGTGAATTCAGGATTTCACAGGAATTTTAGGATTTTCACATGTTAATGACCAAAGAATGGTCACAGGCAATACCTTCATTAAAACTCTAACAGATAAAAGAGGAATTTTAGGTACTGAAGCTGCTGGAATTTTTTTATGTACAAGCTTTTCATCAAGGAGTGCCAGCTCCAGGCAAAGATGCAGATGACAATCAAACAATATCCGTATAAGTAAAACCTTTAAACATCTTTTCCTAACAATTTTCAATACACATAAACAAATGCAGCTCAAAATGTTCAAAAGAACATAACACCCACTTGCCCTAACACTTTTATCCACAACTATGATGTAAATATTAGAATTTGTTGTTATTTTTCAAAACAGTAGCATGGACTGAAATACTTTTCTGCTTTATCAGCAAACATTAAAATAAGCATGTTGCTCAGATGACATCCTTCAGCTATCATGTGGAAAAAGACAGGCAATAAATAATCATACTGAAGTCAGACAAAACAGTGGCTTGGAAATTTTCCAGATAAGCACCTTCCAATGAACTTCCAATATGCGCTGAGGAATGCAACACAGTGTAAGACAGAATTCAAGCATAAGTAAGTTCTTATGTCACCTGATTCACAAGAAACTAATTAATTTGGTGATGTGATAAAAGACAATGTCTTAACTGCCAAAGAGCCTACCAACACTCACTGTGACAGAAGAGCAGAGAGACTTCTGTCATCTACACCACACCAGTGCAGGAGGAAGCATATCTAAAACACATCTGCTACTGTCCACAAATGCATACGTTTGTGGGAGAAAAGAATTATACTTAACTGGGTCAAGACCTGCTAACTGTACTCAAACCAAACATGTTACTTCAGCCCACTCATAAAAATTTGTCTCCTTGAAAAGACAAATTCACGCAGATCTGTTCCATTACTATTCTTTTTTGTTTCTCCAAAGAATACTAGTCTAAAGTTAACTGGTGCCTTTAGGCAGAACTTAAGAACAACTTTCTCCACCTGCACTTAATCTTGTTGGGTTAAGAAAACTGAGAATCTATGGAAATAATACTGGTTCCTGCATCACTCACACACTTTCCTCATTTTCACTTCATTCTTAAGTTGCATGGGTAGATTAACATATTTTAAGAAGGGTCAGCCATAAGTACCATAGAGTAACCCGATTTTTACCCTTAAGAGAGAAAGGAAATACTACACATAGCTCAAATCTTGACATACAGAGTATTTCTGCTGTACACACTCAGTCCTAATTCACTTACAATTAGAACACACTCATTTTGCTCCACATACTTGACCTGAACTATGCAGCTTCTGAGGCATTCCCTGCAGGATATCCTACCTATTTGTATCATCCACCCTCTTCCTTCAAACCAGCTTAAAGAAGGAGCTCTGCATATTAGAGTTCAGTTCAAGCTCACAAAGCTTCACAAACCTTTGTAAAGAGGGCTACTTCAGGAGGGAATAGTTTGATGGAGTTTCAGCTAGCGCAAAAAGTGAAGAAAGCAAAAAAGTAAGGAAAGAATAACAAGATCTCTAAACACTCAAGAAGACTAATGAAATAAAGCAAGGAGAAAAATTCCCAAGACAATGGTGACATGAAATTAATTATCATACCACAAGACTAGACAATCTCTCCCATTATAAGCTGCTCCAATTAACATCATTTAAGGCATTGCAATAGCTAAATTTCAAGTTTCACTTAACAGAACCTTCTCTGGAGCCACAAAACTACCTTCTTTCAGAAGCGGAAGCTGTGAATTTATACATGTGACTGCTGTTGACACATTGGGTCTTAGACTGCCTATTAAAAGTGGTAGCAAATAAACATAACCAGCTCTGAGCATGATTTCTTTTCCAACCAGAGCACTCTTTAGCTATGTATGGATGATTCTGAAAGCATATCTGTGTCCAACTAAATACAGTCACCAAAGAAATCAATGCAAAGCCTTTTTTTTCCCATCTCTCTGCGTACAGTGTATATTGATGCCAAACAGTCTCCACAACTTCAGGGTGCACGGACACTCACATACAGCAGTTCAACTCAAGTTGAATAACAGAACTGCCATTAAAATGCCAGTCCACAATTCACCTGCCCCAGCAGACAACCTCCACCAGCAGCAAGGTATGTATACAGGGATGATAGATCTGTTCATACGCTGAGAAGATACAGGTATATGTCTCAGGCAAAGATGACTGAGAGCAAGCCTACAAGACAGCAACACAGATGGAGCCACTGTGGGACACAGAGTAATAACTGAAGTATTCTGAACAGCAGCCAGAAGAGGACTATGTTTACAAGAAACCTGCCCCTCCAAAAAAGCTACTCTACAACACTTAGTGCTAAGAAACAAACTGAGAGGAAAGCCACTTAGGTATTAGGAAGCTCAGAGAAGGCCAAGAATGCCAGCATAAATTCTAAAGGAGGAAGACTACTACAGGAAATCTGAAAGAATGATGTTTTGAAGATCTCTCTCAGAAAGTTTGCCTACCAGGTGAGCTTCTAAACTTATGTAAGTACTTCAGCCACAACAGCTGCAGGCTTAGACTACTAATCATTTAACTTGGAATGTGCATGGTCTTGAAACTCAAAGTTCACTTCTCTATTAGTTAATTAATTCTGTTATGGTTTTAAACCAATCGTTTACTTCCAGCAAACTTCAGTGCTGTATTATGTTCCACAGTATTCAGAAACACACCATATCAAATTTGTCTCTTTAAATAAGTACTGCCAATTTATTCAGCAGTAATAACTGTAAAAAGTTTCAGTAGCAAATCAAAACTGTTACTTGAGTGTATTTCAAGTAACCTGTGATTCTACAAAGCATATCCAAGCCCAGGGATGAGGCCTGGACAGAACAGGGTTGTGAAAGACATGTGCTGCTTGACCAACCTTATCAACGACTTAGTGGATGAGGAAAAATCTATGGATACTGTTTACCTAAACTTTAATAATGCCTTTAACACTGTTTCCTATAGCATTGTCCTCAAGATGCTGGCTTCTCATGGTTTGGACAAGTGCATTTTTTGCTGGGTTAAAAACTGACTGGATGGCCCAGCCCAGAGAGAGTTACATCCAGTTGGTGGCCAGTCACTGGAAGGGCTCCCCAGGACTCAGTGAAGGGACAAGTCCTCTTTACTATCTTTATAAATTATTTGGATGAGGGGGTCAAGTGCCCCCTCAGTCAGTTCCCAGATATCACCAAGCTGGGTCAATCTGTAGGACAGGAATTCTCTGCAGAGGGACCTGGACAGGTCGGATCAATGAGTCAAGGCCAATGGCATGAGGTTCATACCATGCTCAACAACATAAAGTACCAGGTCCTGCCCTTGGGTCACAACAACTCCATTCAGGACTACAGACTGGGGGAAGAATGGCTGGAAAGCTGCCCCAGTAAAAGGACTTGCAGGTCCTGAGCATCAGCCAGCTGTGCCCAGGTGGCCAAGAAGGCCAGTGGCATCCTGGCCTATACAGCAATAGTTCTAGGCCAGCTGAAATAGGGCAGAGGTTGTAGCCCTGTCCTCAGCCCTGGTGAGGCCACATTTTGAATCCCATGTTCAGTTTTGGACCCCAGCTACAAGAAAGACATTGAGGTGCTGAAGCAAGCCCAGAGAAGGGCGGTGGAGCACAAGCCCTATGAGGAGTGGCTGAGGAAGCTAGGGTAATTTAGCCTGAAGAAGAGCACCCTTGGAATGACCTCATCCCACTCTACAGCTACCTGAATGGAGGGTGTAGGCAACAAGTGACAGATGTAATGGTCTCTCCTCCCAAGTTGCTCCAAGGGAGGTTTAGATTGGATAGTGAAAAAATTTCTTCTCTGAAAGGACTGTTAAGCACTGAACCAGGCCACCCCAAAATACCATCCCTGGAGGTACTGAAAAGGTGTTTAGATGAGACATTTAAGGACATGGTTTAGTGCTGAACACAATGGTGCTGGGTTAGCAGTTGGATTTGATGACATTATGAATCTTTTCCAACTTAAACAATTCTATGATTCTATATTTGGCCAACACTGCCTAGTTCATCCAAACTCAGTAAACAAAAGGGAAAAGGTAAAGTGAGACAGCTGTTTAAATAAATAGGACAATTCAGCCACTGCTTCTGCTCTGAGAAACCTTGATCTAAAGAGTCCTTTACTGTATCAACCTCCATGGAGAGAACTTTAAAGCTAGGACCAATTGCATGTAAATTCAGAAGAACGAGTTTGATGCTGCTTTGCACTTCTGCGTAGGAAGAATGGCATTTTTCATGCTACCTCTTCCTGTCTCTGCTCCATCTCACACTCTGAATCTGCACTCCTGATTGTGGTTCAGCAACAAAAATATGCAATTGCTATCAGTTAGATTCAATTGTACAACACCCTGGTTCACAAGCAGAATATTACAGAGCATCTCTCAAGAAAGCATGTTTCAGCAAGCTCTTTTCTGTGAATAGTGATGTAGTGCTAGAATGAGAAAACTAGATATTAAATTTAATCCAGAATATTTTATTTTACCTTAATCTGCTAGCTTTTGCTGGTTAATTTTGAAATGTAAGGGTTTCTAAACACAGAGTTTTAATTTCTTTTTAATTAAAAAAACTAAACTAAATAGATGTGAAATTACATAGGTCAATTCTATCAAAAAACTATCTGCATTATGAATTCATCTGGGCCATAAAAACCTCACAGATCAATTTCCACTAGATTGTATACTAGAGACTCCCCCCCAACCCTTCCCCATAACAGTAATGACATGAGAAGAGCAGTAACTGAACTGAGCAACTATTTTGCAAATCCTATTTTTTGTCCTCCAGAACTGTATTTTTACTGACAGGTCAGTCACTGAGGCATCATCAGCAAGTAATTTCTTGGTATTACAAGGCCACAAAAAGTAGGTGGCATTAATTGAATAGGATCACCATTCCAAGCAAGGGAACACCAGTAACATCAGGATAATAAATGTCAGCAAATCATGTGGGATGGAGCTGCAATCACATATTAATTTATCCAACACAGAAAGCAGAGAAAAGATACCTAAGAGCAAAAAATTAACAAAAGAAACATCTCTACAACAACTTCACAGTGAGCGTGGAAGAAAAATTAGCAGTGAAAAATAACAAGACTCACAGTCATTTGCATTAGCATTTAAGACTGTAGTTAGTGACCAGGGCAAACTCTGACCATACACCTCTGCCTACAGATGGGACCCAGCAGTGCATTGCTGTGTTTCTCAGGCAGAACTGTCGGCAGCAAACTTCATCATATTTTATGCTCCTGGACTACACTACACGAACAAAAAAAGGTCATTATTTTCCACAACAGAAAAAAACCCAACACCTACTAAACGACCCGCGAATCCCATCCTGAGCCCAATACGGCTGTCACCTGCAAGGACGCACTCCGATCCTGTACGCTCTAATTCACCTCGGGCAGGACAGACCACCTTCAGAACAGTCACCGACTTTGTCTGCACTCAGAACTAGCTTTTCCACACATACACATACAGAATGCTATTTAGTAATGACTATTTATGCAGCCTCCCATATTAACTTTTATAAGCCAAATTCTGCTCCAAGCTACTTTGACATAAACCTGGAGTAGTAATTGCTGTAGTCAATGAACTGTTTCCACGTAGACCCAGCAGCTAATGGGGAAACGCGATCCTTAATAAACAGTATTTT
>PYHW01010312.1:21861-61612 GCA_013186435.1 Turdus rufiventris
ACTTAACGGGTAACAGGGGAGCCGCCCGGCCAGCTTAACATAATAATGGGAAAAATTTCTAAAAACTCCCCCAGCCCACAACAAGTAGTTATTAGGTTATGATCAGTTGGTGTGGGTAATGGAGTAGCCAGTTGGTGCCATTACTGGGAGTGGTCAGTGGATGTGGTCAGTGGGGTGTGATCAGTTGGGTGGCCATAGGGGTGTGGAAGTGGGTGTGGTCAGTAAATGTGGTCAGTTGGGTAGTCAGTGGATGTAGTCCTTGGTGTGGTCAGATGGGTGTGGTCAGTGGGTGTGAGCAGTGCAGAGTGGTCAGTGGGTGTGGTCAGTGGATGTGGTTAGTAGGGTCCAATCAATTGCAGTGTGCTCAACAGGGGTGGTCAGTGAGGCTGGTCAGTGGGTGTGGTCAGTGAATGTGGTCAGTTGGGTAGTAGGTGGGGGGTGGTCAGTGGGTGTGGTCATTGGTATGGTCAGTAGGAATGGTCAGTGGGGGTATGGTCAGTTGTTTTTTTGGTTGAGTGTGATCTGTGGATGTGGTCCATGGGTGTGTTCAGTGGGGGTGGTCATTGGGATGGTTAATAGGGTGTGGTCAGTGGGGGCTGTCACTGAAATTGTCAGTGGGTTCTGGTCATTGGGTTGTCAATTGGGTAGTCACTGAGTTGGTCAGTGGAGGGTAGTCTCTGGGTCTGGTAAGTTGTCATGGTCAGAAGTGGTAAAGTCACCTGGGGTGATTTTTAAGTGTGGTCAGAGCAGGGAGGTCACTGGGTGTGGTCAGTAGGTGTGGTCAGTGGGGGTATGGTCACTGGGTTGTGGTCAGTGGGTGTTGTCACAGGAGTGAGGTCAGTGGGATGTCAGCTGAGTGGTCAGTTTGTTCAGTTGGGTGGCCAGTGGGGTGTGATCAGTGGGTCTGGTCTGTGGAATATGGTCAGTGGGTAAGGTCAAAGGGCCAGGGTCATTGTGGAGGTCAGTGGGGTGTGGTCAGTGGAAAGTGGGCAGTAGGTGTAGTCCATGGGGATTGATAAATGGGGGTGGTCAGTGGGGGTACAGTATGTTGAGTAGTCCTTAGGGTGTGGTCATTGGGCTGTGGTCTGTGCATATAGGCAGAGGGTTTGGGCAGTGCATGTGGTCCGTTAGGTGTACTCAGCTGAGGTGAGGTCAGTGGTGTGTGGGCACTGGTGTGTGGTCAGTGGGTGTGGTCACTGGTTGTTTGCAATGCGTGTGTGCAGTGGTATGTGTTCAGTGGCAGTGGTCAGTAGATGAGGTCAGTTGGGAGGTTGGTGGGGGTGCTCAGTGGGTGTGGTCAGTTGGGTGGTCAGTTAGTGTGGTCATGGGTGGTGGTCAACAGGTGTGGTTACATGGAGGTGGTCAGAGGGGTTTGGGCAGTGGGTGGGGTCAGTGGGTTGGTGAATAGGGTGTGGTCAGTGGGTGTATGGTCATTTGGGTGTTTATTGGGGTGTGGCCAGTGGGTGTGGGCATTAAGTGTGGGCCATGGGGGTGTGGGCAGTTGGATGGTCAGTGGGGTGTGAGCTTTGGTGTCTTGGCAATGGGTGTTGTGAGTGGGTGTGACCATTTGGGGAGGCCAGTGGGGGTAGTCAGGGGCAGTATGGTCATTTGGGTGGTCAGTTGGTGTGGCCAGCTTCTACTTTCTTAACAAACACCTGTGTTTCAAACCAAGCCAGTGGCCATGGTAACTATCCTGATGCCTCACTGCTGGGTGCACAGCACTGGCAGTGCCAGCCCCTGGTGCTGGGGGTGGGCACTAGGGACTGCTTTGGCTGGAAGGAGTTAACTTCCTTCCCAGGGGCATCTCTAGGGCAGAGCTTGGATTTGGGCAAGGAACATTCCAGGAGGTTTTTGTTCCTGCCCAGAGCCAAGGCCTTTCCTGTTCCTCATTCTGCCCCAACAGTGAGGGGTTGGGGGAGCACCAGAAAGGGGGAGACACACAGCTGGGACAGGTGACCCTGACTTGACTCCAGGGGATTCCCAGACCATGTAGAAGAAGAATCAGACTGGAAAGAAGGGAGAGAAGCAGGAAGTGGGAGGATGCTGGAAGTGATGGCATTGTGTCCCCAAGTCACCGTTTCCCAGAATGGAGCCTTGTTTTCCTGGGGAGAGATGAACACCCACCTGTGTGGGAAGCAGGAAGTGAATTCCTGGTTTTGCTTCCTTGCACAGCTTTTCCTTCACCCATGGACCTGTCTGTGTCTGAGCCCAGGAGTTGTTTGGTCTCTTTCACGCTCTGAATTCTCCCTTATGGGGTGCTGTAGTGAACTGGAATGAGTGGCAGGTGCCAAAGAAAGAGACGCAGAGAGAGGCAGTGTGGACTTTGTCATGGCGCAAGTACACGGACCCTCAGACCGTTTAGAGACTCACAATTTTACACCCTTCCCTGCTCTTTGCATTTCCTGCAAGCTTTCTGGAGTGTTGCTGGAAATATTTTTGTAATTTCTCAGGCAATTTACACAACACCTCACAGGACATAGTATCAGAATTATGTGATATACCATGGATTCATGTCCCTAGAAAACACCAAAGTTCGAATTGATTAGTTAATGTTTGAGTCTAGAAGTGGGCAGTATGGACTTCAATTTTGCACGTTCAAGTGTTCATGGCAAAAGCCTGGTATATTCTTCCAGATCTTTGCACAAGATTTGTTAGTTACATACAAAAAAAAAAACCACCTTATTTACATCACTACTTAACAGCTCAACATAAGGAACCCAACCCAAACTACTGCCTATCCATAAGACTACACAAAACCAGCAACAAATATGTTTTGTTTCCCACATCAGATAAATCTGAGATTTTTGATTTTTTCATTCTGTTTGAAGATGTACATGCAGTTTTCTTGTTATCTCTAGGCTCTGAAGTGGGGATTGTCATTGTTGTAAAACCAAGATTAATCAAGGATTAATACAGAAATAGATGATCTAATCTATCCTTACACTTCTGTGGCAGAAGCTGCTGGTCCCTAGGAAGGCTGGCTGGTGATTTATGTCTGTGTTCAAATATTTAAAGCAATAGCATTTAGTCTCACACTTTATATTTCAGATAAACAATTTAATGGCATCTTAACATTGTTTTCATGATCTTATAACGTGCATATTTTACTCTTTATGAAGCTGAAATATTTTTAAATACAAATAATTCTATTGAAACTTCAATTTTATAAATTTCAAAACCATTTCAACATACTGAAAACAAAACAGTCTAAAAAGACAGGTCTAACAGCCATTAAAATGGAAAAAACAAGAGGACTTCAGGTGAAAGTGCATACATTTAACAGCAACATTTCTTTCACTAAGTGTTATGTATAAGAAAAACAGTAAATTTAAAAGAACAAAAGTTCTTTAAAACCAGAATCTCTAATGACAGAAACAGATTTGAAACAACTTTCTATGTAGTTATATTTTTTCAGAATTTAAAACTGGCTAATTTGTGTCCCAATGTTTTGAAGCATAAGGGAGGAAAGGTGGAAAATGCTCTGCAGGGAAATGTAGCTATAGATCTATAAAGTTTATATGCGTAAAGGAAATGAAAATAGTATTAAACACACTGAGTATGACAGAAAAATGCAATGAAGTACTAACTCTGAGAGAATAACAACCCTGTGGTGGCACCAGTAAGCAATGCCAGGGCACTGGATATTTCTGCACTTTAAGCAAAGAGCTTTGCAGCTTCTTTCATTTTTCTTTTCCTGTCCATTTTGGAAACCGCAGTCCACCCTGCCTCACGCATTCTCCTCATGGTTTTGAGCTTCAGTGCAGAGCCTGGAGTTTTCACACTGGATGGAGCTGGTGTCTAGGAAGGAAAACAAAGCCATCCATTAGTTTCTGTATACAATCTGATTAACTGTTTGGTTTAATCTTATGAAGGGCTAGCATACCTTTTTTGGTGCTGTGGAATGTAATTGTGAAGCTTGTGGATAATCTTTGTACAATTTTTTAAACATTTCTTCTTCCGAGACTATGCTCTAATAAATTAAAAAGTTATTTAGTCACATTGTATTTAAAAATACTTTTTCTTTCCCCCCTAAGGACATTAAACTATGAAAAAAACAACACTGAGATGTTGTTATGAGGCATACCAGTTCAATAAAAAGAATTGAAATTATGTACATATAACCACAATTCCAGAAAGAATAAATTAAGTAAAAATATACACATAAATATTGGCTTGAATGTGGAAGCCCAAACCCTTTATCTTCACTCTTAGACACAGCAGTGAGCACAAAGAACTGTTCAGCACATGATTTGCTCTCTGACTTACCAGGAGGTCAGTGTGCTCAGAGCTGTCTGACTGAGTGTCCAGCTGGATAAGCACTTTTTGCTTTTTCCTTGTGCTCTGCTCTGAAGGTGGGTTTGTGCTTCTTCCACTTTGCAGTTTATCTGTTGGAGGAGTCTTTATAATATATGTCTGGGGAAGAAAATTTTAATATTTTAAATTTTATTTCATGGAGTAAGTATTGAATCTAAACTCAAACTCATGACCTTGTTCACAGTCTGAGTGTCCAAGAAGACACCTGAGAGATATGGTAGAACTATTATCTTTCAATCCAAACATGAAGCAAAAACCCAAACGAAGTGGGGTGGGGTGGAAACACCCTCTTTTGGTTACCAAACTAGGAGAATGAACAGGAAGCTGTGGAAGAGTTGAATTTCATGGCACATTGTCCTTTATGTTTATCTGCAGAAATTCAGGTTATTCTGAACTGCAGCCACTACATGTGGATTATATCAAAGAAAATGGAAACTAACAAAAGGAAAAGGCTTTCCGAGAAAGATTGATAGCAATATCAAGATTTGTGTTACTTAAAATAGTCCTTTCACTAGAAGTTGAACTAAGACACACTGCAATAGTCCAGTTCAGTTCTTTTTAGAAAGATAACATCAAAATGGTAGTGGATTTTATTGTTCCAATATGAAAACCACAAGCAAACTCCTGACAGTGAAGAAGGGTAAGTTCTGCAGCCAGGAATACTTTGATACTTCAACAATTTTTACAGCTATATAAGTTTTTTTCCCCTTTCACAGAGAAAAAAGTGCTTTTACAAATGAACATTTTAGAAGACTAAGTAAAACAATTATAGAGACATAAAGCAACAACTGAGGAAGAAAAATGACACATTGAGAGCCCTTCCATAAACTGCTGTCTAATACCTCCATAGAATGGTATCACCCTCTAAAACCCCTGCTTATTCCAGGGGAAAAAAAAAATTAAGCATCTACAGAGAAGTAAGAAATACAGGCAGAAAAATACAAGAAAATTTCACTGTTAAGAGTTACAAAACTTAAATGTTGAACTACCCAAGGGGCTTCCTGCAGATACTGAAGGAGACATATTTTTCTTTTCCACCATGTTGACTTCCATAGGAATATAATTTGGAGACTTTCTATTTTTTACATTAATAGATTCAAGGTCTAGATCTAAATAAGGTTTAGAAGTCTCAGGAATGTAAGTTTGTATTTTCTATAATTTAAAAAGTTTTAAGTGAAAAGCATTCCAGTGTCTTTTGCTGAATGCAAATAAATCACTACAGCACTTAAATTGATTCTACACATATAAATACTACCAAATTCTAAAACCAATTAAAAAGTTCAAGTTACCTTGTGTTTCTTTGCACTTTCAGGAATCATATTTCGAGAGTGCTCTTTTACAAGCTTCTCCTAAAAAAAAGAGTTATGTGATAGGAAGTAAATACCTATTTGAATTCAGTTGTTTAAGATCTTCTTGGTGTACTTACAGAGCACAGTTTATAATCACAGACTGTTACAAAGTTCACACAAATATATGACCAGACATTGTTTCTCTATTCAGTTTCCTTTCTTATACAACATCTCCTAGAGCACAATCCCAGGCACACCTCTCACCCACACTGCTCAGTTAGTGAAAAACTCCACCTTTTCTTCAATTTCTGCTTTCAGATGTTCCTTGAGGGATGACAGTTCACTTTTCAAACATGACAGCTCATTTTCCTAAAAATTAAATAAAGGGTGAGGTTAACTATTCCCAACCCAGGAAAAATAAACCAGTCCAAAGTAATAAATAGGGATACTCATTAGATAAAAAAGATCATTCTATTTGTTTTTCAACCCTATACTTGAAGCCTTGCTTCAGCTTATTTAAAAAAGACTGAAGTACTATAGGAAACAGGTAGTTGATCATAAGTGTTCAAGGTAAGACCTTAAAACACGTGGGAGAACAGGTGTGAGAGGGCAGAATCTAAATATATAAAACAAAAGTTTCCTATTCAAACTGTGAATTCAGAACATGACACACTGTCTGGAAGAGTAGACACAAACATACTGTTACTCCAATTTATTTATAGAAACATTTGGAGTTTTAGTGTCCAGAATAAGATCTGTAAGAAAGTAAAAGCAAAGAAATTAGTGGGCTGATTTTTACTATTCAGTCCCACTAAAGCAGATAGTTGACCCCTCCCCAAATATTCAATAGGAAGAAGTAAAATACGGCATTTAAAATTATACTATACTTCAAGGTAAGGTGTGTTGGTTTAACACAGCTTGGTTCTCAGTGGGGGTGGAGTGTTATAAGTACCTATTATATTACTGGCTTTCACAAATATTAAAATGAATGCTATGTGTATAATGTTGGAAAACTTTGCTGAATGAATAAAGTTTCTTTTAGTTCTGTATTAACAAAACTTAGAAATAGTAGTGTGATAAATATATTTTTTTCTTGGACTACAACATGGTGATGTAAAAAGCTTTTGTTCATGTAACTAACTCAGAGAATGGTAAAAAAGATAATCAGGAAATTCTTCACATTCTTGGATTATTGGACACCAGAATCCCAGGGAAGGAAAAAATGTTGATTTACAGGTTGGGAGAGGAGTTTTGAATAATGCATGAAGGTGTATGAATATGCAAAAGGTTGATGCATTTAAAGAAGTGTTTTCTGAGTTAGTGTGTGCTCTTGGCTGAATGTCAAGCACCCGGCCGTTATAACCTTTTCTTTATTATTTGTCTCTTATTGTCTTTTATTAAACATTTTAAAATGTGCCAGGAAAGTGAACCTCGTTTTTCACAGGAGGAAGCCACAGAAGTGGCTTCTGAGAATGCTTCTTCTGTGTCCAGCAGAACCAATTTCTGAAGGCACTGATGATGGACACATTGTTGGCCCAATTAAAAAAGTTGGAAATGCTTCTGTGATGACATAGTTATGGAAGAAAAAAAAAATTGTGTGCACTTTTTCTTCTTCTGAGGTGTGGAAAGCGTGGCAGGAACAGGTGGTGCAGTGTGTTCTTATCCCTTATGGTTTGAGGGCAATGCTGCAGTGTGTTCTTATCCCTTATGTTTTGAGGGACATGTTGCAGTGGGTTTTATCCCTTATGGTTCAAGGGAGATGTTGTAGTGTGCTCTTATCCCTCATGGTTTGAGGGAGATGTTGCAGTGTGTTCTCTTTTCGTTTGTTCCATTCCCCTGTGCATTATTTAATTGTACCTTCCCACCTAGTTGTCCATCTTGCCCTAAACCTGCCTCTTGATGCCGAATGTTCCCTGTTCCTCCTCCCATTAAGTCGTCAATCCCACCATTTACCTATCCTTTAGTCTGGAAACTTTTCTGTCAATTCCCTGTTCTTCAAAGCCCTATTGATCTGTTTAAATTGTTCCCTCCCCCTGTGTCTCCTCATCGGAACAACTCATCCTTAAAGGACTACACCTCATTAACTAATGACCCATGCAAAACAGTTGTGGGAAGACTGCTTGCCTGTGGGAGGAACTCATGTTGCAGCAGGTTGGGTGGAACTGCTACTCGTAAAAATTAAAAGCACACTGGAAAAGTTCACAGAGAACTGTCTCTGTTGGGAAAGACCCCACAGCACAGCAAGGAAAAGAAACTCCCTAAGCAAACTGAAACAAGATTTTTAGAAGTGAGAAACTGACTAAAGATCACATGTTTTGTCTCCCTGCGCTGTTGATGGGCAAGAGGGAAGGACTGGGAAAATGGGTGTTCTGGAGGTTTATTTTCATAGTCATTACCCACTTTTAAATACATTTATAATAAATTTTCTTGATACTATTTAAAATTGAACCTGTTTCACCCTTAAAGTGTTTTTCTCCTAATCCTTATCTCAACTCATGAGCCCTTCAGGTTTTCTTTCCCCTCCTCTGCTCAACTATAGAAGAGAAAAATGAGTGAATGGTTTTCTCATGTGTGCCTGGTGCTTTGCCAGTATCAAATCATATTACACAAGAACATCCGCCCCTTCACTGAATTATTTAACACTGGAAAGTACTCCTTACCATTGCTCTTTCTGATGATAACTGCTTTTGCTGTTTAATTTTATACACTCTTAACTCTGCATCTTTTTCTTCAACCATTTTATCGTATTCATTCTGTGTTAAAAAAAATCAAACCAACAATAAACTCAAAACAAGTGACTTGTAACATGTAAATGTTACAATTATAGATCTATCCAGCCTTAAAACATCAGTCATTTCTTTTCAAACCAGGTTGTTCAGAAGATTCAGAAAACACTATAAACAAATACTGATGCTTCTGCAGAAACTGTGAAACAGAAAATGCTCAATGCAGTATTATTTTGTGGACTGGCAGAGAGTGTTTTATTTCTATGCAATATGTACTCAGCACCTAAGAGCCAGCCATGCTATTTTTATTAATGGTATCTGCTAAAGATATTGCAAAAGAGAATAGTAGAAAAGTAAACTGAAATATATCAAGCTAAACTGCTGACAGTCACTAAGTAATCACTTCAGAGAAAGAGGCCAAACTGAAACTGAAAAATACTGCATTCAGATGGTATCAAAGGAAGCCTGAATTAAAAAAAAAAATCCTAGAAGTTTAGATAAATGGAATTTATCTGCCCATTCTTCAAATGAATTTGATTTTAGGTGATGCAAAGTCAAGCATGTGTTCAGCTTCCTTTTCCCAGATTCTTGTTTTGAAAGGTTATTAACACATTACAAAACACAGCAATCAGTAAAATCTCTTACCTTGTGCTTTTCCATAAGTGCCACCATTTCAGTTATCTTATGCTGACATCGGATATCAGTTTCTCTCTGTACCAGTGTTGCTTCCTCATAAAGCAACCTCATCTTTTCTACCTGTAAGTAGTAAATTGCATTTCATTCATAAACATAACAATATCTTTTTTTTTTAATCTTAGGTTAATTTCTTCTTCCTCTTGTGAATGCAGTGCAGTCCCACCTGAACTTCATTTGCTTGTAAGATCGTTTTCAAATCCGACATCTTTTATGCTGATTGTTAAAATGGGCAAGATTAAAGGTACATCCATGATAGGCAAGTTCACTTTGAACCAAAAGGTCATTTCAAGCATTCTGCCCTTAGCATTACCACAAAAAAATATGTGGGCAGAAAATTACTAATATGGGAGAAGTTATAATCTAATTTAGCTCTGGTGGCTTTATACCAAGGGTAGAATTTCTTTGAACTATATCTTGAAAGAAAGAAATTTTAACTGCATTCTTATTTTCAAAGACATATTCAAATATTTCTACTTAAGCACCTAATGTACTAAAGCTTTGCTCACAGGCATACACAAGAAGTTTCATTTATGTTGATAAGACTGAAATGTAAGAGCAAGGACTCTGGTCAATAAAGCTTCATAAAAACATTTTAAATAAAAAAATAAATAATTGCAGTAAAAATTAACACCTCTCACCTGTTCATTAAGTTTATTTTCATTCACTTGTCTTGTTTCTATGTCTTTTTTATAGATGTCAACTGCTTCCTTATGTTGCTTGTTCATATTTTCCATCTCTAACTGCAATTTATTCACCTTTTGAGAATGCAGAATTGCTGCTGTTATTTGTTTAGGAATTAAGATGTTAATGATTTTTTTTCACCTCTTATTTTTGAGAGGAAACACACTGTTATTTTTCAGGTATATAATTAAAGTGCTTCCTATTTCAAAGTTCAACCTTTTTTTTTTTTTTTTTAAGAATGATTGAACTTTGGCCTAAAGTGAGTTAGAAAATACTCAAAGAAACAATGGCAACAGCACAATGGGAAAGACTGCCCTAAATGCTGTGAAATCCTTGGAAAAAAACAAATACAGATGGAGATTTTATTCTCCCTCTTGTAAATCTATATAAGATTTTCACAGGTTTTATGGCGCATTTTCCTCCCAGTCGTGCATTATTGTTACAGGTTTTTCCTTTTAAGTTTCTCATATGAATATCCCAAAAAAAGTCCACTTCTTTCTTCAAGTGCAGTACCCCAAACTGTACACAATATTCCCATCAGAGGGATTACCACTGCAGAACACATTTAAAGAACAGCCTGAAGTAAGCAATACATGTATGTCTTTTAAATGCTTTTCTGTCACAATGGAGTTACTGTTCAGTCCACTATCAATAAAAGGAAGAAAAAGAAAGGAACTGATTAGAAACATAATTAATTGTGATGTGAAGTCCATCTCTTTTAAATGTCCAGTAGTCAGTGCCCAATGATTAAAAATAGAAGCATCTTCTAAGACCTATGAGCTCATTCCTGCAAAATCTGTATCCCAGATCCATAAACCAGTTCAGAATGTATTTAACAAGTATTATCATTAGTTTCACTGGGACTTAAAAACACTCACCTCATCTTCTACATGATGTTATTTAAACCTACCTTCCCTTCATAATTACTGATTTTCTTGCTGTCTGCAGTAATTTTCTTTTTCAGCACCTTATTCTGTTGAAATAAAACAAAACAAGTACTGTACCTTAATAAGTTAAGAAAATTATGTAATGGTTTAACTGTGTCAAGAATGTCAGAAAATTCCAGCTTTCATCAAGTTCATGTTATTGAATGGAGTTCATTCAATAACTCTCTGCTGTCCAGTTCAGGTTCCAGAACAATCCTCCAAACAAAAGAATGCTCAAATAATTACTGTGATAATGTTTCTTCATTGCCTTAGAAAAGGCTCCTCCTGAGCAACAGGGAATAACAAATGAGGGGCAAAATGGGAATTAAAACTAAGATGCTACTTACAGAAGGTGTGGACATGTCATGACAAAAAATACAAGTTACATATTTTTTTACAGTGAAGTTAGTACAATTTGTTCTAGTGCAGAATTCTTTTCTACTAGTGATAGGTCCTTATTACAAGAACATAAATAACACTATATAGTAAATGAAAAAAAGAGTAGGAGTTTATTAAAGATGTTATTTTTCTAATTGCTTTTTTCAAATTAAGGCCAATTTAGCAGATCAAGTGATTCCAGAAATGACTCCTTAATTTGCTCAGTTAGGATAAGAAAGGAAAAATTTTTAATTACATAGATGTATCTAAAGATATCACAGCCAACAAAAAATGCTGAAAAGTCACCTCAAAATACCATGTGTTAATGTATTTGTGACTTTCAAAATCTCTACACACCTCCTGCTGCAACTCTTCAAAACATTTGGTTTTATTTTCCATCTGTTTCTTTAAATGATTCACCTGAAAGAGATATTTCAAACGTTAATTAGTTATGTCCTAAAAATGACTCCCTGCATTAGCAATTCCTGTCAACAGTACCAAACATGCACTTGCACCAGGTCTGGTTTATTCCAATGGGACTGAAATACAAGCTGATGTGTTAGAATGATTGAAGTTTTAGCCATAAAGTACTACAAGATGTCAATTAATAGTAGTGAACCAGTTTCTTAGTGGTTATGGAGTTAAGAAAGAGAAGAAAAAAACTTCAGTATCTTCACAATTTAAAAAACACACTTGTATGAAGTTCCCTACAATCCATGAAAAAACTAATTTTTCCATTTATTTTCTAGAATCTTCAACTGCTTTTCTTTTCTTGAAATTTCATTTTCAATACTCTTAACCTGAAATTACAATTGTAAATCTTTGACCTTTACAACAGAACTATGAAATCTATTTTAATGCTGAAAACCCCAGGTTGCTTTGAAACTATAGAAAGTAAAAATATTTGAATCTATTTAAGCTAAAACTCACATTACATAGAAAAAGCTAATTCAAAGCCCATCTATCACTATGTGGGTATATGAAAAAAAAAAGAAAAGCAGGTTTTCTGTTTGCCTGAAATCAAACAAATCTTTAATGTTTAACTTCCAAGCAAAGAGTAAACATCCCAGGGATTGTGCTGTCTTTCAAAATAACAGGGATGTGGACATATAGTGTCACAACTAGCAGCAGCTGTGAAAGAAAAAAGCCTCTGGCAGAGACCATATCTCACAGGCAGAGCTTTGCAGAAAAAATCCCAACAAACATTTTACATTTAAATTCTGTCCTACAGGTTATGTAACATATTATCATGACATGACATACATTTTCGTCTTTTTCATCCAATTTACTTTGAATCTCTTCACCTGTCTTTGCCATTTTCTCCTTCAAAGACTCCAATTCATTTCTAAGGGCCAAAATAACAAGCATTAGTAAATATTTACTTATTACCTTGAACTTCTTTTCAGTACTGCTAATAAACTCATAATTTATTTTCTACAAAGAGCTGCTAATGTTGATGGGAATTTCATAAGCTGCTTAAGGAAAATGTTCTTAAAATGAAGCAACATGCCAAGTAAGTCAATCTGTGAACTGTCTATACCTTTTTTTTTTTAAGTAGTAGATGTTCCACCTAACCTAAGGAAAATACATCCTAACCTCGAATACTGTAACGCAGCTCTGAAACCTGGGAGGTTGTCTGTCTATTGAACTGATGATACAGAGACTTCTGCAAAGAGTAACACTTAGCCAGTTTTGCCTTGTCACATTTAATCCGTAACCTTAAACTTCCCTTCACACCTAAGATGTCTAATGCAAAACAGGACAGCACTTTCTATGTAAAACAAAATGATGGCAAACATTGTTCCTGTAGCAATAGGTATTTCTAATCTAAGAAAATTACTTGGCCAACAGCAATACTGAATAATTTCTGTTTAGCTATATCACCTGGAAAAATATCAACCGAAAAAATCCCAGAAAGCAGCATATGAACACAACTTTCTGAATCTACTTCCTTTAACAATATCAGACATTAATATTTGTTTTTACTTGCCTTAGCTGGCCATTTGCCTCTTCTAGGTTTACAATGAACTGCTTTGTATTTTCTTCTTTTTTCTTACTATCCTAAATAAAGACCCATGTCAGCAAAGACATAAAATTCAAAGTGACTTCTTAAAAAATTCAAAGACATCCAAAGCACACTGCTTTATTCACAAGCATAAATACCATTCCTTTCCAATTCAAACACCAAAAATAGTTTAGGGACTCTACAGAACCATGTCATGTTGCAGTTTATCATCTGTCTGTAAAACTGAGCATTGTCCTTTAAAAAAAGCTGGAAGTTTACAACTTGCCTCTAGTTTTTCTTGTAGTTTCTTGAGTTCTGCAGCCACATCATTTTTATCTTGGGCTATGTGTTCTTTCTCTAGTGAAAGCTTATTGAGACACACTGTTAGCTGTTCATTCTTTAACCTAATTTAAAAAAATTATGAGCAATAAGAACATGCATTTTGAAATCTCCTTTTAAGTTAAATATACCCATTTATTATTACTCAATGCTGAAAAAAGTCCAGGCCTTTATCTATAAATATAAGCTTTGCAGCAAAGTCACAGTGATATAAAAAGGTGACAGAAGAAGTAAAGAAAACCAGAGTCAAGTTTTATATAAATGTAATGGTTAGTGAAGATGATGTAGTTCAAAGCAGGATTGACAATGCATTCAGAAACTTTTTCTTCTTGTTAACAAAGTCAAAGAGATATGGAACAACTACATATTCCATAGAATAATACAAATAGAGAAAATGTAATTTACAAATGTAAGTATATAATTAATGTCATACTCTGTGGTTCAAAACTTCCATCAGAAAACAATCACAGCTCATTTCACTGTGTATCAAAGAAACTTCTACATAACACCAAAAAAAATTAAATACTATATTTTCAAAATGGTCATACGCCTCTTGTTCAAGATCTGTTTTCAGAGTCAAAAGCTGGTTTAAATAATCTTGTTCCTTTTCAGCTGTTCTAGTCAGTTGTACTTTCAAATCATGCATTTCTTTCTGCAAAAGAAAAAGGAAGAGTTTTGAGCATACATGTGTAAACTACAACTCATGGTGGTTATTAGACATGAGCTAACACCACAAGGCTTTCAGAAGAACCAAAGAACATCCATGCCATGGATTATCTAGACTGTATCTTTATATATCTCTGGTATGATATGGAAGTGGTATGAGAGTGAACTCTGACACAAGTGCTGCACATGTCCCTTGCTGTGAGTTTAATTACCTAGTCTAAAAAACTACTAAATTAAGATTCCTTGGACATAATTTTTAAAAAAGATATTTGCTTCAGACTTCATAAATTTTGCATTAATCTGAAAAAAAAGACTGAATAAACATCAAAGAATTCCAGTTCTACAGGACAGACCAGAAAGGCAATCAATGGGGTTGTACAGCTACTGTAGGGAGTGCAAGGGGCAACAGTCAGGCTCCTCTGTAGGAGCACACAGGATCTGCTGTCACTGTTATGAGAAGAGCAGTTCAGGATGGGACACTGCTCTGTGTGTTATTTCCTATGTACTTGTATACAAGTTATGATGTGTAACTTGACTATTTATAAAAACATGTTACTATTGCCCTAGTTCAGACCTCTCTGATTTGGAGAGTATTACAAGCAGACGTGATAAAATGCAGACCTGATTTCACACTACCTTAACTTTAGTTGATATAGTTTCTTGTTAGACTTGTAAATACAAAATCATAATGAAAATAAACCTCTATTAAGAGTGCACTTCATATAGTTTAGACTTCTGTGAAAGAAAATGGGCCTGTGTCACAGTACAGTAGGGTTCACAGAGGCCAGAGCTAATTACCTTCCTGTAAATAAGAAAAAAATGGGGAAACTTTCTATCTGGGGGGATATAACGGCATTTGAATGGGCATGAACGAAGAAGAAAATAACCAAAAACCCTGAAAAGGAAAACAAAAACATGGGAGACAGGAAAAACAGTGGCTATAAACACGTTCTTCAAAGAAAACACTGAAATTGTGCGTGAGAAAGTTTAGTAGAAATGTTAAGGCAGAGTGGACTGTGTTTATGGCACTTAAGGTACTTACAAAGCAAGAGGAATTTCATATGAAAAGCAAATGCCATTAGATTAATAAAATGAGTATTTACCAGAGTTTCTGACAGCTCTTCAAGTTGCACTTCTTTGTCACATTTTACTTTAGTCATCTTTTCTACAGCACATGTAATGTAAAATTAATGGAACATAAATAATTTTTCATATTTAGCAGGCAGTATAAAACATTTATCCTTTTGCAATACTCAATTCTTAAAACTTACTGGATTAAGTTAAGAAACTGTAAAGCTAATTTATGATGTAATCTAAATGTAGACTTGAAAAAATGATTAAGAAAGACATTAGCAAATCTATATCTGAAGAGATACTAATTATTTATCTTAAATAAAATTCAGACCCTATTATATTTTCCACAATTATGGCTTCAAATACACCATGGACTGTAAGACCAGAGTATTCTCCCAAGTACTGATGCATCTCCATTGTTCCAGAAAAAAAAATCTGAACTGCTGAAAGTATCACATGGATATACTGAAAAAGAAAACCAGTTATTACTAACTTCCAAATGTTTTCTAGGTGCACATTCACAATACTGGTATTTTATGCAAGTACCCAACACCAAGGTTGTGTTTGGTATGGAATCCTCACAGGTCTCGCCTTGCCCTAGACAAGCATTAGCAGCTTACTTTTGAGCACTTCTCCATAGATGCCCTCAATGTATACAGGGACATCCAATTCTATTTCTCACCTATCAGGTGAGATCTAGCACCATGTGCTGCACAGCAGGGAAACAGTGCTGAAGGCAGATCTCTTACTCTGGGGGCTAAGGAGCACATCCTTAGAAACCACATGATAACAAAGCATAATTTAAAGATAACCCACATCCAGCATGGAGAGTGTCTACAAAAACCTTAATGGGAGGGTTTTATCTCTGCTACAAGCTACAGAAGTCCTGTCTGCTGGTCCTGATACCTGCAGTGCTACTGGCCTTAGCTGGAAACCAAAATTACTTTATAAGAATTCATGCATGGATGGTCTTACCATAGGAGCTCTGCATAGCACTGTCCTTTGCTGTTGCAATTACCAATGATCACCAAAGGAAAGGGAGTCAGATGAGTAAAAATAAATTTAGGAATTCCTGACACATACAGGTACTGTAAAATCATTTTTCTGAGTACTAGAGGCTGTCCATTTCCAGAAAACATTAGAAAATATTTTTATTACTGTGTAGCTCATTTTCTGCCTTTCTACAAGCCTTACCCAGTTCAGCAGACTTGTTTTGGAGCTCCAAGGTACGCAGCTCTAGTTCATCTTCATATATCTTTGATCTAAGAAAATAGTAATTTTAATACCCCAAATGTATAGTACAAAGCACTGCATTCGAAACTTAAAGGACAACAGGACAGTGTCTTACTACAAGCCCTTTAAGAACATTTACCTTTCAACAGGCAGATAATGTATCAGCCTGCAACACATAGCAAATTTTACTTTTACAACTTCAGAACAGTAGACATTAAAGTAAACAAATATATACTTACAGAAATTTGTATTTCTTAAAGACAGAATTATGGAAGTTGGAGGAGGCAAAAATTTACTTTTTATAGACCAGTATCAACCAGAACAAATAAAAAAATTACATTATATTCTTTGCATTTAGACCACTGTAACAAAAACCCTCCAAATTTCAGCTTCACTTCCAATTGTTCTTGATTTTGTCACAGACTGCAACCTGTAAGATGACTCTGAACTGAAACTCTTTAATTTACCTATTTTGCTCCTTTTGCAGCAGGCTTTTCAAATTTGCAGTAGAAATCTCAAACTCCTCTGTCATGGCTGCAAGCAAAGCCTTCACTTTTTTATATTCTTCCTCCTGTGCTTCTTTTTCTCTGGTGACCTCAATTAATGTTTTCACTGTAGTCTGGAATTCGGTTTCTAAGTTCTTCTGAGTAGCCTTCAAAACATAATATAGTTTCTAAACATGTTTTGCAACAAGCAGCTACAGTTGTTTCATATCTAAAATATCCGTAATTATCTATGCAAATACTCATCTAGTCTATTTATACTGTAAAACCGTATGCAAGGTGTACCTCTGCCTTTTGCAATGAAATTTTAGCCTCTTCCAGCTCTGCCTTCAAATATTCTTGACTGACCTGGGATTCCTTTAACATTTCTTCTTTATGTACTAAGCAAAAAAGATGTATGTTTATATTTTTAAAAATAGGATATTTATTTAAAAACGTTGCTAAAAATAGAAGATTACATAAATTTATAGAATTTGACAAAGACCAATGGTACTGAAATCATATATTATAAATACAGTAATTTCACGATCATAAGGCACACCGGACTACATGGTGCACTTTTTTTTTTTTTTGCTGCGAAGATCCGTGCCGCGAACGAATTAGTAACGGAATCCCGCCATCATGGAGTTTATTGGCAGGTGCTCAATTTGCAAACATTTTTCACAGATTGGGGTAGCCTTTAAATGCAGCCCCAAGCATCCTTCCTGTGCACGGGGCCCGGCACTCCCACCCACCAGGAGCTGGGCACTCCCTGGCCGGGGGCTTGGCGGTCCTGTTCAGCCCACGCAGCCGCCGCTGGCCAGGGGCTGGCCGCTCCCGCCCCACCTTGCAGCTCGGTGCTCCCGTGGCACCGCCCCCCCTCACTGCTGGGCTCACGGCTCACACTTTTTTTTGCAGCGAGGAGCTGTGCCGCGTGCAACAAAGTAACAAATTATTAGCAGGTGCTCAGTTAGCAAACATTTTTCACAGATTGGTGTAGCCTTTAAACACAGCCCCAGGTGCCCTCCCCATGCCACGGGTCCCTGCACTCCTGCCCGCCCCGGCACTGGCTGGTGCAGCTCGCAGCTCCTGGCTACCACCGCATGGCCGTGGGTCCCAGCTTCCCCTGCCCAGTGGCTGCACTCCCGCCCGCCATTGGCTGGCGCAGTTCAGCTTGCGGCTCGGCCGCCACGGCCGCTAGCAGCTCCTTCCCCCTGTGCCCGGGCTGCGGCCACCTGCAGCTCCTTCCCCCCATGCCCGGGCTGCGGCTGCCTGTGGCTCCTTCCCCCCGCGCCTGGGCTGTGGCCGCCTGTGGCTCCTTCTTCCCCTCACGCCCATGCCAGGACCGGTGGCAGCTCCCTCCCTCCCTGTGCAGTGGCTGGGGCCGGGGCCAGCGGCAGCTCCCTCCCTCCTGGCGCGGCTCCTGCCAGCCGTGGCCACCCGCTCCCACCCCGCCTCACGACTCAGTGCTCCCATGGCACCGCCTCCCCCTCGCAGCTCACACTTCCGGGTTGGCAAATTTCGTAACTTTGTCCATTATATAAGGTGCACCGGACTATAAGGTGCACTTCCGGGTTCAGGGGAAAATTTTAGTCAAAAGGGTGCGCCTTATAGTCGTGAAATTACTGTACTTTGAATATAGAAGGCTTAAAAATATTGAAAATCAAAGTTTAAAAAGTAAGTGTCCTCAGTGACACCTGCCTGACTGCAAACTTGCAAACTAAAGCAACATGTTTTCCCCTTGGAATTTTCAAAAGTTCTCACTGCTTGACTTGCCCTAAAAACCACCCTGCCAGTCCTCATCCCACATAAGCAGCTTCTGTTTCAAAAAATGATAAGGCCTTCAAGGCCCCAAAATTCTGCTGCCAACCACTAACAGAACAAAACTATCATGACTCTGTTTCCTATGCTTCTGTAAACAATTACATCTAAACACAGCAGACAGAACTCTTACATTTTGCTTCTGTTAAGTCAGCAATCTTATTTTGTGATGTCTGCAGCTGAGCCTGGATGTCATTTATTATGCCATCTCGTTCATCTCTCTGTATGGTAAGATCTGAAATCTAGAAAAATAAAAGAAATATCATAATGGAGTCTGGAAAAGGGACAGAGACCCATTTCCATTTGTACCCCAGGTATGATAAGCAGACATACTGCTGTCATTCAAGTTAGATAAGGCTGTTGATCATAGCCTAATATTGATCAGGTCACATTACTCTAAATAAAAAAGTTCTCCAGTTCAAAATCAAACTATGAATTCCAATAGACTAAAGATCTGAAACATCACTAAACTTAGCAGAATCTGACTTAAATGCAGCTTCAACTGTTATTTTGTCTTTTCTACTAATACCCAGAAACACTTCTTGGCTCTTGCATTGCCCCTTTAGTCACAAATAAAGTTGTATCACATACTAGATAGTAAAACTGAGCAAACCTGCTTTTCCTTCTGACTGACTTCCAGTTTGCGTTCTTTTTCAAACTTGTCCACTTTTTCTGCTTCTTCTTTTACTTTTGAGATACAGTAATATCCATAGTTAACATTCCAGTTGAAATATACTCCCAGTTCAATACAATTTCCAGTTTAAGATTGCATGTAATTGTACAGCTGTGCATTTTGTTTCCCAAGAGTAATTGCTGAGGTAATGGTTGATTCTACAATCAAAGTATCTTTTTTTTTTTTTGCCAGCTTTCCACAGAATTAATGGAAATTAGTCCATTACTTCATGTTTAGATTCAATTAGCCCATTATTTAAATTAGAGAATTAGTCCACTACTCCATGTTTGTTTTAAGAAACTAACAGAAAAGAGTATGTGAAAATGAAACAGGTACATAGTAGCCTGTACCATATAGAGAGAGAGCACTTAGCTGAAGTTTATGTAGCTATACACTAGTGCATTATAATTTAAGTAACTTAACTACATGAAATAAAACTTGGACTTTGAGTGACTATTTGAAAAATAAAGTTCCAAATTTGGCCCAGAGGAATAACAAAAGAGGGCCCCAGTGTCTCAGTGTGACCTGCTCACCATTCCAGCACTTCACATCTGTCTGCCCTAACACTGCATGTGTAATAAATGCTATGAAGTGCAAAATTGTTGAGCCAGCAGCATAAACACAATAAACAGAATTCTCACGTTTGAAACTCATTTCCAATCTGTCCTCCTCTGCTTGCAAACGAAGTTCTTCAAATGCCACTGTCATTCTCTAAAAACAAAATTTAATATTTGAAGCTCAGTATTAGAAACCCTGGAAGTTCCCCAGGGGCTGCTGCCAACCTCAGCCATTCTGAGAAATCACCAGGTAAGTGAAATAGAGTCCAACAAGAAGACAGGAGTTCTGGCAGTCACCCAGCACTGAGCACATACCACACAGATCACATGGATTCCACACACTGCTGCACTTTCTCCATTGAATGTGCTTTATATAAAACAAAAACAATTCTTGAAAAGGGACTGAAAACCTGACTTCCTGCATCACACATGACATGATATGGATACAATACCTCATCATAAACATGTAACTCAGTTCAGCATGTCCACACAACCCACATTCCTTTTAGCAAGTTTATGTCACTTACTTCTACATAGCCATGAAGTTCCTCATACAATTGTCTTGTTTCTTCTTTTTCCTGTTCATCTATCAAAGCAAGAATTTTTTGAAATTTTTTCTTTTGATAATTTTTCTTTTGAAAAAAAATGCCACCTAAGTCATTATGCTTAATCAGCATAATGAATTTTGAAAGGAATTATCAACTCATTTCTTATTAAATGAGTCATTATGAAATATGGTGCCAAAAGTCATAGAATCTAGGGAAAATGTGTATTTCATTGAAATATTAAGCAACCTCAGCTTTTAAATTTCCTTCCCAATATATTTTTTCTGTGAAAAGTGCAATTCTGAATCAATTTATATAATCATATTATTTCTTATAGTATTAATGTTGTTCAATAATAATAATGTGTCAAAACTGTTAGTATTTGACAAACTGTAATGTAGGGTTTAGCTCTGACTTTCTTCATATCAGCAGATACCTATGACTACAGAACTGTTATTATAAAATTGCAACAATACTCCATGCCCATATTTTTCTTTTTTCCTTTCACTTTTTTAATTTATACTATTTTCCCCTAAGAAAACAATTATGGAAGAGAAAAGTAAGAAACACAGCTATCAAAAAAGAACAGTACATCTATACACAAGTGTTTCTAGAATTAAGGCTAAGAAGAAATAAACACTTCTTAAGCATCCAGGATCAAGTTAGTAAAATTTTAATGATTACAATAACAATTCTACATTGCATATAAAGTAAAATTCCCAATCAAGAACATGTTTTAAAAACCTCAAGAATTTAAACTTTATTAAGTTATCCAACAGTCTTGGCTTGTTCAGTCATGCAAGAAGAATCTGGTTACTCATTATACCTTTGGGTTAAGATCTTTTTTCCTCACAAATATGTAACTGCTACAAACAGGAAATGTGAGTTCTGGAAATTTTTTAAAATGTCCTGGGAATTTGGAGTAGATTCTACTGCCTAAAACCAGGCATGAAGTGCCACTTCATATGTCTTAAATTATTCATAGTATCTGGATGGGACTGAAAACCTTCACTGGGCTGAGCAGACTTGAGGAGAGCTACACTGCTCTGGAGTGGCTGTCACTGCTAATCAGGGGTATTGACACCACCTCAAACCTGTATCAGTGTTTAGGCACCCAAACAGCCCCCAAGCTTGCAACCTTCCAGCAATTTTATTGGTTTCAAAAGTCCTCTGGATTTAGCATTACAGACCTTACGTGCGTTAGACCTGTGGCTTCACTTCTAGTTTTGTGAGCCACTTAAAATTCACTTCTCATTTTAAGAGCCACATCCATTGAATCTCAACTGGAGAACATATCTGGAACAGCATGAAAACTTCTTTCTATTCGTGAATTTAGAGCAAGCTAGAAGTACATTTACTCTCATAAATCAAAAATAAAAAAGCATTTACATTTGCTGGTCTTCTCTGTGAAGTGAGTGCAGGTTTCCCTGAGCATATTACAAAGATGCCTCGAAGCAGTGACTCTAAAGGAGGGAAAAACATCATGTTTTCATAGGAGTGCACAGCATTTTACACTAAGTATAAATACATAAATATATATATTTAGTAATTAAATATTTTATACTAAGTACCTAACAAGTAACAATGTAAATGACCTTCACAGTTTAACTGCTGGATGAAACTGCCCACATGGAAACTGCACAAAAATATCTATTTGGTTGCATTACTTACTCTTTCAAGAGATCTTCATTTTCATATAGCGCATCTTCCAGTTTCAAATAGAGTTTATCATTTTTTAACTAATTTCATAGGGAACAAATGCAAAAAGACGCTGTTATTGAAAAATATATTAGAAATACACTTTAACTTCTCAAATCCCACATGAAAATGTAATTTTGGGTATCAGTAGAGAGAAGTCTATTTAACTGCTATTACATGCTGAGTCATCTTTTGCATGAAAGACAGAATAATTAATGAACAATGATTTACCAGCAACTGAGACACTTACAGGTGAATTCTTCATACACACACTCATACAGGACAGGTGCACATACCTTCTCAAAAAAATAATTTTCTCAAGGCACAAACCAAAGTGCAACATTCTTTAATACTTAATAATATTGCCATACTTATTCAGGAAGCACTTAACTTCATCTATTCAATGTATACTATAAAACACTGGCCTGCAGTTCTTGAATGGTTTTATTCTGTGCTTCAACAGTCTTTCTATCTTCTTGGAGTTCTCTTTCTTTCTGGTTTAGTTCTGATTCCATAGTCACTTTCCACTCCCTGATCTTCTCAGCCTCATTGTAGAGTTTTGAGAACAAGTCGTTCCTTGTTTCTGTACTCTATTAAAACACATTCCACAATCTAATCTCAAATACTATCTAATTAATACTGTTGTAGATAACATATTTATCCCTTAGAAACATCACAAGAGTAATATGTTTTCACAGACAGTAATATAAGCTTATATATGATCAGGAGCCAAAGTTTAAATCTTTGTGCATCCACTATGTATGTATCAAAAGGTACTACAGACCACATAGCAGACACAAATACAATGAAATATCCCAAACTGCCTTTAGACATCACCAAACAGATGGTCTTAAAGACATGCAAAACTGCAGTCCAGCACATTGTAACAGTCCTAGTGGTACTTTAATAGCTGCTAGGATTAAAAGAAGTCTGCTCATCAGGGATATGAAAAAAAGCAGGGGGAACACACGAAATATGTTTTATTTTGTGGTAGCAAACAGCGTTTTGTAGCTGCAAAATACAGAAGGTATTACAAAAAATGAGTTGTGCTAAAGCAGAAATACACTGGTAAAGATGCTGTGAAAAGAATCCAATGCTTGAGGAAACACTAAATTCATTGTTTTACAGATAAAATAAAGCCAGACACCGTAAATGGGATAATCTACTTCAGTTTTCTAAAGAAAATTCTGACTTCAACACTTCTGCCCCTCAATAGAATATTCAGAACAAGTTCCACAAGGACACTTAAGTGTTTAAATCTTACTCTAATTAAAACTTGCAGATTTCACAGGCACTTCAAAAAAAGAAAAAACTACCAACAACAACAAACAGCACTGCAATCACCTCAAAGATTGTCTCCAGGCATGTTCACTAAATCACAAATATTCTCTTCCAAGTGATTCAGCTTTAAGCAAGAGACAGAAAACATGATTCCCTTTTGACTACTTCCTTTAGCCCTGATATATCTACTAATGCTTAAGACACTGTTTGGGAACAAATTTCAGAGATCCCAAGAAAATAGATATGCAGAGTTGATACTTAGCTGACCTCTTCATCTACTTCAGAGCAAAGCTTTACTTGCTGTGAAATTATATCTGAAACACGAAGAGATTTTGATCAATGTATTTCTTAAAAAAAAGTAACAGTGAAACTGTATTTTACATTGTTACAGATATGAAATTGTAAGACTACTCATAAAAATCAAAACTTGACAATACAAGAAAATTTAAAGAATGTGCATGGCTAATATTTTAGTCTTACCTAAATCAGTGATTTTGACACGGTTGGACACATCGAATGGCAATTTAAAATCATCATCTGAGCACTTGTTAAAACCCTGCACAAATTTAAAAATTAGTTTCTTATGGGTAGATTTGTAAAGAAGGATTATAAAATCCAGAGAGAAAAAAAAAAACAAACCCTACAGATTATGTGAAAATAAAATTCTTCATTAATAAATCAGTTGCCTACAATTTCAAAACCCAAGGTTTTGGTGATGGCTTTGGAACTTGCTTGCTTCTTATTTCACAGTGGTTTATGGAACTGTTGGTCTTTTGCAGTTTGCTTTATTATTGACTGTGGCCAAAGGAAAAGCTTTCAATGCAGGGGACTCAGCAGCTCCTGCCTTTCTGTGCATGGTAAAGGACTCAGGAAGCCAAATTACTTTTCTGAATACCAGCAGTTCGGTATTTCTTTTTTGTTTTACTTCCAAGGGCAGTTCTAAACCATATGTGATTATGTTTCAGCATGAAAATAGCCTTTACAAGTTTAAATCACATAAGTTCATCCTGTAAACAGCATAACTCATCTGCTGTCAGAATATCCTATTTGAGGGTCAACATATTTCATAAGGAGTTTAGACATGAAAAAGTAACTGGTTGAATTCCAATAACTCAGTGTGAGGACAGAACATTTTTACAGCACTTTGATCTGGTGAGAGCAAGACATCAATGCCAGTGGGAGCATCTGAGATGGTCACTGCACCAGTCTAGGTACATACATAGAAATTACTCCAGCGCAGGAGCCGTGGTGCCCCACTCGTGTGTGTGTGTGCTCGAGGCTCTGCCGGGGCACTCCCTGGGCACAGTGCTATCCCCGTGTCCCCTGGAAGGGTCCCTGCGATTTCCCCTCGCCCCCTCCTCAGCCTCCAGAGCAGCACAGCCCGAGGGCGCGGCCCGGGGGGTGGGCCTTCCTCAGCGGCCCCGCGGCCGAGCGCTCACCTGGGATCTGCCCCCAGACCACTGCCCAGAGCTCAGGCGCGGCGGAATGAACAATTTAAACCGGTTTTCCTTCTCCATGGCCCCGATCAAAGTGCGTGCAGGCGGGCCCCAGCGCCAGCAGCCCCCGGCGGACACTGAGGGCGAGCGCGGAGGGCGGGAAGCGGCGGTGGCCCCTCAGCACCTGGCGGGGGCGCCGCCTAGCGGAGCTGCCGGGGCGCCTGCGCTGTGCAGCGGGATCTGCGCCTGCCTCAGGCACGGCCCGGCCGGAGGGAGCGGCGGCGCCGGGGCGGTCGCGGGGTTCAAAGAGATCTTGGGGCTCCCCGAAGGGCCAGGTGGGTTGGGGATGTCGCCGTGGTCGCCGACCAAGGAGGCACAGAGGGACCTAGGCCGTCTCTGGGAATGCGGGAGAGGTCTGAGGGGAAAGCGGGGGCGGNNGGTTGTAAATCGCTTCCTCATATGAAAAATGAGGTTCGCTTTCCTGGTAGATTTTAAAGAGTTTAATGAAAGACAGTAAGAGACAAATAATAAAGCCAAGGTTATAACTGCCGCGTGCTTGGCCTTCAGCCAAGAGCACACACTAACTCAGAAAACACTTCTTTAAACGCATCAACATGTTTCATATTCATAGACCTTTATGCATTATTCAAAATCATGCCACTCCGACCTGTAAATCAACTTTTTTTTTTTTTTCCCCTCACCTCCTGGTGGCTCCATCCTGTCAGTATTCCCTGATAACAGAGATCAATAAATTCTTTCCCTGGAGTTTTGGTGTCTATCAGCCCTGTCTTCATCCAGATAGGATAATTCCAAGTTTATAAAAAATTTCCCGATTATCTTTTTTACCATTCTCTGAGTTAGTTACATGAACAAAAGCTTTTTACATCACCATGTTATAGTCCAAACAAAGATATTTATCACACTACTATTTCTAAGTTTTGTTAATAGCAGAACTAAAAGAAACTATATTCATACAGCAACATTTTCCAACATTATACATATAGCATTCATTTTAATATTTGTGAAAAGCCAATATAATATGGACTAATAACAGCTATATAACCTGATACCTTTATCACCTGAATCACAACTTTTTATCCCTATATAACCTGAATCACAGCTTTCATACTTATATAACCTGATATAAATAACTTTTTATATGATGCAATGGCTAGTATATAGTTAAGTAGCTGCTTCATGTTGAATAAAAAAACAAAGAAAGAAAAAACTCACCAGGTGGATAGCTTTAGAGATAGGTAAATATAATATTAATGAAAAATTGGCAGGTGATAAGCCAATTAGCCACAAAACAAAGAATTGAGGCCAATTAAGACCAGCCAGACCAAGGAACACTGTAACTGCACATGCTCTGAAGACTAAGTTGGAAAGTTCAGATGCAAAGAAGACCTTGGAAGCCTTCATCAAAGAGGACCCTCAACGACCCCTGAATTGGGAGGCAGTGTAAAAGAAGTATCTAATAACCATGAGTTCATATTATGTAAATTATATGATGATGTTATAGTGATACAGTAACAGAAAGCAATAGTTACCGTACCAATACACCACAGCAGTTGACAAGGATGAGTCAGTTAGGTGGAGATATCCCCCTCACTGCCAGCGCTGCAATAAACAAATTTCTGCTGTACCGACATCAGTCTGTGGGGATTTATTTGCAGAGTATCTTTAAGCATCAGCAGCAGAGTGTGCCAGGACACCTGAAGGGGAAATTCTGGTTGTAACTGCTCAACAGTGGTGGTTTACAACCAAGGAATAACTGTAACTATCAATGCCAGAGAAACCATGCTATGAGAATCCAGTGTGCACAAAGGAGACAGAGGAGTCTCTGCAAGTTTATTTGAACTAAGGGAGAGAATGCACTGGGCCCATACACACCTGGGGTCTCTCTCTTGGTTTTGGAGGACACAGCCTCATTTAATTCTATGTTCCTTTCTCCATCAGCTGAGGTACCAGGAAGGTACAGATTTCCCAAACACTCTACCATAGATTCCCCGTTGAACATGTGTCCTCATTTTCCCTCAATGTTTGGAAATACAGGCTGAGTTCTGCAATGGACTTTGTGCAGACCAATTTACCTAAAGTTCAGGAGTTCAAACTGTTCTATTACTCTAAAGTTCAGGAGTTCAGACTGTCTGTGTTAAACTTGGAGTCTTTAACAAACTTGTACAGCTTGGTGTTTGTAGAGACATTAAGACATTTTGAAGGCATTAACACCTACTCCTCCTAAAGCCCCTCACCCATCCAGTAATTTATAAATGCACCCATCTTTCTTATCAGACTGAAGGACTGTAAGAGAGTGAAGACCCCCTTGGTGTCAATGAGCAGGCACAACATTGTCCAGTAACATTCTGGAATGAAGAGCTGGGTTTGGGACTGGGCCTAAGGCTGGGCTCTGGCATCTTGAGCTGGTGCAGCTGTCTGTGAGAGGTCAGCTCTGGACACAGCTCTGCAGAGTCCTTGGAAAACAGCTTATGGTGCTAGGATTCTGCCCAAAGCTCTGTGGGGGAGCTTTTTTGGGTTTCTATTTAAGCAAAAACTTGTGTTCAATGCACCTGAAGGGGTACATTAAAAACTCCCCACAGTTCTGGACTTCCCTCTATGCTCACACTTCATTAAGAAATGCTTCAGTCAGAAACTCTGGATACTATAAATTCTACTGTAGGCACAAAATCTAGAAAAATGCTTTCTTGTTGTTCAATTTCAGTGTTTTCACCTTGACAGTACTCATGAAACTGCTCCAATTAACTGTGTGAGAACTGGGGAACTGAGGAAATCATACCCAGAGCTGAGGCTTGTTCAGGCACTCAGCATGTTCCTGCACCCTGTGGTGCCAAATCCCTGAACTGCACATTTAGGAAGTCAAAACTCTTGAGAAGTCAAAGTTAGTCAAAACCTCCAAGACTGCCCCCACTGAGGGTCATCCCTGAAGAGCCCAGTGAGGCAATGACCAGGAAAGAACACCGTTCCTGGGTTCTGGTAAAGCAGGAAGTCAGAGGTACTTGTTACTGCTGGGAAATGTAACAAGGCCCTTGGTTGCCCCGGCACAGTCTCTCCTATCCTGCTCGATACTGTTTTTCTGCATGTCTTAACCACCTGCTGCTCCCCAAACTCTCTCTCACATCGCTTGGCACAGGATGTGCCAAGATTTACTGATGTCTTTGTGTCCTCACTGGTTGCTGCTTCAAACACTAGTCTGTGGTTACCTTAGGATTTGCTGATGCCTTGAAGTTTCCCACAGCCTGGCCAGTTCTTTCAAAGCCCAATTCATGTTCCTCTATCACCTCACATATCCCAACCTCAAACTCAGTTCCCACTCCCCATCCCAACACTGGAATACACATTCTATTTTTCTCCCTTGTCCAGGTGATGACTGGAGTGACAGAGTGATTTTGGGAGCACCTGGCAACTGGCTGGGGTCACCCTCCACAAACCCCCAACACCCTCAACACAACCCTCAGTCATTCCCAACTCAACCACCAGCATGACCCCCAGCTGACTCTCACCCATCCCCCTCTCTGCCTCACAGAGCTGCCCAACATTGGAGCCTTCAGCATCCACCCAGTCCCACATCATGATGCCTTGGGTTTTGGCTTTTAAATTTTTGAGAATCTCTGCTGCTCAGTGTGTAACTCTGAAACTTCATATTAGGTGTTAGTAAGTTCTCTTCACAGGGTAGTTAGTTGAAACCATTCCTTTCGAGCCGGAGAATCAAGGACAACTGGTACCCAAAAAGCAGAAACAACAGTGAGGGAAAGGAGACAAGCCAGGGGGCTGAGACTTCATAGCCTAGGACTGTGGTTGGATAATTGACCCCAATATGTAGATGAACCAAAACTTATAAAAGTGTAAAAAGTCATGACCAGGATCCATCTTGGATTCACAGTAATTTCACGATTACAAGCCGCACTGACTATAAGCCGCATCTCCGGGTGTTGGCAAACATTTCGTTCTTTGTCTTTACACAAGCCGCACCCAATTATAAGCCACTCTGTCGTTTGCAGCGAGGACCCGCATGCAACAAAGTTGCCAAATAGTAACAGAATCGCGGGATGGCCGGGTTTACTGGCTTGGCCCTGCTCGGGGCGGCCTCCAGGGAGCGGCCCCGCCCCTGCTCGCCACAGCTACCAGGAAGCGGGAGAGTGGTGTGCCCAGCCGCCACTGCCGCCTTGCTTGTCAGGGCTAGGCAGCACCATTGTGCTTGCGGGGGGCGAGTGGCGCTGCCGTGCTTGCGGGGGGTGAGCAGCGCTGCTGCGCTTGTTGGGGGTGGGCAGCGCCACCGCGCTTGCAGGTTCTCACTTCCGGGTTTGGAAATTTCCTAAATTTGTTAATATATTAGCTGGTCCAGAGTGTACACCGCACTTCCGGGTTGGGAGCTAAATTTTAGTCAAAATGATGCAGCTTGTAATCGTGAAATTACTGTAATTTGGGTGTAGCCCCAGCTGGGCTCTTGTACTACCCAAAGTGTATCCTTTCAATAAATACCTCGTTTATCCCTTTTGCTCTGTCTAGTCTCTGTTCCAGGTCAGCCTTTCCAGGCAACAGGTCCTGACCCCTAGTGGGAGCCAGAGTTTTGGGCACCAAGTGCTGCCACTGGACAGGGCCTGGTAGGAGATGTGGGGCCTGGACATCTGAGTCACCCCAATTGTGGGGCTACCCCCAGGGCCCTGGGACATTTGGGGGTTCTGAAATAACCCTCTCTCCCCAGAGTGCTGGTGGGGACCCCATCAGTGGTGGGAGATGGGGGGCAGTTGTGCCAGTACGTGGTGCAGAGTGGAGAGTGCTGGGAGGTGGAGCTGGAAGGTGAGAATGGAGGGATTAGGAGGGATTGGGGGTGGGCATCGGGTGGAATTAGTAGTGAGGATGCAGCAGGATTAGAGGTAGGATTGAAGTGGAATTAGGGTAGATTTGGGTGAGATTAGGGTGGGGATGGGTGGGGGTTCAGTTGTCTTTAGGGGTAGGATTAGACCAGGATTGGGGTGGAAGAGAAGTGATTAGGGGATTAGGGTCAAATTGGAATGGAATTAGGGTTGGGGTGGAAAGGATTTGGGGATGGGATTAGAATGGGGGTGGGATTAGGGTGAGATTATGGTGATGGAATTAGAATGGGGGTGGGATTAGGGTGAGATTATGGTATGCGTGGGTGGGAGTAGGGTGATTTTAGGCATGGGATTAGAGTGAGAGCAGAACTAGAGTGGGAGCAATTTTAGGGCAGGATTAGAATGAGTGATGGAACTGAGATTGCATGAGATGTGATTTAAAATGGAGAGGGATGGGATTAGGGCAGGATCAAGGCAGAGTTGGGGTGGGATTAGGATTAAGACCTGTCCCCAGGAAACAGCACCCAGACCCACATAGGAATGGCCTTGGCTGACCCAAGAAACCATGGTTGAACCATGGAGGCCATCATGGAGCCAGGATGGCCCTGGCTGACCCCTAGGACATTCCCTATGCACCCCCTCCCCACCCCAGTGGTGACCCCCCTAGTAATTCCCCATGACCTCAGGCTGCCAGTGGTGGACCTGGTGTTCCACGGCTCCAGCAGCATGAGCCCCTCCCAGGCTGGGGCTATCATGGTGGATGTGATGGAGAAGCTGGAGAACACTTCAATCCATGTATGCCTGGGAGAGCTGGGAGGGGGTACAGAGATGGGAGTTCTAGGTGTTATGGAGAGGGATATGGGGCAAGTACAGTGACTGTAGCAGCACTATGGGGGATGAGGGCCACAGGGGAACATTGGGGGGGATAGGGGCCGTGGGGGCACTGTGGGGGTCTGGGGGCTATAGGGAACACTATGGGAAGGATGAGGGCTATGGGAATATTATAGGGAATCAGGGATGATAGAAGGCTATAGGGAGCTCTGGGCCCATGGACCCAGCAGGGTGGGTGCTGACAGAGCATCAGCCTACTGCATTTTTATAAACAATTATGCATATTTAAACTTTTCCCAAACAGTTTACATGTTCTAAGAACTGTTTAGCACGGCTCCCCCTCGGATTTGCCTTTTTAGAACAGGCTCATTTCTTGCCTGTGGTTTTAATCCGTTCTTACTGGTCACCTCCGGCCTGGGCTTTGATCCATCCTTGGTGCTGATTTTAGCAGGGGTCTTCTTCATCCGTTCATTGGATGTTATCCCAACCAATCAAACAGTTCAGTTATCACAAGCATATTCACTGATATGTTTATTGAATTAACAGCAGAAATATGAACTATATTTTTACAGCAAAGTTACTTTGACATTATACATATAGCATCCATTTTAGTATTTGCAAAAAACTGAGAGGAATGACAAATTTGTCTTTAAAAACGAGCTATGGATCTGCTGGTTGCTAAGACTAGCAATGAGAGATAAAAGAAACAATGGGAAAGATTCCACTCATTGGTGAATGGAAAAAAGATATTTGCCTTTACAAACTGTAGGCTTGCTGATGAATGAAATTGGATACTGAATGATGAAAGAAGCAATGTGGAAAAAACGTGAATTCTATAAGAGTTAAAAATTAAAAGGGAGGGTTCTGCATTAGAGGGGAATCTCAGGTATCAGGTGTTTTGGGAAGTCTGTACCTCTCAAGTACCTCAGCCAATGGGGAAAAAGAGAGGATAAAAAGGAGGCTGTGTCCTCCAAAAATTAGACAGATCCCAGGGGAATGCCCTGTGGCCTCTCCCTTTCGAATTAAGTAAAACGACTCCTCTGTCTCCTTTTTGGACATAAACCTCTGGTGTTTGTGGATTAATTTTCCTGACAGGGGGAATCCTCGAAACAGCGCCCCCTGCCGGCTGTGACCGGAACTGCACCAAAGGGAAAAGTACCCGTGGCCAAAAAAAATGTCTCTGGGTTCCTGGTTCTGTTTGGTGTTAATGCTGTGGTTGTTGTTTGTTTGCTTTATTATACACTATAGTAAAAAACTGTTATTCCTATTCTCATATCTTTTTTGCCTGAGAGCCCCTTAATTTCAAAATTATAATAATAATTTGAAGGGAAGGGGTTTATATTTTCCATGCCAAAGGAAGCTCCTACCTTCCTCAGCAGACACCTGTGTCTCAAACCAAGACAAGGTGGATCTCACCATTGGCCCACTCCCATTAGAATTTCACGGGTGGATTTCTTCATTATCCAATTCCCAGAACCCTTGACATCCATGTGTACAAAAAAGTGGGACACGGGACCCTGATGCTGTCCTGCCACGGGTTCTGCCCCAGGACCGTCAGGATCAGGTGGATGAAGGGGGAAGAAATCCAGGATCAGGAGACTGAGTGAGGTGGAATCATTCCCAACAGCAATGGCACCTTCCAGACCTGGGCAAGAGCTGAGGCACTGCCAGGGGAGTGGGAGCAGCACCCATGCCAGGTGGAGCATCCCAGAATGCATCTGGGAAAGTCTAGGAATGCAGCATCTGTTAATTGGGAATTTGGGAATGAGGAATTTGGGAATGCAAAGCAGCGGGGTGAGGGTTCCCGTTTTTCTTCGCACCATCTTGTGCTTCCCAGAGCTGGAATCAAGCTGGAATCTCAACCCAGTGATGGTTACTGTGTCCATCATTGCTGTGTCATGATCCTCATTGGATTCAGCCTCTGGAAGGCCCAGTCTGGTAACACATGGGATGGGGGCTAGGGATGAGCACTAATCTGCCCAACAGTGTTCTGGGAATCCTGTGCTGTGGGTGCTGATCACACTTTATGTCCACAAGGAAAAGGGAGAGTAATGGATACCATGTGGTGGCCAGTGAGTACCAGTGGCAGATACAGCTTTGGATCACCTACATGCAGATGAATCCTGGTGTGTGATCCATGCTGGAATCTCATAGATCTTCTCGTTCTGCAGAAACAGGCAGAGAAACCAATTGCTTGATTGCAGGTACAGAGCAGGATCTGTGTGGGATTCCAGAAGATATATAGGGCAGGATTCCAGATCAGGGCATGATTCCAGATTGGGATCAGGTAGAATTCTAAAGTGTATCTGGGCTGGATTCCAGAGCAGGATCAGGTGGGATGGATGGAGTGGGATTCCAGAACAGGATCGAGGGGATTCCAAAGCAGATCAGATGGTATTGATGGAGCAAGACTGGGGCACAATGGATACAGTAGGATCTGGTGGGATTCCAGAGCAGTTCTTGCTCTCTGTAGAGCCAGATCCAGCTTGTAGGATGGGGATAGAGACAGGGCCACACCAACTCTTACTCTCATCCCAGCAGGAATCACCACCTGAATGATCCATGGTGCCAGGTCCAACCCCTTCCCTTTCCCTGCAGAAAGCTACAAATTGCTGCTCCCACCCATCACACAGCAGCCCTTCCCAACAGATTTACTTCCTGTTTTCCCATGTATTAAACACAAGAATTATAATTATACCAAATAATTAAATACAAATTTAATAATTTTAATTCTGGTATGAAAATACCAATAAATCCCACTTCCCTCCTCCACTGCCCAGCAGTTCCTCTCTGGGAACCAGGAATAGAAAAGGGGACATAAGGAACTGGGATGAAAACACTAGGGATAGAGATAGGTACACTGGGAACACCAGTGAGCTTGGAGTGGGCATGACAGAAATGTAATGAGGATATGACACCCACACCCAGATCCATCCCTTGGGATTTATCTCCCACTCTGTGTCCCATGTCCAGGAGCAGACATGGGAGACATGGGGAGCAGGGATCCAGGGGACACAGAGATCCAGGGACTGGGCAGACCTAGGGAACACAGGGACCAAGGCAACACAGGGAGTTGGGATCCAAAGGATGTGGGGATAAGGGATTCACAGGACACTGATCAGGAGTTGGCTGGGGACACCAGGAATGGGGACATTGGGGCTAATTCCCCTTTATTCCCTGCCAGATGCAGCCCCCTCCTCGCTGCCCATCCTGGGGGCCTCAGTGCTGCCTCCCCCAAGGAGCAGGCGGCTGTAGGCCCCACAGCGTTCCCGCAGCTCAGCTGGCGTTCCAGTCTCCACCACGACTCCATGCTCCAGCACCACGAGGCGATCGGCTGCATCCAGCACCCGCAACCGGTGGGACACGACCAGCACGGTCTGGGCCAGCCCAGTGCTCACCCAGCGCTGTGCCTGGGGCCAGAGAACCCTTATCTGCATCCTATCCGATCCAGCTCAGTCCTACCCAGTCCCACCTGATCCCACCCAACCCCACCTAAGCAATCCCACCCCACTGTCCCATTCCTCAGTTCCACCCCAACCCCATCATCTTAATCTTACCATCCTACCTCCCTATTCCCCATCCCATCCCCACCCACTATGTCATCCTGTCCACGCTATCCCATCCCACTGTTCCATCCCATCCTACTCCCACGACCCCAACCCTTCCCATCGCATTCCATCTCTCTGTCCTCATCCCAGCATTCCTATCTCCTCCATTCCCACCCCATCCCACCTCACCCTATCACATCTCTGTCTTCATCCCTTTATTCTACTTTCCTGCCATCCTACACTGCTGGTCTCCATCCCATCCTCACCATTCCCATCCTACCATCCTGTCCTTTTTCTCCACCTTGTTGACCCACACCATGCCATCCAATCCCTGTCTTCATCCTATCATTCCCATTCCATCCCATTATCCTTTATTCCCATCACCCCTGATCTCCAGTCCCCATCCCATCCATCCCATCCCACCCTTCCACTCTCATACCATCACGCCCCACTTTCACCAACTGCACCCCTATCCCAACCCTCTCCATCCCACCCCACTCACCGCCGCCTCATCTCCGTCATCCAGTGCCTCGTCAAGAATGAGGACAGCCGGGCGCCGGAGCAGAGCCCGGGCCAGGGCCACACGGCGCCGTTCCCCTGCCGCCAGTCGCCCCCCATACTCCCCCACCTCTGCAGGAGCAATCACATGGCATCAGTGCAATCTGACCTCAAGGATCCCCCCACACCCACATCTGCCACCCACCACACTCTCCCATCTCTGCCAGAGGATCCTGGGATCAGGGGGATGTGATCTAGCGGTGCCCCACCCACCCAGCTCTCACTCAGGGGAGCTGAGAACCCCCAACCCCCTCCAACGCCCGGATGAAGCCTCAGGCCCCAGGATGCCCTCGGTATTCACCCGGTTCTCACCGGTGTCCCAGCCCTGCTCCAGTCCCTGGATGAAGTCCATGGCTCCAGCAGCAGTGGTGGCCTCCTGCAGCTCTGACTCTTTGCAGTGCTCCAGCCCCAGCAAGATGTTTTCACGGATCGTTCCAGAAAACAGGATGGGATCCTGCTCCACCAGCACCACCTGCCCCAGCCCCAAGCTCTGTGATGCTGTGTTGGCTCTTGGTGTCCCCATCTCAGTTCCACGATCCCATCTCTCCTTGGTGTCCCCATAGTCTCCATCCCTGATCCCATTGTCCCCATCTGTGTTCCCAGTGTTCCCATCCCTGACATCCCACTTTCCCCATCCCTGTCATCCCCATCCCATTTCCCAGTGCTCCCATCCCATTTCCTGTTGTCCCCATCCTATTCCTGGTGTCCCCATCCCTCTTCCCGGTGTCCCCATTCCGGCTCCTGATGGCCCCATCCATGCCTCCCTGGTCCCAGTTCTGTTTCGGTGTCCCCACCCCTGTCCCCATTGTTGCCATTCCATTCCCAGTGTTCCCAGTGTCTCTCACCTTCCGGTGCAGGTACTGGTGTTCATATTCTGGCAGTGGGATCCCATCCAACAGCACCTTCCCACTCTCAGGATCCCGCAGACGCTCCAGCAGTGCCACAGCCGTGCTCTTCCCACTTCCATTGGGCCCCGCCAGTGCTGTCACCTCCCCGGAACGCACCTCGAAGGTTAAGTCCTGTGGGATGGGGACAGGTGATGCCAGAATTCCCAACCCAGGAAAACCCACATCCCCCCCAGACCCACCTTCAGCACAGGGTGCTCTGGATTCCCTGGATATGTGAAGGAGACCTTCTGAAAAGTGACATGGCCCTGAAGCTTGGGGGGCTCCCGTGTCCCCCCAACATCCCTTGTGGGTTTCCGATCCAGGTATTCCCAGATCTTCTGTCCAGCAGCTGCATTGGTCAGGAATTCATTGAAGCCGTAGAGCAGCACCTAGGGAGAAGGAAGGGGATGGCACCGGGATGGATAGAACCATGGATGGATGGACAGACACATGGATTCCATCGGATCACCTGGACATGACTGCCAACCGTGTCCTGGTACAGCAGGAAGGTGACGAGGACCCCAGCAGTGATGGTGCCATCACGGAGCTGCTGGTGGCTCTGGAAGAGCACTAGGACCCGGATGGTCAGGTGGAGTATCTGTGGGTGGGAACAGGGATACTGGTGTCTCCATTCTGCTCCTGGTGTCTTCCATTCCGCTTCTGGTGTCTTTATCCCTTCATCTTCATGGTGTCCCAATCTCACTCTTGATGTACCCACACCTGATTCCGGTTGCTCCCAACCTTTGTTCCAGTGTCCCCATCCTGCTTCTTATGTCACCATTCCCATTCCTGGCATGCCCATTCTTGCTCCTAATGTCCCTGTTCTGGTGTCCCCATTCTGCTCTCAGTGCCCCCATCTCAGCTGCTGGTTTCCCATTCCTGATCCCAGTGTCCCGATTCCCAGTATCCTCATCTTTGATCCCAGCACCCCCATCCCCTGGTATCCCCATTCCCATTTCCAGTTCCCCTGACCCTGTCGACAAGGGTGAAGAATGCCAGCTCCAGCTCCATCCGCTCCTTCAGCTTCAGCTCCTTGGCCAGGTTGCAGCTGTGTTGCTCCTCCTCCTCCTCCTCCGCCGAAAAGATACGGATTGTCTCGATGGCACCAACAGATTCCTGAACCCCTGAAGCTGTCCGGGCAGATGCTTCCAACATGGATCGCTGAAGTGCCTGTGGCAGCATTGGAGGGTCTCCAGCCTTCCCAGGTCACCTCCCTGGCCCTCCTGTCCCCAGCATTTCCATCCCACCACACCCACTGCATCCCCACTATTGCATTCCCACCATCCCACAGCTCTCTCTCCCACCCATTCTACCAGTCCTAATCCCACCATCCCCATTCCCACTGTGTCATCCCCATCCCCACCATTCTCATCCCCAGCATCCCACTCCTCTGGTCTTCATCCCCAGTCCCATCCCCCTGGGCCCAATCCATGCACACCATCCCAACCCATCTCCTTATTTTATCCCATCCCATCCCATCCCATCCCATCCCATCCCATCCCATCCCATCCCATCCCATCCCATCCCATCCCCACCATTCTTATCTCCACCATTCCATTCCATGCCACGCCAGCATTCCCACCATCCCATTCCCCTGGTGTCTATCCCATCTCATCCCACCATTTCCATCTTCATCATCTTCCTTTCCATTCTCCATCAACCTCATCCCATCCCATCCCATCCCATCCCATCCCATTCCATTCCCCTGGCCTCCATCCCAACTCTGCCCTTACCACCCCTTTATCCCACTTCTGTGTCCCCCTCCCACTCTTTTCCTCCTGTATTCCTGACCTGTTTTCGGGCACTCTGGATGCGGTGGGTGGTGATTCCAAGGGGCACCTCCAGAAGTGCCAGCAGTGCCAGTCCCGGTGTCAGCCCCACCATGAACGCCCCCACTACCAGGGCCATTACCAGGCTCCGGAGCAGCTGGTTGGCTCCAGTTGGTGCCGCTAAGCACACCTTTGGTACTTCCGTGGAAAACCGAGCCAGGAGCTCAGCTGCGGGGTGGGAAAAGAGGTTGGGATCATGGTGGGTGGGGACAGAAGGAGAATAATGTTATGGGGACCAGTGGGGTGGGATGGTGGGAATGGGTATGAGATGGCCAGGGTGGAATGGGATAGGACAGTGGAGATAAGATGGTGGGAATGGAGATTGTGGGATAGGATGATGGGCATGGTGAGATGAAGCTGAGGACATGCAATGGGATGGAAGCATGGGAATGAGAATAATGGGGATGGGAAAGTGGATAGAATGTGAAAGGAGGATTGGGACAGGATAGGACATTGGGGTAGAATGAAGCTAGGAAGATGGGATGGGATGGGATGGGATGGGATGGGATGGGATGGGATGGGATGGGATAACAGACAGGATGGGACTGGATGGGACTGAATTCTGGAATGGGGACTGGAATGACAGGATAATTGGGATGGGATGGGACTGGTGGGATGGGTCAGCGGGGCTAGGGCTAGACTGTGCCCCATTACCTGCTGGTGTTCCCTGGAAGAAGTCCAAGTCTTGGTGCACTAGGTGGGAAAAGAGCCGGAGGCTCAGGCTCTGACGGAGACGTGCTTCCAACAGCAGGAAGAAGCACCCACGGCACCCAGAAAACAGCACACTAGGGGGGCATGAGGACATAGTGACATCAGGAACCTTGGGCAAATGAGGACAAGCCCCAGGAATGCTGCGACTCACCTGGTGGCTCCAGCAGCCGCCACCATCCCGATAGCTCCAGTGGTGAGTCCATCCCCACTGCGGATGGCATCCAGCACCTTCCCGGTGACATAGGGTCCCAATGTCTCCCCTGGGTGTCAGCAAGACTGTGTCACCATGGGTGTGACCACTGACACAGGGGGACCCTGATTTGAGGGGCAGGACCCTATCTGGGTGGTGGGGATCTAAATTTGGGAAGGCACAACACAATTTGGGCAGGAGACAATTTAGAGGGGTCAGGATCCAATTTTGGGGGGTTTAGTGCCAAATTTAGGGGTTTGACATCCAATTTAGGGGGTCAGTACCAATTTTTGGTGGTTCAGCATACAATTTTAGGGGTCAAAATCTAAACATGGGAGATCAAGACCCAATGCCTTAGAGGTCAACATCCATTTTTGGGCATCAGACCCTAAGTTTGGGGGTTTGGGGGTCAGCACGCAATTTTGGGGGGTCAACACTCAACTTTGCAGGGTCAGAATCTAACTGCAGGGGTGAACTCCCAATTTAGGGGGGGTCACCACTCAATTTTAGGGTGGTCATCACCTATTTAGGAACTCAGCACTCAATTTTTAGGGGCTAGTATCCCATTTTGGGGGGGAGTTCCAAATTGAGGGGTTCCAAATTTGGGGCTGCAGAACCCATATTTGGGATGTCAGCGCCTGCCACCACACGTCACCCACCAATGGCCGCCAGCACGAGGCAGAAGACGGCAGCTCCAAGGACCTTCCGCTCCTCCCAGGTTAGTGCCAGAGCGCGCCGGACGGTGCCAGGAGCCTTGGGGACGTTGCTGGGGGTTTCAGGGACACCGCCGGGGACCGGGGGCGGGGCCCAGGACAGCAGGGCCAGTGCGGCAGCTACGTGGGCGACCCCGAGCCAGGCGGGCGAGGCGGCCGCCAACAGCCCCGGGCCAGCCCCGGATAGCCCCAAGAGGTTCCGGAAGGTTCCGAAGGCTGCGGGGGTGGCGGCGACCGTGAAGGCGGCCGCGGTGGCGCCGGGGGGACGGCGCGGGGCTAGTAGCCAGGTGGCCACGGTCAGGACGGGCAGGCGCAAGGCGGCTTCGAGCCACACGCCCGCCACGCCCAGCGGAGCCAGCACAGGTACCAGCGGCACCAGTAACACCAGTGCCAGAGCATCGGCCACCAGCAGAAGGCCGGGCAGGAGACCAGCGGATGACAGCGCCATGGCGGGACCAGTACAGACCAGTGCTCCCTGTGTGGGAATGATCAACAGCCTGTGAACTCACCAGTTAAAACCAGTTAGGACTGGGGTGCTCCCCTGGCCACACCAGTGCCCCAGTCTAGACTAGGATGCTTCCAGTCTTGTCCCCTGAGCTCAGCAGCTCACACCAGCGCTCCTAGTCCAGCCTGGGGCGCTCCCAAGTCCAGACAGGACACTCCCCAGTCCGCACCAGTGCTCCCAATCCAGCCCTCTCAGCTCCCCAGTTCACACCAGTGTTTCCAGTCCAGCTCGGGGCACTCACCAGTCCACACCAGTGCTCCCAGTTTAGCCCCGCGGTGGCTCCCAGAAAAGTCCGTTAAGGTTTCGCTTTCGAGCCCCCGCCTG
>PYHW01010312.1:71285-88513 GCA_013186435.1 Turdus rufiventris
GGGGGGTCGGTGGGATGGTCATTGGGGATATATTGGGGGAATCATTGGGGTGGTCATTGGAAGGGTCACTGGGGTGGTCACTGGGATGGTGATTGGGGGTCACTGGGGTGGTCATTGGGGGGTCATTGGGGGTCACACCCATGTCCCGTGTCCTGCAGGCCGGTCGGTGCAGCTCTGTGCCCCACCTGCCGGCGGGGGCTGTGCTTGCCCCGCCCCCTCGGGCGAAGCCCCGCCCCCAGCCCCGCCCCCCGCGTGTCCCCGCGGCTGCAGTGACCAGGGCCGGTGCGAACGCGGTCGCTGCCGCTGCTTCCCGGGCTTCAGCGGCCCCGACTGTGCCACCCCCGCCTGTGCTCCGGGCTGGGGTGGGGCCCGCTGCGACATCGGTGCGTCTCAACGCCCCCCGGTACCCCTCAGTGACCTCCATCTTCCCCGCCTCAGTGATCCCACTGCGGCACCCCCGCGTGTATCCTGGGATGGGAGGAGAATCGGCGGTGACATCGGGGGCTCCCCAGTGCTTCCGGTGCCCCTCAGTGGCTTCCCAGTGACACCACCCCAGTGGTCTCAATGCCCCCCTGCTCCCCTCCATCCCGAGGAGCTGCCCAGGACTGGTGACACCAGTGCATACCCAACTGTTCCCCAGTGCCCTTCAGCATTCCTCCAGTGCTCCCAGTACACGCCCACTTCTCTCCCCATCCATGAGGGGTTCTCATGCCACCTCAGTGTGTACTCGAGTGCCACTCCCAGTGCCCCTCAGTGCCTCCCAGTGCCCCCTGAGTGCCCCCTTCCCATTGTGTCCCCAGTGTGTCCCCAGCATGTCCTAGGGCGTTCCCAGGGTGTCCCCATCCCCTAGATGCACCATCCCAGGGTGTCCCTGTGGTGTCCCCAGGGTGTTCCTCATCCCATGACTGTCCCCTGGTGTCCCCATGGTGTCCCTGCACTGTTCCCTCAGAGGTGCCCTGGGTGACACCACGGTTGGCCTCCCGCACTCCAACGTCCCTGCGCATCACCTGGCCCCAGCCTCTCGTTCCTCCTGATGGCTACCGGGTGACACTTGTCCCCCTGGTGAGTAGGGACACAGGAGACATGAGGGTGGGACAGGAAGGGACACAGAGAGGAGCAGGGACATGAAAGGGGCAAGACCCCAGTATGTCCTCAGTCTGTGTCCAGTGTATCCCCAGGGTTCCCTATTCTGTCTCCACCATGTCCCCAGTGTGTTCACATGGTGTCCCCAATGTATCGCCCAACGCATCCCCATGAGTGACCACGCTGTGTCTTCAGTATGTCCCCAGCATGTTCCAATGTATCCCTGAAGTTCCCAGCATGTTCCTAAGGTGTCCCTAGTGTGTCCTCAATGTGTTCCCAGTGTCTCCCCGTTGTGTCCCCATAGTTTCCCGCCATCCCCTCACACTGTCCCTGTCTCCAGGATGACCCTGTGGCCATGACCACGCACGAACTGCCCAGTTCTGCTGTCGCCTTCTCAGTGACAGGGCTGTCCCCAGGCCGCCCCTTCGAGCTGCTGGTCCAAGCCCGGCGGGGGCCGCATCTGGGGGCACCTGGGATCCTGCGTCTGCGCACAGGTGGGGACACTTGAGGACACCATAGGGACGCCAGGGAACACCCTGGGAACAGGGAAGGGGGTGGGGCAACAGGGACAGGGTGGAAATGGTGTGGAGATGAGGATGGAGAGGGGCTGGGCTCTTGTACTTGTACACGGGTGGGGACACCTGGGAATAAGGCAGGTGGCACACAGATGGAGTTAGGGGCACAGCAGGGACAGGAATGGGAGTGGGGATGAAAAGACAGTAATGGGGACAGTAGGTGGCATGAGGACAGGGTGATATACAGATAGCAATGGGGATGGCACCAGGATGGGGACAGTGATGACATGGGGTCACCACGGGGGCAGGGACAGCAAGGGGACAAGGATGGGGTTGATGCTGGCATGGGCATGGGGACAGGGATGAGAGGCATGGGGACACATGTGTGATAACACAGTGTCAGAGTTCAGGGGGACAGCTTAGATGTGTGGTCAGGAATGGTACAGGGATGGGAATGGCACAGGGATGGCAACAGCACGGGGATAGTGTGGCATTGAACGGAGATGGGATAGCACAAGAATGGGGCTGGGACAGCGATGACATGACCAAGGGGGTGGGGGATGGGAACAAGGATGCCAGGGGAACAGGGATAGGGGCAGCATGGGCATGGATACAGGGACTAACATGGATGTGGGGACAGGGGTGGGATAGGAATTGGGACAAGGATGTCCCCCAGAGTCTCTCTGCCACGATTGGTGACATGAGGCTCCTTTGCTCCACAGCGCTCATCCCACCTGTGCCCCACTATGAGGGGTCCCCAGGGTTGCCTCAGGGCTCCCTGGGATCCCCAGCAGTGGCACCATCAGCCCGAGGGCCCCCAGAGTCCCCAGGATCACTGGTCTCACCCATATCACCAGACTTGCCTTTGGGGGCACCAGCATCCCCCAAGGTTCCAGCATCCCCAGTAGCTCGAGGGTCCCTGGGATCCCCAGCACCCTCAAGATCATCAGTCTCACCAGAATCATCAGAGTCACCAGCATCACGAGATTTCTCAGTGTCACCAGTGTCCCCAGAGTTGCCAGGGTCCCCAGAGTCCCCAGTATTTCCAGGGTCCACTCCACCCCCATGGTCCCCAGTGTCCCCACTGTCCCCAGACATCCCCTCCCTGCAGGACCTGGTGGCTCGACTGTCCACGTATAGTGGATCCCTGCTCCAGCGTCTTGAGAGCCACCTTAGGGCCACCAACTACCCCCTCCGTGGCAACCAGACAGTGCCAGGGGTGGCCCGTGCCATCCTGGCCTACATCCTGCGCCGACACTCAGTCCTTGGGAGAGGACAGGGACCCACAGGTGGGTGTGAACCAGGAGGGGGTGGGAGAATTAGGGAGGGGGATGGAGGAAAAGGATGCCTCAGGGATACGGGGTACAAGGGGAGGGACATCCTGGAGAACAGAGCAGGGGGGATGGGAGAAAGAAGCATCACAGTGAGGGGAATGTGGGGAGGTGGTGGGTTGATGGTGGGAGTGAGCAGTGGGAGAGGGAAGAGACATTCCAGGGAGCATGTGATGGAGGGGGTGGAGGAAGAGGAATAAGGAGGATGGGGAGGATGGGTGGAAAGACATCCTGAGAAAGAGGAAGATAACTGGAGACAGGGGGAGGGACATCCTGGGGAGGGGAATGAGAAAGATGGGGTGGCAGGGATGTCCTGTAACACTCTCTGGGGGCAGGTGAGAATGGAAACCAGGACCCAGTGCTGGAATGGGGGGACATGGATGGGGTGAAGCTGACAGAGCCATGGAGGGACATGGGGAAAACAGGTACCAATATGGGAGGGGTAATGGATGGGATGAGCTCAGGTGTTGCACTTGATGATCCTTGTGGGTCCCATCCAGTTCAGAAGAGTCTGTGATTCTGTGATACCTGAGATGGAGAGAGGAGGGATGGATGGATGGATGGATGGATGGGTGGATAGTGACTGTGATGGGTAATAACAGATGGTGATAATAATGTTGATGATCAGTGGTGAATGGATGGTGGATATTGGGGCAATTTGTTAGAAGGTTTGATGTATCAAATCAGTGGTTAGACGATTGGATGATCCAAAGGAGGGAGAAAAGGGAAACGTGCATGCCAAGAACTGTGCTTGAATGGATGAGTGGACGAAAGCTGGAATGAATGATCCAGAAGATGAAAGTGTGGATGGATGTTCAGATGGACACACCCATCACCATCCCATATTCATCACAGCTGCAGAAGAGCCAGAGGAGTTGCCCCTGCCCTCAGAGGAGCAAAAATATCCGAAACTTCACACTGAGACCCCCACAGTACTGCAGGCAGTACTGGGGGATCTGAGGGTCTCCAGCATTAGCCCCAGCTTTGTGGGGCTGCAGTGGACTGTCCCCAAGGGCTCCTTTGACTCCTTCATACTGCAGTACCGGGATGCCCAGGGCCAGCCCCAGGCCCTGCCCATTGATGGAGGATCCCGATCAATGACAGTGCCAGGACTGTCCCCATCTCGCTGGTACCGCTTCCACCTCTATGGGCTATGGGGCAAGAAGAAGATTGACCACGTTTCCACCGAGGTCATGACAGGTAATGGGAAAGGTCTGGAGAGGGAGAGTGGGTGGATGGGTACATGAAGGATGAGGAGTGAAGGAAGAGATGGAGGGATCAAGGTATGGAAGAATGGGTAGGTTGGGGAAGGGGTAGAGGAGGTGCAGGTAGAGGAGGCTGGATGGATGGATGGATGGTGCATGATTGTTGTTGGGGGATTTTGTAGGTGGTTTGACATATCAAATCAGTGGATGACCCAGTGCAAGGTGAGATTAAAGATGGAGTAGAAGGAAAAGGTGTATAGTATGCCCTGTGAATAAATGAATGGGTTGGTTGGTGGGTGGTGGGGTAGATGTTTACATGGACACAGGCATTCCCACACTCATCACTATCCACTTACCACCACAGCTCCAGCAGAGCCAGAGGAGCTGCCCCTGCCTTCAGAGAAGCCCAAACATGAAAAACATCAAACTGAGCCCCCTGCATCTGAGGCACCCCTTATGCAGGCAGTACTGGGGGAGCTGAGGGTGTCCAGTGTCAGCCCTGACTCTGTGCAGCTACAGTGGAGTGTCCCCGAGGGCCCCTTTGACTCCTTCACACTGCAGTACCGGGATGCCCAGGGCCAGCCCCAGGCACTGCCCATTGACGGAGGATCCCGATCAGTGACAGTGCCAGGGCTGTCCCCATCCCACCGGTACCGCTTCCACCTCTATGGGCTGCGGGGCAGGAAGAAGATTGACCACGTCTCCACCGAGGCTGTGACAGGTGAGGGAGAAGGTCAGAGGATAAGGATGCGTAGAGGGAAGGAGAGAAGGAGGGATTAAGGGATGGGGGAATGGGTGGGTGTAGGAAGGGGTAGAGAGGTGCAGGAGTGGAAAGATGGAGGATAGATGAATGGATGGATGGATGATGACTGGAGGGTTGCATGAATATATGGATAGATGCACGGTTAAGGTGAGATATGGATGCATTAATGACTGGATTGATGGATGGACAGAAGAAGAGATTAGGAATGGGTGGATGATTGAAAATGAATGGTGGCTTCTGGGTGTGTTGGTTGGGTAGACTGAAGGACAGGGGGATGGTGGAGAATGCATGGATGGTGATAGATGATATATCAGTGGAGGGGGCCTCCTGGGTGGATTGGATGGATGAATGCTGAATGGACACATGGCTCGACAGTAGCACATGTGGCTGAGCCCATGGCTGTTTTTTTGCTCTGAGTAAGGAGGTAAGTGTAGAGGAATGGGTGTGTAGGATTGTATTCAAATCAGATTAAAATAGGATTGTATTCAGGGACTGGCTGAAGGAAACAGGATGGATGGATGAATGGATGGATGAAGATGGATNNATGGATGAAGATGGATAATGGATGACAGCTGTTGGGGCAGTCAGTAGTTTGACATGTCAGATCAGTGGGTGGGTGGTTGGATGACCCAGTAGAGGGTGAGATTAAAGAAGTTGAAAGAAAATGTGCATGATATGACCTGTAGTTGGGTGGAAGGGTATATGATGGGTGTCAGAATGGATAACCCTGCAGATAAAAGTGTAAATGGAAGGATGTGTGCATTGATTTGTGGGTGGTGGGATGGATGATTGTATGGACACAGGGATTCCCATGCCATCATCCATTGCAGGCACAGAAGAGCCAGAGGAGTTGGCCCTGCCCTCAGAGGAGCAAAAACATCCAAAACTTCACACTGAGACCCCCCCATCTGATGCCCCACCGGTGCCAGCAGTGCTGGGGGATCTGAGGGTCTCCAGTGTCACCCCCAGCTCTGTGGGGCTGCAGTGGAGTGTCCCTGAGGGCTCCTTTGACTCCTTCACACTACAGTACCGGGATGCCCAGGGCCAGCCCCAGGCACTGCCCATCGATGGCGAGTCCCGATCAGTGATGGTGCCAGGGCTGTCCCCATCCCGCCGGTACCGCTTCCACCTCTATGGGCTGCGGGGCAGGAAGAAGATTGACCGTGTTTCTATTGACACTATCACAGGTGAGATGGAAGGTCAGAGGGATGGATGGATGGATGGATGGATGGATGGATGGATGGATGAAAAGATCCCACCCCCATTCCATCCCCATCTGTCAGTGAGCACCCACTCACTTGGGGCACCATCCAATCAACCATAGACCCTTTCACTGACCTGGTGACCATTTGCCATCCACCATCATCATCATCATCATCATCATCCATCTATTATCCACCATTATCATCCATAATTTTCATCTACTATGTGTCACCATCACCATCATCATCATTCATGAGTTATCATCATCATCATTCATCAATCATCTTCCATCCATTAATTCTTCTATCCACCCATCCATCATCCTTCATCTATCAATGATGGATACATAAATGGAACTGTCCATGGGAAATGGGGTTGGGAGGGACAGAGGCCCGGAGGGATGTGGGAAGAAAGAACCAGAGATAGATATGGAATTGGATGGGGGTTGTGATGGATGGATGGATGGATGGATGATGGATGATGCATGATTCTTGTTGGGGGGTGGGGTTTATTGGTGGTTTGACATGTCAAATCAGTGGGTAGGTTGTTGGATGACCCAATGCAGTGTGAGATTAATGAAAGAGCTGAAGGAAAAGGTGCGTGGTTTGATCCATAGATAGATGGATGGTAGGTAATGTGTGCTGGAATGAATGGTCCAGGAGATGAAAAGATGGATGTTCAGATGGACGGATGGGTGGATGGTTGGATGGATGGCTTGGTTGGTGAGTAGTGGGATCGGTATTTAGAAGAACACAGGCATTTCCATGGCCATCACCATCCCCGGTCCATCACATCTGCAGCAGAGCCAGAGAAGCTACCATGCCCACAGAGCAGCCCCAACAGGAGAAGCCAAAAACTAAGTCCCCTCTATCTGAGGGACACCTGCTGCGAGCAGTGCTGGAGGAGCCGAGGCTATCTAGGGTCACACCCAACTCTGCAGCTAAAATACAGTGAATATGAGGGCACATTTGATGCATTCATGCTGCAATACCAGGACAGCCAGGGCCAGGCCCTTGCCATGCCAAGTGATAGCAGGTTGACAGTGACAGCACCAGGGCTATCCCCATCTTTCCAGTACCGCTTCCATCTCTATGGGCTGCAGATTGTGATAAGGATTCACCATGTGTCTGCCTAGGCTATCACAGGGGAGCAGGAAGGTTAGGGAAAAAGCGCAAGTGGGGATGGATGGGTTGTTTGGTTGGTGGTGGATGTTTGGATGGAAGCACCCATCTCCATCCCCTCTCCATCACAGCTGCAGAAGAGCCAGAGGATCTGCCCCTCCACACAGAGGAACCGCAGCATGAGAAACCACAAACTGAGGCCACCACATCTCAGGCTACTCCAGTGCAGGCGGTCCTGGAGGACCTGAGGGTCTCCAGCATCACCCCAGACTCCGTGCAGCTGCAGTGGAGCGTCCCTGAGGGCTCCTTTGACTCCTTCACACTACAGTACCGGGATGCCCATGGCCAGCCCCAGGCCCTGCCCATCAGTGGTGTGTCTCGCTCGGTGACGGTGCTGGGACTGTCCCCATCTCACCAGTACCGCTTCCACCTTTATGGGCTGCAGAGAAGGAAAAAGATTAACCATGTTTCCACCGAGGTCATGACAGGTAAGGGGGAAGGTCAGAGAGAGAAAGGGTGCATGGATGTATGGATGAAGAATAATGGATATGTGGATAGCTGGAGGGATAAAGGGATGGAGAAATGGGTGTTTGGAGGAAGGGATGGAAAGGTGTAGTAATGAAGGAATAAATGGATGGATGGATGGATGGATGGATGGATGGATGGATGACTTGATCTAAAAATGAATGTACAAATGGATGGATGGGTAGATGTTGGTTGCAAAAATTAATTGTCTAGGTGTAGAAAGGGTAGATGGATAGATATTTAAGGATCATTGGATAACTGGACATCGCATGGATAGATGCAAGGTTAAAGGAAAAGATGGATGAATGGATTGTTGGAGGAAGAGATGGGTGGATGATCATAAATGGATGGAGACTCTCATGTGGGTGAATTAGGATGGATGGATTAGTTAGCGGGTGATGGGATGGACATTTGGAAGTGCACATGAATGCCCATGCCAATCACCATCCCCCCTCCAATGCAGATAGCGAAGAATCCGTGTCCTCGAAGGAGCCTGAGCAGGAAAAGCCCAAAACGGAGCCCCCTGCATCTGAGACAATCCCAGCGCGAGCAGTGCTGGGGGAGCTGAAGGTCTCCAGTGTCACACCCAAGTCCGTGCAGCTGCAGTGGAGTGTCCCTGAGGGCTCATTTGACTCCTTCACACTGCAGTACCGGGATGTCAACAGCCAGCTCAAGGCCCTACCCATCGATGGCGAGTCTCGCTTGGTGACAGTGCCGGGACTGTCCCCATCCCACCGGTACCGCTTCCACCTCTATGGGCTTAGGGGCAGGAAGAAGATTGACCACATCTCCACCGAGGCTGTGACAGGTAAGGGGGAAGGTCAAGGGAAGAAGGGTTGGTGCATGTATGGATGAAGAATAATGGATATGTGGAGAGATGGAGGGATCAAGTGATGGAGGAATGAGGAATGGGTGTTTAGAGGAAGGGATGGAGCAGTGAAGGAGTGGAGGAGTGGATGGATGGATGGATGGATATATGTATGTATGGATGGTTGGATGGATAGATGTTGGTTGCCAAAATGAATTGTCTAGGAGCTGAAAAGATGGATGGATGGATGGATAGATGGATAGTTAGGATCATTCACTAGCTGGACATGAAATGGATAGATGCAGGTTTGAAGGGAGAGATGGATGAATGGATTGTTGGAGGAAGTGATGAATGGATGCTCACAAATGGATAGAGACTCCCACGTGAGTTAGTAAGTTGGGTAGGTGGAAGGATGGATGGATGGATGGATGGATGAATGGATGGAAGGATGGATGGATGGACAGTGGATTTGTGGCTGAGCCAGCAGATTTTTGTGTCCTGGGTTTGGGGGGAGCAGTGGAATGGGAGTGTGGATGGATGATTGGATTAAAGGACTGACTGAAGTTAAGGGGATATATGAAGATGGATCAAGCATGTTTATTAGGGTAGATTGAAGCTTGATGATTGCTTGATTGACGATTGATCAGGACAGATTAATTGTTGGGTGGTGGGATGATCAAATTGAGAGTAATGTTAAAGAAGGAGGTGAAAGAAAAAAGTATGCAAAAAGAAACATGACAGGATGGATGGATGGATGGATGGATGGATGGGTGCCTGAATGAATAGTTCAGAACATAAAAGTGTAGAAATGTGGATAGAGGGGTTATGTAGCATGTGTTGGATGGAGATTTGGATGGAAGCACCCATCTCCATCACAGCTGCAGAAGAGCCAGAGGAACTGCAGCATGAGAAATCCCAAACTGAGACCCCTACATCTGAGGCAACTCCAGCACAGGATGTCCTGGAGGACCTGAGGGTCTCCAGTGTCACCCCAGACTCCGTGCAGCTGCAGTGGAGCATCCCCAAGGGCTCCTTCGACTCCTTCATGCTGCAGTACCAGGATGCCCATGGCCAGCCCCAGGCCCTGCCCATCGACGGAGAATCCCATTCAGTGACAGTGTCGGGACTGTCTCCATCTCATCGGTACCGCTTCCATCTCTATGGGCTGCGGGGAGGCAAAAGGATTGACCGTGTCTCTACCGACACTGTCACAGGTGAGGCAGAAGGTAAAAGAGATGTAAGGATGAAGAAATGGAGGCATCAAGGGATCCCATGCTCATCATATACCCATGAGAAGCCATTGACTCAGCATCATCTGATCAACCATCAAACATTCCACCACCTGACTATCTAGCACCTTCCATCGTCCATCCCCCACCAACATCGAACATCCATTATCCAGCATTAGCAGTAACAACCTATCAATTTTCCATTGTCATCCATCATCTTCATCTACCATATACCAGCATCATCCATCAATTATCATGCATCCATCTATTCTTCCATTGTTCCCTCATCCTCTATCCATCAAGGATTAATTTAATGATGGATGAATGGAAGATTGTCCGTGGGAAATGGGTGTGGAAGGGGTTAAGGCATGGAGAGATATGGATGTTAACAAAGAAAGACGGATGTGGAATTGTCTATGGAGTTGTGTTGGATGCTGAGTATGTGATGGGAAGAATGGATGGATGTATGGATGGACAGATGAAGAGTTTTGGGGCACTTTCCTTGTATTTTGCTATATCCAATGAATGACTGGAAGATCCAATGGAGGATGAGAAAAAAGTAGTTGATGGAAAATGGTATGACCTGTTGTTGGGTAAAAGGGTATATGATGGGTGCCAGAATAAATGGTCTAAAAGGTAAAAGGACGCATGCATGCATAGATGGATGCATGAATGGATGGATGGACTGTTTAGCGTGTGGAGGGATGGACATTCGGAGGGTTAGATGGATGGCCATGCCAATCACCATCCCCCCTCCAATGCAGCTAGAGAAGAACCTGTGCCCTCAGAGGAGCCTGAGCAGGAGAAGCCCAAAACTGAGTCCTCTGCCTCTGAGGCACTCCCGGCACGAGTAGTGCTGGGGGAGCTGAAGGTCTCCAGTGTCGCACCCAAGTCCGTGCAGCTGCAGTGGAGCATCCTTGAGGGCTCATTTGACTCCTTCACACTGCAGTACCGGGATGCCCATGGCCAGCCCAAGGCCCTGCCCATCGATGGCGAGTCTCGCTTGGTGACAGTGCCAGGGCTGTCCCCATCCCATCAGTACCACTTCCACCTCTATGGTCTGCGGGGCAGGAAGAAGATTGATCATGTCTCCACCAAGGTCATGACAGGTAAAGGGGAAGGTCAGGGTTAGGGTTAGGCCCAGAGGGACGAGTTGTAGGTGGATGTATGGATGAAGAATAATGGATATGTGGAGAGATGGAGGGATCAAGGGATGGAGGAATAGGGAATGGTGTTTGGAGGGAGGGGTGGAGGAGGGGAGGAGTGGATGGATGGATGGATGGATGGATATATGGTTGGATGGATGGATGGACGGATAGATGTTAGATGACAAAATGAATTGTCTAGGAGTTGCAAAGATGGGTGGATGGATAGATGGATGGATGATGGGTGTCAGAATGAGTAGTCTGGAATACGGAAGTATGGAATTGTGGAGATTATGTGGTGCGTGTTGGTTGGATGTTCGGATGGAAGCACCCATCTCCATCCCCCCTCCATCACAGCTGCAGAAGAGCCAGAGGAACTGCCGCTGCCCACAGAGGAACTGCAGCATGAGAAGCCCCAAACTGAGGTCCCCACATCTGGAACTGCTCCCCCAAAGGCAATCCTGGAGGACCTGAGCATCTCCAGCATCAAAGCAGACTCTGTGCAGCTGCAGTGGAGCATCCCCCAGGGCTCCTTTGACTCCTTCATGCTGCAGTACCAGGATGCCCAGGGCCAGCCCCAGGCCCTGCCCATCAATGGCGCATCTCGCTCGGTCACGGTGTTGGGCTTGTCCCCATCCCATCGGTACAGCTTTCACCTCTATGGGCTGTGGGGAGGCAAAAGGATTGGCCATGTCTCTACCGACACTGTCACAGGTGAGGCAGAAAGTCAAAGAGATGCAAGGATGAAGTAGTGGAGACATCAAGGGATCCCATGCCCATCACATATGCAACCGCAATCAGCACCATCTGATCAACCATCAACACTTCCACCACCTGACTGACTAGCATCTTCCATCCCCCACCATCATCCTCCATCAGCAGCAGCTATTGTTCAATTATCCACTGTCATCCATCATCTTCATCTACCATGTATCACCACCATCATCATCCATCAATTATCATGCATCCATCTATCCTTCCATCCTTCCATCATCCTCTATCCATCAGGGATGGATTCATTTATGGATGAATGGAAGATAGTCCATGGAAATTAGGAGTGGGAGGGACAAAGGCATGGAGAGATGTGGTAAGAAAAGATATTGTTCTGGAATTGTCTCAGTGCATGTGATTGATGTTCACTGTGTGATGACAAGAATGGGTGAGTGGATGAATGGATGGATGATCCAATGGATAGATATATGGCTGAATGTATGGATTGGTTAGCGGGTAATGAGATGGACATTTGGAAGGACACATGGATGCCCATGCCAATCATGTTTACCCCTCCAATGCAGCTAGTGAAGAACCCATGCCGTCAGAGGAGCCCAAGCAGGAGAAGCCCGAAACTGAGTCCCCTGCCTCTGAGGCACTCCCGGCACGAGCAGTGCTGGGGGAGCTGAAGGTCTCCAGTGTCACCCCCAAGTCTGTTCAGCTGCAGTGGAGCGTCCCTGAGGGCTCCTTTGATTCCTTCACACTGCAGTACCGGGATGCCCATGGCCAGCCCCAGGCCCTGCCCATCGATGGCGGGTCTCGCTTGGTAACAGTGCCGGGGCTGTCCCCATCCCGCCGGTACCGCTTCCACCTCTATGGGCTGCGGGGCAGGAAGAAGATTGACCATGTCTCCACTGAGGCTGTGACAGGTAAGGGGAAAGGTCAGGCAGAGGAAGGGTGGGAGGATGTATGGATGAAAAATAATGGATGCGTGGAGAGATGGAAGGAAAAAGGGATGGAGAAATGGGGAATGGGTTTTGGAGGAATGGATGGAGGAGGGGAGGAGAGTGGAGTGGAGGAAGAGACATGCATGCATGCATGCATAGATCAATAGAGAGAGAGATGGATGGGTAGATGGATGGATGCATGATGGGTGTTAGAATGAATAGTCCAAAATATGGAAGTGTGCTATGTGGTGGATTGATGTTAGGATGGAAGCACCCATCTCCATCCCCTCTCCATCACAGCTGCAGAAAAGCCAGAGGAACTGCCCATGCACACAGAGGAGCCGCAGCATGAGAAACCCCAAACTGAGGCCCCCACATCTGAGGCCACTCCAGCGCAGGCGGTCCTGGAGGACCTGAGGGTCTCCAGCGTCACCCCAGACTCTGTGCAGCTGCAGTGGAGCGTCCCCCAGGGCTCCTTTGACTCCTTCATGCTGCAGTACCGGGATGTCAACAGCCAGCCCCAGGCCCTGCCCATCGATGGCATGTCTCGCTCGGTCATGGTGTCGGGCTTGTCCCCATCCCATCGGTACCGCTTCCATCTCTATGGGCTGCGGGGAGGCAAAAGGACTGACCGTGTCTCTACCGACACTGTCACAGGTGAGGGGGAAAGTCAAGATGGAATGCAAGGATAAGGAAATGGAGGCATCAAGGGATCCCATGCCCATACCCACCAGCAAACAGCCTTTGACTCAGCACCATCTGATAACCATCAAGCCTTCTACCACCCCATTGACTAGCACCTTCCATCCTCCATATCATCCATCATCCACCATCAGCAGCAGCAATCTTTCAATAATACATTGTCATCCATCATATTAATCTACCATGTATCACCATCATCCATCAATTATCATGCATCCATCTATCCTTCCATGCATCCCTCATTCTCTATCCATCAAGGCTGGATTCAGTGATGGATGAATGGAAGATTGTCCATGGGAAATGGRTGTGGGAGGGGTGATGGCATGGAGAGATATGGTAAGAACGAGACAGATGCACATGGAATTGTCTACGGTGTTATGGTAGATGTTGGATGTGTGATAGGATGGATGGATGGATGGATGGATGGATGTGCATATGGATACATGGGTGAATAGATGTACATGTGTGGATGGATGACTAGAGACAAAGATGGATAGATAGCTGGATGGATGGACCATCCATTGGATTGATACATGTGTGAATGAATGGATGAATGGATTGGTTTGTGGGTGGTGGGATGGACATTTGGATGTACACATGGATGCCCATGCCCATTACGTTCACCCCTCCAATGCAGCCAGTGAAGAACCTGTGCCCTCAGAGGAGCCTGAGCAGAAGAAGCCCAAAACTGAGTCCCCTGCCTCTGAGGCACTCCCGGCACGAGTAGTGCTGGGGGAGCTGAAGGTCTCCAGTGTCGCACCCAAGTCCGTGCAGCTGCAGTGGAGCGTCCCTGAGGGCTCCTTTGACTCCTTCATACTGCAGTACCGGGATGCCCAGGACCAGCCCCAGGCCTTGTCCATCGACGGCGAGTCTCGCTTGGTGACAGTGCCGGGACTGTCCCCGTCCCACCGGTACCACTTCCACCTCTATGGGCTGCGGGGCAGGAAGAAGATTGACCATGTCTCCACCAAGGTCATGACAGGTAAAGGGGGAGGAAGGGTTGGTGGATGTATGAATGAAGAATAATGGATATGTGGAGACATGGAGGGGTCAGGGGGTAGAGAAATGAGGAATGGGTATTTGGAGGAAAGAATAGTGTGGTGGAGGTGTGGTGGGATGGATGGGTGGATGGATGGATGGATGGATGGATGGATGGATGGATGGATGGATGAATGAATGCGTGACCTAATCTATAAATGATTGCATGAATTGATGGATCGATAGATGTTGGGTGCCAAAATGAATTATCTAGGAATTTAAAGTGTGGATGCATGGATGGATGAATGTATGGAATTGCTTTTATGTGTGTTGTTTGGACACCACAGCATTCCCATGCCCTCTGCATCCCTGCTGCGGCATAGCCAGATGAGCTGCTCCTACCCTCAGAGTAGTGTCAGCCTTGGGGCCCCAAAACTGAAGCTTCCCCTTCTGAGACCTCTCTTGCATGGGTGGTGGTAGGAGGCCTAAGAGACTCCAGTGCACTCCCAGCTCTGTGGCGCTGCAGTGGAGTGTCCCTGAAGGCCTCTTTGACTCCTGCATTCTGCAATAATGGGATGCCCAGGGCCAGCCCCAGACCCTACTGGTCAATGGCAGGTTCTGCTCAGTGACAGTTGGGCTGTCCCTATCCAATCAGTACCACTTCCACCTGTACGTTCTCTGTGGAGGCAAAAGGATTGACCAGGCCTCCACTGCTGTTGTTACAGGTGACTGGAAACCTTAAGAGGGGAGAAGGATTGGAGAGATGGTTGTGGAGGTGGAGAGATTGACATGGAGATGGATGATAGAGGCATTTGTGTAGTGTTGGGTGGAATCATGAGTAGAAGGATGGACAGATGAACATAAGGATCATTGGATGCCTGAAGAACTGGATGATGACAGGATGAATGAAGGGTTGGGTGGATGGTGACTGAATAAACACACTGATAAATGTGTGGGTGATTGAAGAAGTCTGGATGGGTGGACTGTGGGATTCCACTACGAACAATGAGTTTGAGAGAGATGGATGGATGGATGGATGATGGGTGTTGGGGCAATTTATTGGTGATTTTAAGGATTAGATCAGTCATTTGATGGTTGGATCAAATGGATGGGGAATTTAAAGATGCAGTTGAAACATGAGTTTCATGGAAAGACACGTGATTGAAGGAATGGATGGATGGATGATGATGGGTATTGGGGCAGATGGCTTGAAAGATTCAATTGTTTGATTACTGAATGATCTAATGGAGGGAGAAGCTAATGAATCAGCTGTAGGAAAAGCCACATTGAAAGCCACATGGTTGGATTGAGGGATGGTGGATGATGGGTGCTGGAATGAATGGTCCAGGGGATGGATGGAGGGATGGATGGATGGATGGTGTGATGAATGGCGTAATGGATGGTGTGATGGATAGTTCAATGAACATGTTGATTCTCACACCCATCTATCACATCCATCATCTATCTCATATCCATCACAGATGCAACAGTGCCAGAGCAGCTTCCCCTACCCTCAGAGGAGCCCCAACCTGAAGAACACAAACCTCAGCAGCCCCAAACTGAGCAGCCCCAAACTGAGGCTGACCAGGGACAGGTGGTGCTGGGGAAGTTGAGGGTCTCCAGTGTCACTCCAGGCTCTGTGCAACTGCAGTGGAGCGTCCCCAAGGGCTCCTTCGACTCTTTCATGCTGCAGTACCGGGATGCCCAGGGCCAGCCCCAGGCCCTGGCTGTTGATGGCGGGTCCCGCTCAGTGACAGTGACAGGGCTGTCCCCGTCCCATCAGTACCGCTTCCACCTCTATGGGCTGCGGGACAGGAAAAGGATTGACCGTGTCTCCACTGATGTTGTCACAGGTGAGGAGGAAGGTCAGAGGGTGGAAGGGTTGGGGAAAGGGAAGTAGGGATGGAGAGATTGATGGAAAGATGGAGAAAAAGGTGGATTATGGATGGATGCCTGGAGGGTTGGATGGAGTCATGAGTAGAAGGATGGACATGAACATCATTGGATGCCTGAAGAAGTGGATAGTGAAAGGATGGATGGAGGGCTGGGAACATGGATGGATATATGGATGATGGGCTGTTGGTCAATAGGCAGGCAGAAAGTATCAATCATTGAACAGATGTTTTCTGGGATTTGTGACTGCCTGATTGTGGATGGTGATGTGGGGGGGAAGGAGCAATGGGTGGAATTGGGCAGGGAAACTGGAGACAGCATGGAGGTGGAGAGATGGCTGTGGACCATGGGAAGGTGGAGTGATGAAGGGATTGATGTTTGTTTGTTTGGATGGATGGATGATGGTGGATATTGAATGAATCAAGATGATGGATGATGTTCATTGTGACAATGATGAAGATGGTGGATGATGTCAGATGCTGGTCATTAAGTCCATGGAAGAGTTAGTGATTGATTGGATGGGACTGAGGTCAATGGGTGCTCAGTGATGAGTAAGGAGGGAATGGTGAGAAGGGACTGGGAGGAAATGGTGCATGATGGATAATGGATAGACATACATATGGACACACACAGATGCCCACAGCCATCAGTGTCCCCTCTCTGTTGTGCTGCAGCTGACCCAGAGGATCTGCCCCCATCCTCAATGGACACCCCAACTGAAGCCCCCACAGCTGAGGTTCACCAAACTGCACATCCCCAATCTGAGGCCTCTCCATCTGAGNCCCCCTCGACACGGGCAGTGTTGGGAGAGCTGAGGGTGTCCAGTGTCAGTCCTGACTCCGTGCAGCTGCAGTGGAGCATCCTCGAGGGCTCCTTTGACTCCTTCATGCTGCAGTACCGGGATGTCAACAGCCAGCCCCAGGCCCTGCCCATTGATGGAGGATCCCGATCAGCGGTAGTGCCAGGGTTGTCCCCGTCCCACCGGTACCGCTTCCACCTCTATGGGCTGCGGGGAGGGAAAAGGACTGACCGTGTCTCTGCTGACATTGTCACAGGTGAGGGGGAAGGT
>PYHW01010312.1:98964-113228 GCA_013186435.1 Turdus rufiventris
GCGTACCATTCCCATTCATACGCCTCCATCCCCATCCGCCTCCACTCTCATGGCATCCTTCTCCCCTCCAGCCGGCTCCATCCACTCTTCCTCCATCCCCATCCCCATCCCCATCGCTTTCATCCTCATGGGAAAATATCTTCATAAAAGACTCGATATGGGAAGAATGGCTGTGGAGTTCTTCACTACTGTCATAGAAATGGGTGTTAATGTCTTCTAAAGGATCTTAATGCCCCTAGCAACATCCACCCGGGCAAGTTTGTTACAGGACCCAGGCAACTGGACCCAGACAATATGAGCTCCTCAACTGTAGGCTAATGGGACAAATGGGTCCACACAAAGTGTATTGCAGACGGTCTGAACTTCTGGTGGACCCGCAGAAGCCAGGCAGCCTGAACTTCTGAACCTCAGAGGAAAATGGAGACACATGTTCAAGGGGGGATATGTGGTTCAGGAAGGCTGTACCTTTCTGGTGCCCTAGCCAATGGCAAAAGGAAGAGGGCTACATGCGACAGGAGATCAGAAGAGGCTGCACCCTCCAAAACTGAGAGAGAGAGAGATCCCACGGGGTTATGGCCCAGTGCACTCTCTCTCTTTATTTGAATAGAATTGCAGGACTCCCCTGTCTCCTTTGTGGACTGAGAGCAATGAGGGATTTGTCTTTACAAACAAGCTGTAGGTTTGCTGGCAGATAAAACCAGCACTGAGAGATAAAAGCAAACATGAGATGGATTTCACTGATTAATGAATGGAAAAAAGATGTTTGCCTTTACAAACAAATGTAGGGTTTGCTGATAAATGAAATTGGATATTGAAAGATGAAAGAAGCAATGGGGGAAAACCATGAATGCTATAAGAACTAAGAATTAAAAGGGAAGGTTCTACATTAGATGGGAATCTCAGGTATCAGGCGTTCCCGGAAGTCTGTACCTCTCAAGTACCTCAGCCAATGAGGAAAGAGAGACAGAAATGTGGCTAGGGAATTAGGATAAAAAGGAGGCTGTGTCCCCCAAAAATTGGAGAGACCCCAGGAGATGACCCTTTATTCAAATAAAGTAAAAGCTCTCCTCTGTCTCCTTTTTGGACATAAACATTGGTGTTTGTAGATTAATTTTCATGACAGACCTTGGCTTTTCGTAATGAGGCTTCCCTGAACAGTCCCCATCAACTCCCATCTCCATCCCATCCTCCCCTGTCCATTCCCACAAGCCCATCCCATTCTGGGACTGGCACATGGCAGTGGATCCCACCAGAGCATGTGAGGAGTGCATGATCAGCTGCTCCTGCCCCATCAACACCAACAGCGTTTTTTGGGACCTGGCAGTGACTCCAGACCAGGGAAATCCTCTACACTGCGCAAGTCTTGTTCCTGGCCCATATCAGCTCAGCCCACACTGCAGTGCCCAAACCCAGCCCATTTCCTGTACACTTTTCCACATGATCAATGAATCCACATTCCCACTGCCCCATTCTTCTCCTTTCCTCCCAGGACAAATAGCCCCTCCCACACACCATCATTACCAGTCACCCATAACAAAGAATTCTGGCTCAAGGCACGAGAAACATGGATTTTACTTTAGTTTTTCTTTAGACCTGGCTGTTGAAAGGCTCCAAACCTACAGTGTTTCCTGTGGATCTTGGGAACTGGGGCCCTGGAGCCTAAGATGCCAGAGCCAGCTGGGCCCTTCCATAGGAGGAAAAGTCAGGTTTTCTAAGTTCCCTGAGGTTGATCCAGTTGCCATCAACCAAGCCCCAGGAATAAACCAAGGGAGCAAACCAGTGCCACTAAAATCATGGAAACACCCCAAGTCTGACCCCTAGGACGTGCTGGATTTTTGTTTTCACTGGCAAAAACAAATTTCAAAAACTAAGAATTTGGTTCATTCTTTGCTTATCCAAGTTTGCTGGGGAAGGGTTTTGTCTCCTTTGCTGCTGAAAGCCAAAGGGAGATATGGAAAGAGCCATATGATCCCTGTGGGATTTAGGGATGTTTGGGATGCTCAGTGGGATGGGCTCAGGGGATGGATGGGGTCCCAGACACTGCGCTGGATCAGGCCCAAGATCAGGAGTTTGATGGAAAAGGGTTTTTCTCATGTTTTTCTAATGGAGAAATGCAGCACAATCCCTTTCCCTGGAACAGCAGGCCTAGAGCTGCTGCACCCCTCAGGCCTTGTACCTGCCCAGGTGCTCACGGGCAATGATCACTCGCTGGATCTGTGCTGTGCCCTCGTAGATCTGCAGGGAAAACCAGAGATAGGTGAGCCTGCAGCTGGAAAGGTGTTTGATCAGAGTCTGCACACCTGTGACCCCTCCCTGTGCCAAGCCAGGGGGCAGGAAGAGGGAAAGCTTGGAAAAATTACTGTGACAATGACCTGTAAGAGGCAATAAGCACATACAGGTGTGTGTTCAGTTCAGTAGGGATTCCCCAGGTATCCAAACACTTGTGTGTGCCCAGCGCAGGAGAGATCCAGAGATCCCCCAGGTAGAGTCCAGGGTAGCTCCAGGACAGCAGAATTTGGGCGTTTCAGTGTTTTAGCTCCCAATCCTGCCTGAAGTTGCTTTGGCAAATCATTCCCATACCTGCAAATCCACTTTCTCTGCAGTCACAAAATCAGGATAACATTCCCCAAACTGCACAAAGCTTCTCCAAGTAAAGCTGCTGGAATTAGAGATCCAACCCCTTTCCCAAGTTCTTGCAGGAATGGAGAAGATCAGGAAAAACACCCCAAAATCTCAAGAGCCTAATTCTGACAGTCTCACAGCTTGTTAACTTCCTCCCTGGTAGCACTGAAATCAGGACTGAGAACTTTTCAATTCCAAACATCTGTTTTCTGTCCTTGGAGAGGGAAAAATTCCTGGCTGGTGAGAGCAGTTGGAATCTTAAAGTCAGCTGCAAAAGGAATGTCAGCCACCTGGAATCTCAGCAACTCTGGTCACTTGCTGACAGGTCAGGGCCAATATGTTCCCTGAGACCTGTCTGGATCAGTTCCAGCCAGTCATGGTTAATGTTGGAAAGAGGGGAAAGGTGAAGGTTGTTGGGTTTCCTGATGAAATTAATTTATTCTTGCTGAATAACAAACTTGAACCAGCAGAGGAATTCTGGCATGGAATAATTTCCTGGCAATAACACTGCAGAAAAAGCCCTGGGGATTAGGGGTGTCTGTGGGCTGAGCAAATATGACCATGTTTTGTTATTTTGGAAAATAAACCAATAAATAAATACCTGAAGAAGTGAATCACCATGGGCAGTGCCCCATGGCTGTTTCTACAACACACAGAAATTATTAATACTAATTAATAATGCTAATTAATAATTAATGCTAGTGCTGGTGACATCTCAGCCAAAGCACCTGTCCCATGAGTGGAAATTTGAGAACTTCCCTGATTTAACGCATTTCAGTCTCCAAATCTTTTTAGCCTGTGTCCATCCTCATTGCAATTAATCAGCAATTAATTACTTTGTATTGAGTGCCTTCATTCCTATGGAGACCCCTCACCCTGTCCCACTCACCTGATATATTTTAGCATCCCTCATAAGCTTCTCCACGGGATATTCTGTGTTGAAGCCATTGCCCCCAAAGATCTGCACAGCATCAGTGGCCACCTGGTTGGCGACATCTCCAGAGAAGGCCTTGGCGATGGAGGCGTAGAAGGTGTTGCGGCGGCCAGCGTCCACCTCCCAGGCTGCACGCTGATAGCCCAGCCGGGCCAGCTCCACCTTCATGGCCATCTCAGCCAGCAGGAATGCCACAGCCTGGTGCTGGGAGAGTGGAGATAACAACAGATGAGCCTCAGAGAGCTGCGACACTGCAGGGGAAGGAGCCTTCTGCTTGGGGTCATGGAATTGCTGGCATTGGACAAGATCATCAAGGTCAAGCTTGGTCATCACTAAACCATGTCTCCAAGTGCCACAAAGATGGGGATTCCAACTGAGCCAGGCCTTTCTGAGAATAAATCTTCCCTAATATATAATTTAATCTTCATTTCTTAATTTGCAAATTCAGCGCACTTGGGAAGTTGTTGAACTGGGGTCTGTGTTGGATCAGACTCTCTGTCTTAGGCTGCAATACAGGATGTGACCAAAAGTATGGGTTCTATCACCATCTGTTAAAAACCAGGTGGGGCAATGTTCTTTATCTTTTCCACAACCCATCCTTCCTCCAGGGATATATCTCCTGTTAATGGGCCATTGAAACCCACTGCATGACTGACAAAATTACATGATCCTACTGGGAGATGTTCCATCCAGGGGGAGGAGCCAAGCATCTCCTACCTAGGTAAAAACTGAGATTTGGAACATCAGAGCAGGCTTTTCCACTGGATTCCAGAGGAAAACCAGACCCTTTTACATCATCACTGGATCTTTGGAGGAAACCTGCACCCTTCTACAGCAGTACTGTTTCTACAGGGCCACATCTCTCACTCCAGGATTGCAGCCACCATTTAATGGAACTGCCACCAACATCCTGACTGATGGAGTGTCAGGTTGTATTCTGACTCTGTCAGTGTTTTGGGTTTGTTCTTCGTAATACTGTATTTCTATTTTAATTTTTCCTAGCAAAGAACTGTTACTCCTATTCCCATATCTTTGCCGGAGAGCCCCTTAATTTCAAAATAGTAATAATTTGGAGGGAGGGGCTTTACATTCTCCATTTCAAAGAGAGGCTCCTGCCTTTCTTAGCAGACACCTGTCTTTCAAACCAAGACATCCTCCCATGTGTAGCTCCAAACTCACCTCCACAATGGGTTTCCCAAAGGTTTTCCTCTCCAGTGCGTACCTCGTGGCCTCGTCCAGCGCTCGCCTCGCCAGCCCCACGGCCCCGGCCGCCACCTGGGTGGGCACAGTGCAGGATGAGCAGCAGAAATTCCTGTTTTGTTTGGTCAACAGCCCATTCCTGGTACTCACTGGAGGCCTGGTCTTGTCAAAGGCACCCATGGCAATCTTGAATCCAGCACCCTCCGCGATCAGCACGTTCTCCTTGGGGACTCGGACATCCTCAAAGACGATCCCACGCGTGTCCGAGCAGCGCTGGCCCATGTTCAGCTCCTGGGAAAGGGAGGTACCACTGAATCACATTCTTCCCAGGTACAACCAATTCCAGTTTTTAGTTCACTTAAAGAATAAAGGAAGGTTTTTTTTACCTTAAGAAAACACTTTGGTTTTAGCTAAAAGCCAGAGAGACAAGAAATGCCAGTTTGGCCTCCCCAGCCCAGCAAGTCTCTGACCTGTCACACGTGAGCAGCTCACTGCCTCCATGTGGGCAATCAATTCTGGGGCTGGAGTATCTCCTTTGGACTTTCCTGGTTCAATTTATCCTCTGGAAGACTCAATTCTACATATAATTCAATTCTGTCCTCTCACATAGGAGAGAAACTGTCAAGAACCCACTTGCAGCAGCTGCAGGACTCAGCTGTGCTCCCAAAAGACAAATTCATTAAAAAATCAGGTTTTCAGGTTCCAAATGTAAGCAAAGAGAGAGAAAACCAGGGCCTCCATGGTGCCTTACTTGGGCAGGAGCAGCTGAAATTGCAGCAAACTGAGTTGTTTTGGAGAAAGTTCTGCCAACCCCTTCATTCACCCTGGACATCCTTGGTAATTCCATGTTCTCAAAGGTTTGTTTGCAGCTTGGCAAAATTATCTGCTTTAGGCCCTTCTCAGTAATTCTTTATCTGAACTCGTACAATTATAATTCTATTATCATTATATCTAATTATATATATTATTATATCATACATTATGGGGATTACTTTATTATATTATATATTATAGTATGTATATAATAGTATATAATAATATATTATAAATATTTATATTATCAATAATATATTAATATACATCTATTACAGATATTATACATATTATATTTAATTATATATAGTAATATATTATTAATACATTATATATACATTTATATGTTATCTATAAATTCATAAATACATATATGCAAATATAATTATTAAATGTGTCTTATAAACAGTTTCTGGGCACTGTGAGAATTCCAATATGTCCATGAGCCCTGACAAGGTTCAGCTATTTTCCTTACATGGCAATTCATCATTTATTGGTTCAGGAAGGAGAGAGAATTCCTGAAGATTACCTTCCTGCCAATCTGGATGCCAGGGGTGTCAGCCTCCACGATGAAGCCTGTGAAGGCTTTGCTGGCTGGAGCCCGGGGATCAGGATCAGTGCGGGCAAGCAGGAAGTACCTGGTGAGGACAGAGATGGGGATTCAGTTCATCCCCAACAATCAGGCACTTCGGAGTGGCTTTGTCAATATTTATGCTGTACAGGAAATCAAGCGTTAAAGGTAAGAACCCTTTTTGATTGACCCTTCCAAAAAAACAAAAACAAAAACAAAAACAAAAACCAAAAAACCAAATAAAGTGGAAGGAATGTGAGGAATGTCAGTGTTGTCTGGGCACCTCTTCCTCCAATATCAAAGTTTAGTGAAATTCCCTCAGGTAAACCTGCAAAACTTCTCCACCTTTTCCATGTCTTGTAAGTCTCAATATACCACTCAGCCTCCCAAATACCCCAAAATAAGCCAATTCCCAGCACATCTCTAAGGATTATTATACAGGGAATGCATCACTGTGTGCAAGGTCTTCTCCTCTCAATTGAAAATATGTCCATTTTACTCTTCCCAATATCATTTGTAAATGAGGTATTTGTGTCAGCAATCGCTGTAAATCCCATTTAGGGGGTCAGGAATGTGCTGGGAGAGTCTCTGTGATGGTTCTGCCTCAGGCAAGAAATTAAACAGTGAGAAATCCCAACTTACATAGATAAATGTATAAAGTTTTTCCTCTTGAACTAAGAAGAATTTGTGTGTTGGGGTGGGGAGAGTGTAAGCCCTGAGGAAGGGTCTGTGCTGCCCTCTCCAGACCCTGCAGCATAGCCCAGATTCCATGACTCCTTGGAAACATTTTACCTTAAAACAATTAATCCCAGAGTTTTTCTGTTTTCCTTGTGTGTGAGAGGCGTTCCCAGTTGAGTCAGAAGCAGCTGATCCCTGTCTGGGAGCCAGGTCAGGGCTTGGTATCCTGAGCATTTTGGAGTTGACTCTGAGTAACTCCCTGTCCCAAAGGGAAAGCAGAGGGAACTGTGTCTGGTTTCAGCCCAAATGAGCTGTGACATCACTGAGCTCTGATGTCATTAGCCTGTTCCCTCTTTGGATACCCACAGCACTGGGGCTGCTGGTGCCTCTTCCCAATGAACTGGTGATGATGCCTTGGGTTTTAGCTTTTATATTTTTCAGACTCTCTGCTGCTCAGTGTGTAACTCTGAAACTTCATATTAGGTGTTAGTAAGTTCTCTTCACAGGGTAGTTAAACAAAACAATTCCTTTCTAGCTAGAGAATCAAGGACAACCGGTACCCAAAAAGCAGAAACAACAACAAGGGAAAGGGGACAAGCCAGGGGGCTAAGACTTCATAGCCAGGGGCTGTGGTTGGACAATTGACCCCAATACATAGATGAACCAAAACTTATAAAAGTGTAAAAACTCGTGACCAGGATGCATCTTGGATTTGATTTGGATGTAGCCCCAGTGAGGCCCCTGCACTGCCCGAGGTGCATCCTTTCAATAAATAGCAATTTTATTCCTTTTGCTCTGCTAGTCTCTGTTCCAGGTCACCCTTTCCAGGCGACAGTGACACACCAGAACACCCTGGTTTGCCACACACCCTTAAAGAAAGCCCAATACAGACCAGTATGCCCACAATAAACACACCAGTTGGCCTTGCCACCATTGGTGATCCACATCTTCTGCCCGTTGATCACGTACTCATCCCCCTTCCGCTCTGCCCGTGTTCTGATCCCGGCCACATCCGAGCCTGCACCCGGCTCCGTCACGCAGTAAGCCTGGAAGAACACCCCAGATCCCAAGGAATATACGTTCTGGGTTTCAGAAAAGAGAAGGTGGGAAATGGATTTTGTAGAGAGTTCTCAGGGCCTGACAGAAGGTTCACACATCTGTGTGCAAACTTGGAGATGAGTAATGCTGACTTAGAAATGCCATGGAATAGGACAGATGTTGCTGAGAGAGAAATGGAGCTAGAAAAACTTTTAAAGGATGGCCTTGCAAATCAACTAGATACTTTGGAGAAATAGAACTATGAAAGATGCACTGTAATAGAACCCGTGAGGGGTGATTTTAGATGCTTGGCTTTAAGGCATTTTACAGTACGATGTGACAAAAGCTGATAAGCCAAGAAACGCTTTTAGTGTATTTTAATTAGGAAATAGTTGACTTCTGATTGTGATAGGGGGAATTATAACATCTGTATTGTCTCACCCTTGATGTGAGACTGGAAATGGAATAAAAAATTTTTAAAACACCTCTCAGTTGCCCCATCTCTGGGTCAGAAAAGGGCAAAAGCTGACAAGAAACCACAAAATCATTGTGGAATTGTGGGCGGTGACTGATCCTAGTCACACAAACATCTGAAGTGTATCTGTCATTAATTATTTCCTAAAGGGATTCCCTGATCAAACACACATCGGGGTTCCTCTGTCATTAATTAATTAATCAATACAATTCCTTGGTCACACTCACACACATCAGGGGCTCCTCTGTCATCCTGCCCAAATATTTTTTCTGCTGCCACTCGTTCCCAGCGATGATCACAGGCATTTGCTGGAAGAGAATGTTTAGAGCATTAACCCATCACCTCAAGGGTCCAGAGCCCAGTCTGGAGAACCCAGAGCCCAGTTTGAGGGGCCCCAGTCCCAGTTTCAGTTCCAGATGAGTGCAGGACTCACCCCAAGGGAATTGGCCTCGATGGCTGTCTGCACCCCAGTGCATCCATATGCCAGCTCCTCTGTGATCAGACATGCCTCGAAGGTGCCCAGCCCCAGCCCACCTGTGGGGGGACAGGAGGCAACTCAGGAGGGTCTCAAATGCACAATGTTAATTATTTACAAGCATTTGTTATCTCAAATGTCCCCCACGGGCACCAAGTTCCATCAGATGTTCTGCCTTGGGAAGGCCTTGATTGGTATTTTTGTTATTTTGTTTCTCTTCATTGACATCGGATAATTTAAAAATCCCACTTCACCATTCTCTGGCACAAAATGGCCAGAAGGTGTCACCAGGATCTGTCACTGCTTTAAAGGGCCACATGGGCTCTGATTATATCCCTCAAATTCCTTTTTCCAGAGGCAGGGATTAGTGCAGCAGATACCATTTTACCTGGGAACTTTGAATCACTTCTTCCTTTTCCTGTGCCCATCTCTTTTCCAATTTTGAATTGCATTTGAATACTCGGTTCCATGACCTTCTCCCCACAGCTCTTCACACCAGCCTCAACCTTTTCCACACCTACCATTGGTCTCATCAATACCTCCTTTCCCAGGCTATATATAGATATCCAGCCAAACTGTGCTGATGATTTCCCACTATGAAACCTGATGGTTTTCCAAATTCATTCCTAAATTTCAAGAGTTTTGCACCCACCTGGCTCCTCTATTTCACTGCTAGGGGTCAGACAAGGGGACCTTTAAAGGCCGCTCTTGATTCAAACTTCCCTGTGATTCTCAGGCTCTGCTGCAGAAACTCAATTTTTGATACCAAATACACCAAATCAATCAAAAAGACCCAACAGGGCCTGCTCTGGACATTTCCCAACTCCACTTTGGTTGGTAAAACAGGGAATCTGAAATGTAGCTTTTTTTATCTGCGCTTATGCACCGGCTGCACCTCAGCTAAACTGGAAACTGATCCTCAAGAATTAACCCTTAAATCCCTCCTGAGGGAGGATCAAAGAAAACCCTGGAATTCACGATGTGGGGATCACAAGAATTGGGATCATGGGAGGAAATCTGGTCATAAATCACTACATCACAATCTAATTCCTCACCAGATCCCATCCAGCCTCATCACACCCATGTGTGCCAACCTGCTCACAGATTGCTTTGGGATTACTCCAATGTGCTGTAGGTAATTTCATATGTAATCCATAATTTCACACCACAATGTGCTCCAAGGGCTTTTCTTTGGTTTGCTTTAGGGATTCAAAGGGATCACACTCACCGCAGCTCTCTGGGATGTGTGAATTCATCAGCCCAAGCTCCCAGGCCCGTTTGATGAGTGGCACAGGATACTGAAACAGGGAAAACCATAGTTGACTATCACAGGTAAAATTTCAAATTTTGGGTTAAGAGAAAAATCTGTTTTTCCTCCTGTGAGCTGGATTTACCTCCCCAGTCCTGTCATACTGTGCAGCGACAGGAATAATCTCCTCCAGAGCAAATTTCCGGGCAGTTGCTTGGAATTCCTTCTGTTCATCTGTCAGTTCTGTTGAAAAAAATAGGGCAAAATAGACATAAAGAAACTCAACTTCCTCCTTCCCCCTGAGCTCTGAGTGATGCCCACAACTGTGTTAGTTATAAAATTATTCCAGAACTACTGGAAATGGAGCAGAAAGTTCCAGAAAATAAAATATATTTACCAAAAACATCTGTCAAGCATCTACTGTTGCCCCAGAGAATTTGTTGTAATGGCTCAGGTGTGGAGAAATTTCACATCCCTAGACCTACCATTTTTCCCTGGTGCTGCTCATGGTTATTCTAATGGTTTAAAAGCCAACAGGTTTTTTTTGGTTGTTTGTTTTTTTGTTGTTTTTTTCTCAATGCTGAGACTATTTGTGCAACAAAAAGCTCAAGACAGTAACAAAAAAGAAGAAAATCTCTGAAATATCACCCCCTGCCCTCAATGTCCTGAGCTGGAGAGAAAAAGGGCTTTTGGTTTTCAACTAGGTTTTATAAAAAGTTTAGAAAACTATCCCAAATAAACACTTGTCTTGGACATTCCTCCTGAATTGCAGTACTGTTGCTTGGTTTTTTTGGTTAGTTGTTTTGTTGGGGTTTGTGGTGGAGGTTTATTTGTCTGTTTATTTTGGTCCTTTGTTTGCTTTTTTCCCCCTGCACTGCCATTTGTCCCTCCCTGTTCCCTCCCTTCCCAACCCTGCTGCACTCACCAAAGCTGAACCCGTTCCCAGGTTTGCTCAGGTGCACATTTTGGGCAGGTTTGTTGGAGTGGGACCTCCAATTGGGCCAAACCAGGGTCCGGAGCAGCTGCAGGGGGAAAGGACCATGAGAATGAGGGAATATCCCAGACCAAAATGAGGGGCCTGTCCTAGTGTACCCCACAGCACAGGCCGTGACAGATGGCACACAGGAAAAAAAGGTATTGCCAGAGAACACTGAAAATATCTGTAAAGCCAAAAAGTCAACTGTGGGGAGAGCTGGAATCAAGCACGGAATGCTGAGCTGCTGAGTCAGCAGCATATGTGCACAGCTTCGCAGTGCCTACAAGGTGAAGTTTCATCTGTGGGGTTTTCACAACACACAAATGTTGCAAAACCGTCCTTTCTCACCCATGTTTTCCCTTTTTGCCTGAGTTTTCTTACCAAATTGCTGCCACAGGTGTGTAAGGAAAACAAAACAACACCACACCAGGAAATTCCCAAGTGTTTTAGACATTCTTTGAAATATAACTGACAAAATGATGAGGTAGAAAAAAAGACAGGGTATTGTAATCATGGAGGGTTTATTTGTTTAGGCTTTGTTTTGGGTTTGGTTTTGCTGGTTTTTTTTCTTAAGGATGATCCAGTCCTATGCAGCATCTCCACCAAAAGGTTTAGACAAAACTAGGAAAAGCTCAGAATTCTCAACAAGGCTGAAGGTGACACAACCCCCACAAAGGAGCTGCCAAGTTTGTGTTTGAGATGCTCAGTCTTCGGGCAAGGTCAAGGGCATCACTGAGGTGACTCTGTACCTATCAACACCGCTGCACAGCTGGGCAGGTAGCGGGGATCTCCCCAGGGGAAACAAAAAGTGACAAGAGACCAAAGTTATCACACAGGGATGAGGCACTGGAGGGCTCCCGGTCAGGTGGGATTGGGTTTGGAGTGACCTGGTCTAGTTGCTCCAAGTTTGCAGTGGGGTGAGACTGGTGGTCTCTAAGGTCCCTTCTCACCCAAACCAGTCTGGGATTCTGCATAAAGATTTGGGCAAACACCTGCTCACTCCATCAGTCACTCCACGCTCAGACCCAGCTCCTCCTGCCTTCCACCTGCTCTGCCCCCAGTGAACCTCAAATCCCGGTGCCAGGAATGTCACGCCTTAGATCCCCTGCCCTCGGGCACAGTTGCCCCCGCCGCTCCCGCTGTCACCGTGACACTTGAGGCAGGTGGTCACTCCCACCGGAGGACACCAGAGGGGCATTGGAGGGACACCGGATAGACACAGCAGAGCCGGCGCCCTTCACCTTTCCCCTAATTTAGGGATGACGGGGAGACCTGGAAGTGCCGACGCAGTTCCCGGGGACAGCGACATATAGATCCCGATAAAAGGAATGTTCCCGACAAAAGGAATGTTCCCAATTTCCAACGGGACGGGCACCGACCCTCGGGGTGAAGAACGGAGCGGCGCGGGAGGGGCAGCGCGCATCGACCCCGCTCCAAGACCCCCGCGAATGATGTTGGCAGCCCCAGCCCTGTCCTTCCTCCCCTGATTCCCCCCGTCCCCCCGTCCCCCCCGTGTCCCGCTCACCCGGCGGGCGCTGAGCGAGGACATCGCGGTTCCGGAGTTGCGGGACGGGGCGGAGCGGGGCGGGGCGGAGAGGGGACGGCGGACCATCCCCCGCCCGCCGGACAAGGCGGTGCCCCCCAGAATGAGATGGTGCCCCCCAGCAGAGCGGTCCGAAGTCTCCTCCCCGCCCCTCACCCTCCTCTGCCCCGTTTTATTTGGATGACAGAGGAGCGGCTGCTTTGATTTCCCTGGCAATAACCTTTGGCTGTGTGAAATTAACTCGCGATGAGTTCGTGTCTCGCTCCCGGGTTTCTCACGGCGAGTTTGGGGTTAATGCGGCAGAAACGGGCCCGGGCCCCTGCCTTGGGCAGACACTTCTGGGGTTAAACAAGCAGGTAGAAAAAATGGTCGTGGTCTCACACAGGGTTTTCCCGGCTGACTTTTCGTGCCGGGATCGGTGGAATAGCGCGTCCGGAGACGGGAACGGAACTGGGGCAGGGGCTGCGCACCAGGAGAAGCTGAGGGAGAGGAGTGGGGGGCTCAGCCAGGAGAAAAGGAGACTCAGGAGGGACCTTCCGGCTCTGCACAGCTTCCTGAGGGAGAGTGCAGCCAGGAAATGGTCGGGCTCTGCTCCTAGAGAACAAGGGGCAGGAAAAGGGGAAATGTCCTCAAGTTGTATCAAGGGAGTTTTAGGTCTGTCAGGAAAATTAATCCACCAACACCAGAGATTTATGTCCGAAAAGGAGACAGAGGAGTCCTTTTACTCTATTTGAATAAAGGGAGAGGCCATGGGGCATTCCCCTGGTATCTGCCCAATTTTTGGAGGACGCAGCCTCCTTTTTGTCCTATTTTCCCGGCCACATTTCCCTCTCTTACCCCATTGGCTGAGGTACTTGAGAGGTAGCAACTTCCCGAAATACCTGACACCTAAGGTTCCCTTCTAATGTAGAACCTTCCCTTTTAATTCTTAGTTCTTAGAGAATTCATGTATTCATGTTGTTTCTACATTTTTTCTTTCATCTTTCAATATCCTATTTCATTTATCAGCAAACCTACAGCTTGTTTGTAAAGACAAATCCCTCATTGCTCTCAGTCCACAAAGGAGACAGGGGAGTCCTGCAACTCTATTCAAATAAAGAGAGAGAGTGCACTGGGCCATAACCCCGTGGGATCTCTCTCTCTCAGTTTTGGAGGGTGCAGCCTCTTCTGATCTCCTGTCGCATGTAGCCCTCTTCCTTTTGCCATTGGCTAGGGCACCAGAAAGGTACAGCCTTCCTGAACCACATATCCCCCCTTGAACATGTGTCTCCATTTTCCTCTGAGGTTCAGAAGTTCAGGCTGCCTGGCTTCTGCGGGTCCACCAGAAGTTCAGACCGTCTGCAATACACTTTGTGTGGACCCATTTGTCCCATTAGCCTACAGTTGAGGAGCTCATATTGTCTGGGTCCAGTTGCCTGGGTCCTGTAACAAACTTGCCCGGGTGGATGTTGCTAGGGGCATTAAGATCCTTTAGAAGACATTAACACCCATTTCTATGACAGTAGTGAAGAACTCCACAGCCATTCTTCCCATATCGAGTCTTTTATGAAGATATTTTCCCATGAGGATGAAAGCGATGGGGATGGGGATGGGGATGGAGGAAGAGTGGATGGAGCCGGCTGGAGGGGAGAAGGATGCCATGAGAGTGGAGGCGGATGGGGATGGAGGCGTATGAATGGGAATGGTACGC
>PYHW01010312.1:155663-167641 GCA_013186435.1 Turdus rufiventris
GCAGCTTCATGATGGCAAGAAGCCCCTCCAGTGCTTGGAATGTGGGCAGAGTTTCCACAAGAGCTCCCACTTTAATCGCCACCAGATGGTCCACACTGGGGAACAGCCCTATGAGTGTGGGGAATGTGGGAAGGGATTCAGAGACACCTCTGCCCTGATCCAACACCTGACAGTGCACACTGGGGAGCAGCCCTACAATTGTGGGGAATGTGGGAAGGGATTCACCCTGAGTTCCAGTTTAATCCGTCACCAGATGATCCACACAGACGAACAGCCTTATGAGTGTGGGGAATGTGGAAAGGGCTTCAGGAAGAGCTCCCACCTCACCCACCACCAAATGATCCACACTGGGGTACGACCCTATAAGTGTGGGGAATGTGGGAAGAGCTTCAGGAAGAGCTCCCACCTCACCCACCACCAGATGATCCACACTGGGGAACGGCCCTATGTGTGTGGGCAGTGTTGGAAGAGCTTCCGTGACAGCACTGACCTGATCATGCACCAGGCAATGTACACTGGTGAATGCCCCTACAAGTGCTCAGAATGTGGGAAGAACTTCAGCCAGAGCTGCAACCTGATTGTCCACCAGAGGATCCACACCAGGGAGAAGCCCTGTGAGTGTCCTGAGTGTGGGAAGAGGTTTCAGAGCAGATCCAGTCTGCTCAAGCATCAGCAGATTCACACAGAGGAGAGGCCCTTCCACTGCCCTGACTGTGGGAAGGACTTTAAGAAAAAATCCACCCTCATCACCCACCAGCGCATCCACACCAGGGAGAGGCCCTAACAGTGTCCCTAGTGTGGGAAGAGCTTCTCCCAGAACTCTGCTGTGACCCAACACCAATGGGGGCACTGGTAAGGGAAACCCTGTGAGTGCCCTGCGTGCAGGAAGAGCTTCGTGCACTGCTCCAGCTCCATCCCCACTGGAGGACCCCGTTGGATGCTCCCCAGTGACCCTGGTTGGGCAGAGCCTTGGTGATCCATGGTCCTGGTGATCCATGTTGGGAACATACCTGGCTGATGGTCTCCACATCTTCCTGGCTCCCCGTGGGCATCTGGACTCAGCCAGCCAAAAATCCATTGGGATGCAGATTGACATCAGGAATTCATTTGGGACAGAGGATTTTACTTCCGACCCTAAAAATTTTCACCTTTTGCATCCAATCATTTCATCTGGCAGCATCAAGGAATACTCAAGGAATACTGGATGGTCCTGGACAGGTAAATCCTTTTATTTTGGCCTTGATTTTCTTTCATTTTTCTTCATCTCTTCACCCAACTTTGGCGTAAACATAAAGACATTGAACTAAGTCATGGGTGGGGATATTGTGGGACGTGGGTGGGGACATGGTGGGGACTGGGACATTTTCATGTGTACGGACATGGGTATGGTTATGGATATGGACATGGATATGGGTGTGGACGTGGCTGTGGACAGAGAAATCTGGCATGGGGGGTCACAGACACAGGTGGTGACATGGGGGAATATGGCCATGGATGGTGACATGGGGAACGTGGCCATAGATGGTGAGAAGTGGCCTAGGGGACAAGTCCATGGGTGGGCATGTCCATGCCATGATGTGCCCCATGACCAAGGACAACACATCCCCACCACCCCCACAATACTGTCCCCTTCATGCTACCGTTTATTCTCGCTCCTCCTCTGCATGTGACACCTGCCTGACAGGGTGTCCCCATGTCCTGGTGACCTGTGTCCCTCAGGCCACTCCCACCAGTGGCTCCAGCAGCAGCCAGATCCCGTCCTCGGCTCGCAGAATCAGCTCGGGCTTGCGGCGCGGGGGTGGCCTCGCTGTGTCCCTCCGCAGCACAAACTGGGACAGTGTCAGTGCCACCACCACCTTCATCTCAGCCATGGCAAAGCTCTGCCCGATGCAGTTCCTGCCACCACATCCCCATTGTCACTGTCACCCCACTGTGAACCCAGCCAGGGATGGGGGTGGCACTTGGGGACGCTCCTGTCCCCTCCCCTACCACATACCTGGGGCCAGCAGAGAAAGGGATGAAGGATGACGGGGACCGTCCCTTGCTGTTCTCTGGGCTGAACCTCAGGGGATCAAACACCTGGGGTGACAGTGACACCGTGAGGACACAGCTGTCACGACCATGGTGACAGGGACACCTCGTAGGGTGGCAGTACCTCAGGCTCGGGCCAGAGCTCCGGGTTGTGGTGGGTCCCATAGATGCTCATCAGGCAGATGACCCCTAGTGGGATGGGATTGGCCATTTTAGGGACAGCAGGTGACAGCAGTGGGTGGTGACACTGGGGACATCCCAGCCATGCCATACCCTTGGGGATGACACGGCCATCACGCAGGGGGACGTCTTCAGTGCAGCACCGGGACACGGCAGTGACAGGAGGGTGCAGCCGCAGGCTCTCCTTGATGCACATGGTGGTGAAGGGCAGCTGGGACAGGTCCTCCCTGGGGACAAGCAGGAGTGGTACCGTGTCCCCCAGCCACACAGCCAGGGGTGGCCCTGGGGACATCTCACCATTCAATGTCTACAGTGTCCCGGCCAGCCAGGAGCTCCTGGACCTCTCGGCGGCACCGCTCCTGGTGCTCAGGGTGGCCAGCCAGGTTGAAGAAGAGCCATGCCAGGCCACTGGCTGTGGTGTCGTGGCCTGTGGGGACATTGGATGAGTGAGGGGACTTCCTCGCAGTGGCTCCCCCGCAGTGGCACCTGGGAACTTGTGCTCACCCTCAAACATGAAGGTGTCAGCCTCAGCCGCAATGTCCTCGTCCGACAGCGTGTGGCCATCCTCGTCCTGCGGGGGTGAGATGAGCCATGGTCACTGGTCTATGGCCAAATCCCAGCAATGGCCATCACCCTACAGGTACCACCATCCCACTGGCCACCAGCTCTGTGGCCAATCACCACCCACTCAACCACCTCCATGTCGCCATGGCCAACACTCCAGCCCCACCTTGGTTAGCAGCAGGAGGTCGATGAAGTCCATGCTGCGTCCCCGGTGGCCATCCAGCCAGGCCTGGTGGCCCAGGCGGGCAAGTGCACGGCGCCGGCGCTGCACCACGTCAGCGGTGAAGGCGTGGACGGTGGCACAGGCGCGGGCAAAGCGCCGGCCATCAGAGGAGAGCCTGTACAGCCACCACGGGTGGAGAAGTGGCCGGAGCTGGCGCCGAACCACTAACGAGCTCAGCTCCAGGATGGCCTGGATGTACTCGCTGGGCTGCCTGCAGGAACCAGGGACACTGCGTGACACTGTGGCCACCAGCATGGCCAACAGGGACCATGGCGGGGCCAGGATGGCCAGTGGGGGACTACAATGGGGCTATTGGTACCACCAGAATGGCCAGTGGGGACAACTGTGGGGCCCGGATCGCCAATGGGGGCAATGGTCACTGTGGCCCCCAGGATGGCCAGTAGGGATAATGGTGGGACCGGAATGGCCAATGGGGACAATTGTGGAGCCAGGATGGCCAATGGGGGCAATGGTGAGGTCACCATAGACCCCAGGATGGCCAAAAGGGACAATAGCAGGGCCATCATGGCCCCAGGGATGGCCAATGGAGACAATTGCAAGGCCAGGATGGCCAACAGGGACAATGGTAGGGTCACCATAGACCCCAGGAAGGCCAATGGGGACAATGGCAGGGTCACCACAGCCTCCAGGATGGTCAGTAGGGACAATGGTGGGATCAGCATGGCCAATGGGGACAATAGCGGTGTCACCACGGCCAGCAGAGACAGTGGCAGGGTCACCACGGCCTCCAGGATGGCTAGCAGGGACAATGGTGGGGTCACCACAGAGCCCAGGATGGCCAGTGGGGACAGGTGACACTCACTCCTGGCAGTGGCTCTCGTGGCTGAAGATGCACTTCTGGAGCGTGTCCAGGGTGAGGAGGCTCAGGGGCTGCAGCACCTCCATCTCCAGTGGCCCCCCAGCATCTGCCGCTGCTGCTGCCCCCCACTTGGCCTGTGGGGATGGACAGGGTCAGGGAGGGTTCAGGGACAGGGGAGGGGGGCAGGGGATAAGTAGTGGGGTGGAACAAGGTGGGAGAGGTGCAAGCGTTGGCGTGGGGCTGTGGGACACGGATGTGGTGGTTGGGGGGCAGGTTTGGGTTTGGGGTATGGGACAGGACAGCATTTGGGGTACAGGACAGGACTCAGGGTGCAGCAGTGGGTGCAGGACAGAATTTTGTATGCAGCACTCAGGGTTTGGGATGCAGGTCAGAGTTTGGGGTGCAGCACTTATGATTTGGGGTGCAGGTCAGGATTTGGGGTGCGGGTCAGGATTTAGGGTGCAGGTCAGGATTTGGGGTGCAGGTCAGGACTTGGGGTGCAGGTGGGGACTCTCAGATCTCTCACGAGCAGCACGCGGGTGCTCTGGTTGAAGATTCCCAGGTAAGCCCGGAGAACATCCCCGTGGAAGGCGGGGGTCAGGAGCCGCCGGTGCCGTGCCCAGCGCTGCCCGCCGCTCAGCAGCAGCCCCTCCCCTGGGGAGGGAACAGCGGGGTCTGCCCAGGGCACCCAGAGGGGTGTCCATGTCACCCAGTGCTCCTATGACACACCCGGATCCATCCTGGGGGAACCCAGGGGGTGTTCGTGTCCCCCACTGCCCCCATTCCATGTGACACAGCTGGATCCACTGAGGGTGCCCAAGGGTTCTGTCCCCAAAACCTGCTGTGTCCTCCCCTCTGACACCTGGATCCAGCGGGATCACCCAGGGGGTGCTGTCCCCACCCGTGTGACACCCAGGGGTGCTGTCCCCACCCATGTGATACCCAGTGGTGCTGTCTCCACTCACCAAGCCAGGGCTTGAGGAAGCCATAAAAAGTTTTGTCCTTGGGGGCCACAAAAGCTGCAAGACACAAGGACGGGGTGGGCAGGGATTCACTGGGTGGGGACACTTGAGTCCCCTGGGTAGGGACACTGAGGTGGGGCCACCCTGTCTGCACCCATTAACCCTCCGGTGGGGACCTTCTCCCAGCACCCATGGCCACCAAAGGATCGGGGGACAACCAGAGGCTGGACACAGTAACACCTTGGAGAGCCTCAAGGACAGGTTGGTGGCCACTCTGGGGTGGCATTTGGCCTGGCCATGGTGACACCTCTGGGGACCTGTGGTGTTGGACTGGTGGGCACTGCCTGGGCACTTCCAGGTCTCTGTGCCAGGTGCAGTGACACCCATTTGGTGTCCCATGTCCTACCTGAGGCACTGAGGAGTGGTCGAAGGGTGCTGGGGTGGAAGAGGCGCAGGACGGGCAGCCAGGGAAGTCCCCACCAGAGGCAGCCATGACGGTACCGGGCCACCAAGGTGTCCACCTGCTGCAGGCCCTGCTCTGTGCTCTGGCCCTGAGGACCAAAGGGGACATGTCATTGGGGGCACAGACAGGCTTGGGGACATGTGTGTCCTCAGGACACTGCCGGCCTTGGGGGCACATGAGTCTGTCCCCACTGTCTCCTCACAGGTGCCACCACCCTGTCCTCACTGTCCCTTTGCAGGTGCCACCATCCCATCCTAGCTGTCCCCCCAAACGCCACCACCCCATTCCTTCTGTCCCCTCGCAGGTGCCACCATCCTGTCCCCATTGTTTCTTTGCAGGTGCCTCCACCCCCATCCCCACTGTCCCCGCAAGTGTCACTTGCTGTCCCCTCACCATGCCGGTGTGTCCCAGCAACCAATTGCGCCAGGGCGGGGTGGGGAACTTGTTCAGCTGGCGACAAGTGGCCCGGAATCGGGTGACAGCCAGCAGGACATCCCAGAGCCACCGCAGCAGCAGGGCCACCACGAAGGTGCCCAGGGCCACCGCGGCCAGGGAACTCAGCGCGGAAGCCACCGCCATGGAGCCGCTCCTGAGGACAAGCTGGGGACAGGACAAGGGTCGGACGGGGCGGTGTCACCCGCGGGTCACATGGTGGCCCCGCGCTGGGTGTCACCGCATCCGGCTTTTGTCCCAGTGCGCGTCCTGGTGGCAGCGTGCTCTGACACGTCCTGGTGGCTTCTTGTGTTGAGATGTCGTGGTGGCAGCGTCCCCACACGCGTGTCCTGGTGGCATCGTGTCCCCCCCCCTCTCCCCGTGTGTCCCCGTCTGCCTGTGTGTGTCCCTGTCCCCCTTTCCGTGTCCCCCTCAGTGTATCACTGTCCACCACCCTTGTGTCCCTGTCCCCCTTTCTGTGTCTCTCTCAGTGTGTCCGTGTCCCTCTGCACGTGTCCCCGTCCCCCTCTCCCCTGTGTGACCCTGCTCCCTTCCCTGTGTCTCTGTCCCTCCCCATGTGTCCCCTGCTCCCCGAGGTGCCGGGGCAGTGTCCCCTGGGATGTCCCCATGTCCCGTAGTGTTATAAGTATATATTACATTATTGGCTTTTTGCAAATATTAAAATTTAGTATTAATAAATTTAATATTAATAAAAAATTAAAAAGCTATATGTATAATGTTGGAAAACTTTGCTGTATGAATATAGTTTCTTTTAGTTCTGCTATTAACAAAACTTAGAAATAGTAGTGTGATGACATGGTGATGTAAAAAGCTTTTTTTCGTGTAACTAACTCAGAGAAGGTAAAAAAAGATAACTGGAAATTCTTCACATTCCTGGATTACTGAACGCCAGAACCCAAGGGCAGGAATTTATTCATCTGCCTTTATCAGGGAGTACCCACCCACATGTTGATTTACAAGTTGGGGGGGAATGATTTTGAATAAGGCGTGAAGATCTATGAATATGCAACAGGTTGATGCATTTAAGGAAGTGTTTTCTGAGTTAGTGTGTGCTCTTGGTTGAATGCCCAGCACCCGGCCGCATTAACCCTTTCCTTTATTGTCTTTGTCTCCTATTTGTCTTGTTTTCCTTAAACCTTTTAAAATTTACCGGGAAAGTGGACCTCGTTTTTCACACATAGGATATTCCCGTGGCTGTTCCTTGCACTGCGCATCTTTGCCTGTCCCAGCACAGACAGGGACACCCCATGACACCCCTCAGCACCCCATGACTCTTTGACCTCTGGTTTTGCGTCCTTTCTCCTCGGTTCAGGTCTTTTCCCCCCTCTTTCGGGTCCCTTAACCCTGTTTTGGGTCTGTGAGATGTTACATAGTGATTCGTGTCATTACAGAAATACACCATGAGATCAATATAAACAAAAATATTGAATTCAAAGTAAAGTATGGACATGAAACAGAAAAATATCATGATTTCATTATATTTGTTAAAATCACTTTGCTGTGCTTTTTGGTTTTATGTATTTTTTACTTTACCATTATAATCATAAAATGTTTTGTGTATAAGGAAAATACGGGCTTGTGTGAACGGGAGCAAACTTGTCACTGGTGTTACCTGCTTGCTAGGAGAGTACCCTGAGAACAAGTTCAAGCCTTATCCAGACCTGGTGGGGGCTTGTGGCACTGTTGCTTGAGCGCTGACTAACATGTCCAGGCTTGCTCGAACTTGTACCCCAGCACAGTGGGCATGTCACAGCACACCAAGAAACGGCCTATAAAAAGGGCAATGACCAAAGGTGAGACGGACTAGGTGGAGCACAGACTCCCCATGTCCCCGGCACTGCTTGCCTGTTCCTTATCAACGAACTAATGAATTACCTTATTGATTGACCTACTCGACTTTAGTGAGTAATTTGTAACAGGTTCTTTCCTCTTCTTCTGGCTCTTCCCTCCACCTCCCCATTTTGGGTCCTTTCCCCAGTTTTAGGTGCATTGTTCAGATTTTTGTCCTTTCCCTTAATTTTGGGTGCCCTCCCCTGGCCTTGATGCTTTTTTGGGTGTCTGCCCCACCTCAACCCCCATCCCCGCCCCTTCCTCCCACATGACTCGACCTCCTGCCCACCCCTGTCCCCCCAGGTGTCCCCCACACCACATGGACTCTGTGACTGACACCAGGGACACCCTCGAGTCCCCTGGGGTGGCTCCCCTGTCACCACCATGGCACTGGGGCAGGCACTGAGGGTCTGCAGCACCCTGGAGTGCCAGGCAGTGCTGGGTGAGCACCCCCGGGACCCCCCCAGGTCTCACTCCAGGCAGGGGCAGCTCCTGACCAAGCTCCTCTGCCATGGGATGGGTGTCCCAGCAGGGCTGGTGGGAGGGGGTTTGGGGTGGTGGTGCCAGGGCTGACTGTGCCCTGTGCCCAGTGATGTCCTGTGCCATGTCCCATGTCCTGTGCCTTGTGCCCAGCTCCATGGGCATGCCCTGTCCCATGTGCTGTGTCCCATATCCTGTGTCCTGAGTCATGCTCCAGGGTGATGTTCCAACCCACGGCGTGTCCTGTGCCCAGTGCCATGTCCCATGTCCTGTGCCCTATGCCCCATGCCATGTCCCATGCCATACTTCACATCATGTCCCATGTCATTCCCCAGGCCCCACACCAAGCTGTGCATGGCTGCCTCTTTCTGTCGCTGTCCCCATCACTGTCCCCATCACTGCTTCCTTCTTGCTGCTGCTCCCGGGTTAAAACCCTCAGCTTCCTCCAGGACAGGAGTGGCATTGACCAGCCCTGGGCCCTGCTGGTGGCTGCCCTTGTCCCCAAGGATGGGGGGTGACACTGGCACACATCTGGCACACAGCTGGTATTGGGGCTGGCACCCATCTGGGACTAGGGTAGGACTGTCCTGGATAAGTGCTTGGCATCATGGCACCAGGCCTGGGAAATGAGGCTGAGAACTGGGGCTGGGGACTGGGACTGGACACCAGGACTGGGCACTGACATTGGGGACTGGACAGCTGGACTGGGCAGCTGGGATGGGCAATGAGGCTGGACACAGGCACTGGGCACTGGTACTGGACATCATAACTGGGCTGGACACTGGGAATGGACACTGGGACTGGGCACCAGAACTGGGCACCGAGGCTGGACACTAAGGCTGGACACTGGGGCTGGCAATCAGCACTGAACCAGGAGCAGGATAAACCCCTCTGTCCCTTTATCCCCCTGAGCCCCCCTGTGCCTACCCAAAGCTTGGCTGCACTAGATCTCAGCAGGATTTGGCACCTTTGGGGGATGTTTCCCAGGGAAAGAGGGGTGGTCTGGGGGCACTGGCTGTGCTGGCTCTGTCATACCCAGACCCAGTGGGAGGAACCCCTGGGGAGCTGCAAGAAGCCCTAAAATGAGACCTCCTCCCCCCCCACCCCTGCCCCAGCCTCCCAGTTCATCAACTTCAAGGTGGGCACCCCCTACCCCTGACCTTACCCCCTCCAAGGGTTCTGGTCCTGGGGGTGACACAGAAATGTCCCTGTCCCCTTCTCCAGGGGCTGCTGTGGAAGAGGCTCCTCCAGGAGATGAAAAGTTGCAATGGCACTATAGCTCACAGAATTAACTGGGTTGGAAAAAACCTTTGAGATCATCAAGTCCAACCTATGACCTAACAGCACCTCATCAACTAAACCATGGCACTGAGTGCCACATCCAGTCTGTTTTTATACACCTCCAGGAGTGGTGACTCTACCACCTCCCTGGGTAGTGCCTTCCAATGCCCAATCACCCTTTCAGTAAAGAACTTTTTACTAGCTCATGATTGCGTCCTCTCATTCTGAGTGGTTGCCTGGGAGAAGAGAGCAGCCCCCATCTGATTACAGCCTCCTTCCAGGGAGTTGTAGAGAGTGCTGCAGTTGTGACAGTGGTGACAGTCCTGGTGGGGAGAGCTGTGAGGTAGCAGGAGTCCCAGTGACAGTGCTGTCCCTGCAGGGTCCCCAGCAAAGCAGATTTGGCAGGGAATGAGAGTGCTGGGGGGTCCCAGTGACACTGCTGTCCCTGCACAGTCTCTGTTTGGGGGTCCCAGTGGCACTGCTGTGGCTGCAGGGTCCCCACCAGAGCTATTTGGGGAAGTTTGTAGGTGCTGGAGGTTCCCAGTGACATTCCTGTCCCCACCAGAGCAGTTTTGATGGAGTTGTGGTGACACTGCTGTGGCTGCAGGGTCCCTCTGAGTGCAGCAAACAGGGGAGTTCCCATCTCACAGAGCCCCACACACAAGGACTTGGCTGCTCACCCTGCTGCAGCCTGCACGGCTCCAAGGGACTCCTTTGCACCCCTGTTTAGAGGGCCCCAAGGGATGGCCTTTATCACAGCCAACTTTCATCCTGGCCCCACTTTTCATCAGCAACTTTCTCTGCAAATGTGATGTTATAAGTGCATATTATATTATTGGCTTTGCACAAATATTAAATTGAATGCAATGTGTATAATGTTGGAAAACTTTGCTGAATGAATATAGTTTCTTTTAGTTCTGTTATGACCAAAACTTAGAAATAGTAGTGTGATAAATATCTATTTTTCTTGGACTGGAGCATGGTAATGTCAAAAACTTTTGTTCGTGTAACTAACTCAGAGAATGGTAAAGAGATAATCAGGAAATGCTTCACATTCTTGGATTATCCTATCTGGATGAAGACATGGGTGACAACACCAGAACTCCAGGGAAGGAACAGACACAGAAGAGCACAACAACAACAACAACAACAACAACAACAGCAACAAGGTGATTTACAGGCTGGGGGGCTGACTTCCGATGCATGAAATACTATGAATATGAAACATGTTGAGGCATTTAACAAAGAGTTTTATGAGTTAGTGTGTGTGCTCTTGGCTGAATGTCAAACACCTGGCCATTGAAACCTTTTGCTTTATTGTTTGTCTCGTATTGTCTTTTATTAAACATTTTAAAATTTACCAGGAAAGTGAACTTTGTTTTTCTCACTGTGATAAAGGCCATTCCTTGTCCCCCATGTCCTCATCCATGGGATATACCCCCATGTCACCATCTATGTCAGTGACCCCCCTTGCCTGGTATCTCCATCCATGGCCCTGTCCAAACCCAGGTCCATAGGCATTTCCATGTCCATGTCCATGTCCATATCCACACCCTTATCCACACCCATATCCATATCCATTTCCACACCCATATCCATATCCATGTCCATGTCCCCATCATCGCCCCATCCACATCCCACAATGTCCCCACCCCGTCTTAGTTCAATGTCTTCATTTTTACACCAATGTTGGGTGAAGGGATGAAGAAAAATGAAAGAAAATTACAGCCAAAATAAAAGGATTTACCTGTCCATGCTGGCTGGATATACATGTGCTTGGGTGGGTGGAAAGAGCTTTTTTCAGAGGACTTTCCACTTCATTGTTTCCAAAACTTGTTTTTCTGGCCCAGTCCATCACCATGGAGGCCTGTGGCCAAGAGAGAATTAGAATAATGGGATGATTTAGATTGGTAAAGACCTCCAAGACCATGCAGTATTCCTTGACGCCTCCAGAAGAAATGACTGGATGCAAAAGGTGAAATTTTTGGGGGTTGAAAGCAAAATCCACTGTCCCAAATGAATTCCAGATGTCAATCTGCATCCCAATGGATTTTTGGCCTGCTGAGTCCAGATGCCCACAGGGAGCCAGGAAGATGTGGAGACCATCAGCCAGGTATGTTCCCAACATGGATCACCAGGACCATGGATCACCAAGGCTCTGCCCAACCAGGGTCACTGGGGAGCATCCAACGGGGTCCTCCAGTGGGGATGGAGCTGGAGCAGTGCACGAAGCTCTTCCTGCACGCAGGGCACTCACAGGGTTTCCCTTACCAGTGCCCCCATTGGTGTTAGGTCACGGCAGAGTTCTGGGAGAAGCTCTTCCCACACTGGGAACACTGTTAGGGCCTCTCCCTGGTGTGGATGCGTTGGTGGGTGATGAGGGTGAGTTTTCCTCAAAGCCCCTCCCGCAGTCAGGGCAGCAGAAGGGCCTCTCCTCTATGTGAATCTGCTGATGCTTGAGCAGACTGGATCTGCTCTGAAACCTCAGGACACTCACAGGGCTTCTCCCTGGTGTGGATCCTTTGGTGACAGATCAAACTGGAGCTCAGGCTGAAGTTCTTCCCACATTCCCCACACTCGTAGGGCCGTTCCCCAGTGTGGATCATCTGGTGGCGATTAAAGTGGGAGCTCTTGTGGAAACTCTGCCCACATTCCAAGCACTGGAGGGGCTTCTTGCCATCATGAAGCTGC
>PYHW01010314.1:0-28135 GCA_013186435.1 Turdus rufiventris
TCCCAGAGAGTTATTCTGCAGGAAATAACTTCACCAAAGATAGCCTATGGGTAGCCTGGCAAAGGCAGGGTCAGCAAATGACCATATTGAGTCTGAGATTGCACGTGACCTGTATTTTCCAGTTCAGCAAGCACAAAGTAGGAGAATTTTACTCACAAAAATTAATTCATTCATGTCACAGATTGGGTCCCTAAATCATCACTGGACCTGTGTGCATCTGTGTCTTAAAGTGGATTTGCCTTCAACACCTCAGGAAATAAGCACAATAGATGAGCACTGCAAGCTACAGGAAGTCAGCAGACACCATGAAGAAAAAAATAATCATATAGACGTGGTTAAAAAATACATGGTTGCATTTGCTAAAATTAAGACCTAAATAAAGTAGGTAATCAATATTCCAACTAAATTTCCAACGAAGCCATTCATTCACTAATGCCTTTGAGGGTCACTGGTGCTTGGAACCAAACATAATCCTCCCAATCAGGTGCGGTATGCCGTGGAGGTGAGGCACTAACATGGAGGTCTCCATGACAGGACAACTTAACAGTCAGCTTCCTCCCTCGGGTCGGTACTTGGTAGTTGAGCTTGGGCCGGAACCACTCAACACCACAGTCACGGTGTCCCTGGACCAGGACAAGAGTGCCTGTGACAGGGAGAGCCTTAAGTTCGCTGAAGACATCAGCAACAAAGAGGCGGTGAAAGAGCTGGCGAACACAGGGAGCAGTCTGGAGGCTCTCTTCAGCAGCACCCTCACAGAACCCTTCCAAGTTCAGCTCATAGAGCTCCTTGGGGTTCATGATGTTGCCGCCAAGTAGGAAAAGAACCCGAGGAACCAGAGTCAGACTAAACATGACTTCCAGGTGCTGGAACAATCCCTCCAGTTCCCTCAGCAGCTGCTGGCACTTTCTGCTTGCCAAACCCAGAGAATGTGGTTTCCCAATTCCATCTCCATCCTGGAAAACAAAAATTCAGATTAGTATATTTAGTTATGAATATGTATTTGTTCTAATGTATTCTGCAGAAAGCATAGCCCATCCCAGAGACTCAAGGAAGAAGAGAGCTACAGATACCCATACCAGGAAGATGCACGCCTTTCCTCCGCATCACGAGATGTGAGGAGAACACAAAAGTGCAATCCATAACTACTTAGTTCAAGTCAGACTCACACTACACTACTGATGAATTCCAACAGGAATTAGAAGCCCATCTTTCAAGGATTAGCCATCCCTCTGAAATCACTTAGCAGCGTTTCTTTCTTTNTTTTTTTTTTTTTTTTGCTTAGAGGTTTTCTTGTAACAAAGCAGTAACAAGCTTTGAGTGGAAAGCCGGAAACAATCAATTAAGAGCAATTTGTCGACACCTTCAGCAGCCTGAACTTAACTTTGTCTTCGCCTCGCTTTCAAAAGAAGAGGCGAGGTTTAGAGATACAGCCACAAGAAGCGCTTTACTTTAAAAGCGGCGACACGCGGTTGTGCGAGTCACCGAGCGAGAACAGGAGGTTACAAGCAAAACCCAAACGCCCCGGCCACGCTAGTCCCCCGGCCCGGGGGCCGCTCCCGAGCACGGGGATGACCCCGCGGCCTCACCTGGGCCGCCCGCCGGCAGAAGTACGCGAGCTGCTCGTAGGGCAGCGGGAGCTGGTTCCGCTGGTGCAGGACGTGCTTCAGGAGTTCGCAGGCGAAGCGGTAGCCGCTGCCCCGGCACACAGCTCCCGGGAACGCCACGGCCACCGCGGGGCTGCCCAGCACCGACCTGTCCCCCTGGGGCCTCATCGCGCCGCCGTGATCCAGGCCCGCCAGCGCCGGGGAACGAGGAAGCAGCAATAGGCCCCCCCAACGGCCGCCCCCGGTTTAAATGCCGCCGCCGCCGCGGAGCCTCACGGGAGGGGCGCCCAGGCCGCGCCGCGCGCCCTCCGGCGGCGGCAGAGACGCCGCGATTGGTGGGTGGGGTAGAAGGCGGGGCCTCTGTGTAGCACCGCCCCTCCGCTCCCGATCCCGACTCCGTCCCGGAACCTTCCGGCTCGTGCTGTGCTCGGACCTACGGCTGTTTCTTGTAGGGCTGTACGGGGAGTGCCGCAAAAAGCGGCTTCGCTGTCCTCCGCCTCGCTGCCGGCAGCCCTGGCGGCTCCGGTGTCTTGCGGAGGAGCTGCATTCGCGCTGCCGCGGGGAGGTGGAGGCGGGGAGCGCGCAGGGAGTGCCGTGTTTGGAAACATTGCGCCGGCCGCCCCATTGGGTGCTGCCACCAACACACGGCGAGTGGAGGGCGGGACGGCGAGAGGAGTCGCGGCCACGCGTGCACAGCGCCACGGAGGGTGTCAGCTGTACGCAAACAATGATCCAGCGTCGCCCACCCCAGGGCATGCGGGGGGAAAGAGAAGGCGCAGTTGGCCGTGGAACTGGAGACTGAGAATACACCTAGGGAAGGGATGCGGCACACAGTTAGGGGATCTTTTGCTGTTCCGGCCGCACCCCCGCCCCGTGTGATCTTAATGTGTCCTTTGGGATCGCTCTGTATCGGGCTGCTGCCTCTGCGTAGTCATGAGGTACCTCCAATGCCAAACAGCTTCGAAAATGCCCCAGTTTCCCAAAGCCAGTCTGACTGATCGCTCAGTGTCAATAACCAGGGAACCCGGGGCTGCGAACTGCAGAGGGGTAACCCACGGGCGTCCGCAGATCCCTCGAGTGGGGCTCGGGGAGCGCCGGCATCCCGCGCGTTGTCGGCTGCGGCCAACAGGCGGCGCCCTCTTCCTTGGACTCCAACTCCCATCAGCCCCCACGGATGGAACCCGTACAGGAGCGAGCGGGTCGCGCCGCCGAGCACGCCGGGAGGTGTAGTTTCGAGCGGGCGGCGCGCGGGGCGTTCTCGGTGTTGTAGGCGGGCGGGACTCGCTTTCCCGGGGCGCCGCGCGGCGGTCGGTGACGCCGGAGCCGGGCCGGCGAGGCCGGGCGGGGAACGGAGCGGACGCTGCAGCGGGGCGGCGGAGCCGCGGTGTCCGCCATGGACTCGCGGGTGTCGGAGCTGTTTGGGGGCTGCTGTCGGCCGGCGGGCGGCGGGGCAGGGGCAGCGCTGCGCGGACGCGGGGGCGCTGCGCCTGGCGGCGGCGGCGGCTCGAAGACGAAGAAGAAGAACGGGCGGAGCCGCGGAGGGAAGGCCAACAACCCCCCGTACCTGCCCCCCGAGGTGAGCTCCGGCGGCCGCCGCGTCCCGTCAGCCGCGGAGGGAGCGGGACCAGGCCCGGGGGCGGGGGGCGCCGCCGCTGAGGGCGGGAGGGGCCGGAGGGTCGGTGCCCCCCCAGAGCGGGTCGGTAGCACGGCCGGACTCCGCAGGGTGGGTGGCGGCTCTGGCTGGTGCCGGAGCCGGGCCGGGGTCGGGCTGACAGCAGCCGTAGGAGCGGTCCTGCAGCTCCGGCCCCAGGAGCTGCGTGCCCGCCTGCCCCGCGCTCTCCTCACGGCCGTGCTCGCGCCCCCGGTGCCAGCGAATTCCCTGCGGGCTCCACCGGACCCTGTCCGTGAGTGGTATCGCACTGGTGTCCGTCTGTGGGATCGCCTGCGATCCGAATAGCTTCGAAAATAAAGCTTTGCTCACCTCGTAGTTCCAAATATCCCGTTTGCATCTCTCTCTCCGCGAGAGACGATCTGGTGGGTCTGAGCCCCTTTCCAGCTGCCAAACGGATTGTGGTGACTCCCTTCCCAGCTAATTGCCAGCTGTTTCCTGACTTAGGGCTGCAGATGTTATGGACACAGGGTGAGGCGCTTGTCTCTTGCACCAGGAAGAAGTGGCATTGGGAGTACGTGGGTGTGTGCTCAGCTGGGGCAGTTGTCACCGCTCTCATAGAACTGTCACTGTGGGGAGAATTGCGTTGGCTCGGACTCAATCGCTCGGCACCAGTCAGTGAACTTTCTGTAAAATATATAGTAGCCTGTGCTGGGAGGAAGCAATTCCTCCACAAGGCAGGCATGGGACTCTTGGAAAGATGGGGAAGCAGCACTTTGCTACTGTCAGATCTTTCCACGGGTAGTGCCCTGCAGCCGCAGTTCAATTCTTGTTCCTTTCAGCTGGAGGCTGGACAGTCCCCTGTGGTTTCCACACAGCTTCCTGCTTCTGGCTACCCTGTGCAGTGTGTGCCCCAGCAAGTCTAGGCTTGCTGCTTTTCTAGTCTCAAGTGCCTTGGAGAAGACCCACTCCTTTATTTAGATGACAGTGCAGTAGGTGAATGGGTTTTTTCTTAGAGCTGGAAAGCTGGTAGATGGCAAAAGAGGAAAACCTGCTACAAGTATATTTTTCTCACGGCGCAGCTCTCCTGCCAGAGAACTGAACTGACAGTTGAGAACTTATTTTTGGCCTTTTGCCACTGTAAGCACCGCTGTGGTTAAGAGCTGAGCTGGAAGGCAAGGAGAGGGCTGTTGCTTCTCCTAACATGCAAATAGGTGTCCAGAGGAAAAGGAAGTGCTTAGTGCTGCCAGCCCCATTTAGACTGTATGTGGCTTCCTGCAGGCTCCAGCCCTTTCTTTTAGTGGTTCTTATACTGAATCAATGGGAAAAAAACCTGTACATATCGTATGTTTAATTGTAAAATGAGATATTATCTTTGAAAAGCTGGAGTCTGTATTGGTTGAAGTGAGCCTGATGAGTACCCAGGCCTTTCTGTTACAGCCCCATCTGGCTTCAGCCTGTCCTGAAAAAGTACTTCTGAGCATATTGTGTACAGACAGTCCCAATCAGGTCTGGTTCTCCAGAAGTCTCTGGCCAGTGACTAGCTGGCAAAGGAGTCATTACCTTTCTTTTTTATGTCTGTAGTCCTTCTTTGTAGGGAGAAGATACATAAGGTTGTAGAAAGGAGTCAGTGAAAAACTGGGTGAGGGAGAGTATCACTGAGTAGGAAAGGAAGCAGAAGCTTTTGTTCTCAAGCCCCTGTTTCTGTGCACATTGGAAGCTGCTGGATAGGTTGGCAGTGGGATGCTGTGGGTGGCATTTTGTGGGTCATGGATGGATGAGGAGAGAGACTTTAAATCATATGCTGGCCTGTGCCTTTTTGAAACTGGAACTCTCTCTGTGACTGTTGGGCTGGCCCTATTCTTTACTGTCCAAAAAAAAATTCCCCCCCGACAGTACTACCCTTGTGCCTCGCTCTAGTTTTGTCCTCTGGTGTTCATGATGTAGGATGCAAACAGCACAAACAAACCATAAGGAATGTTCTAGCTGAGTGTAGGAAAGAATGGCAAAAGGCTGGGACGTAACACAGTCTCTTTCTGCCACTTTCCCGCTCCTTGAAATCCTTAGTGCCAGCTTCAGAATATATGGGCAGCTGGTGCCTGTAGAAGTCCCTGTGGGCACAGCATCTAACTCTTCTGTCTTGTTTCATTCTCTGACCAGGCAGAAGATGGGAACATCGAATACAAGGTGAGTCTTTTGAGGTGGCAGAAGGAGGTCTTCCTCCCAGAGGGTTATTTTACAGTGAGTAACTTCACTAAAGACAGCCTATGAGTAACATGGGCAAGGAAAGGACAGAAAAGTGGACACTGCACTAGGGAACTACCATTCATCTTCTGTGTCTCTGTGCCAAGCTTTACCCAGTATGCAGAGCTGGAAAAGTTTAATCTCAGTACTCATTTTTAGGAATTTCTTCTAGTATATGATGCCTGCTGTATTTTTCTTGAGAGAGAGATGCAGATATCCCAGAAAATGGTTTGCCACTTTTCTTGTGGCCGCTCTGTCATTTGCATTTACTGGCTCCTGGATCACAGATTGGTCCCAGAGTGCAACAGACAGGGTACAGATCCCTTTGTCATGAGTTGGGAAGTTCTTCTATCATATGTTTGTACCTTTGTGAAACCCCTTTTCACTGTCCCATGGCTTCTGTTCAGACACTAATCCAGGCAGTGCTTTCTAGGGGTGGGTCAGAGTTGGGAGCATTGCTTCTCAGAACTGGGCAATGAGATTGCCTCTGCATCCAGGCTGTGACTAGAACTACCCCTCTGTTAAACAGCTAAAGCTGGTGAACCCCTCGCAGTACCGCTTTGAGCACCTGGTGACACAGATGAAGTGGCGGCTACAGGAGGGCCGAGGTGAGGCCGTCTATCAGATCGGCGTGGAGGACAATGGGCTGCTGGTGGGCCTCTCGGAGGAGGAGATGCGAGCCTCGCTCAAGACACTGCGCCGGATGGCAGAGAAGTATGTGCTCCCTTTCGTCTGCAGGGCTCACAAGTGTTAACAGCCTCTGGTAGAGAGGCTCCCTCCCTGGAGTCCCCTGAGCAGTTGACAGCTCCATCCTACAAAACCCCTGTACGACTGGCAATCCTTCAGTCCTGAGGCTCTGGAAACATGAGGAAAGTTATAGGGCTTTTGTCTGGAAGCTTGAGGCTCCTTCCCTGCTATCCCCAACATTCATTCCATTCACTTTGTCAGCTGTTATCATAGAGGTGCAAGAGCTGTCAAGTACAAATGTGTCTCACTCCTTCCTTCTGTCTTTGTGGCAGGGTTGGGGCTGACATTACAGTGCTGCGGGAGAGAGAGGTCGATTACGACAGCGATGTTCCAAGGAAGATAACAGAGGTGCTTGTCCGAAAGGTGCCTGACAACCAGCAGGTAGGGACCTATGGTTTAGCTGTTTTCTGCTCCTGGAGACCTAGAAGCTTTGTACGAGCAGCTTCCTTTTGGGATGGGAGCCCAAACCCTAGAGGCACTTTGTCATAGGTTTGTCCATGCTTTAAAGGACTGCCAGAGGGAGGCTTGATGATAACGCTTCTTATCTCCAAGATTGTGATTGAAGCAGATGTCAGTGCGGGAGATTGCCTGGATCAGAGGTGAAAAATTATTTCGCTTCTATGGCAGCAATTCTGATGCAGACCTATGTGCAAATAGGGAAGGATTTAGAGGTCTGCTGCAGCAAATGGCCTTTTTTGTGATATCAAAGCCTGGTCATATCTCAACTCTAGAGAGTATATCACGACTGCTGGGCAGTCATTTGCTGGGAGCAGGAGCAGCATCTGAGCAAGATTAAACTGCTTAGTGTCCCTGATGTAGGGAAGCTCTCTGAGCTGCATCTCCACTGCCCAGTAGTGCTCGTGCACTCAGCACAACAATGATTAAGTTTGATGATTTCTTTGTTCTTTTTCCTGTAGTTCTTAGACCTTCGAGTAGCTGTCCTAGGGAATGTGGACTCAGGGAAGTCAACACTGTTGGGTGTCCTAACACAAGGAGAGCTGGACAACGGGCGGGGCAGAGCACGTCTTAACCTCTTCCGACATCTCCATGAAATCCAGTCAGGAAGAACATCAAGCATCAGCTTTGAGATCCTTGGCTTCAACAGCAAAGGAGAGGTAAGAGAGTTGGTTGCTGAACTCAGAAAGGTGGAGGAGAATAGGAGGATTACCCTCCTGTTAGAACTATTGAGTGGGACAGGAGGGAAGAGAGGTGGCACAGTTCTGTGTCCCTTAAGCTGAACCTGAGTGCTGGTTTTCTGTTTATAACACTGATTCTTGCACCCATGGTGGATGATCTCTACTTAGTAATTCTGACATCAAAGTGGATAGATAAGAGCTGGGTTTTCTTTACTTGCCTGCTGGGGCTGCCTCTCTCACAAGCTCCCTGTCCCTTTAGGTGGTAAATTACAGTGACTCCCGGACAGCAGAAGAGATCTGTGAGAGTTCTTCCAAAATGATCACTTTCATTGACCTGGCTGGCCACCACAAGTATCTGAAAACAACCATCTTTGGTCTCACTAGCTACTGCCCAGACTTTGCCATGCTGGTGGTTAGTGCCAACACTGGCATTGGTGAGTGTTGCCCTGCCTGCATGGATTGATTGCAACATGTGAAGAGGAATGGGGAGTGGGGGGAATGGGTCCTTGTCAGCTGTGAATGGTTGTCAGAAAAGTTTATTAATTTGTAAGCTTCTGGTAAGCACATGTCTGTGAGTGCCTGGGAGGGGAGTATATCTGGGATCCTCTTACCAGCTGTAGACCACATTAAACTGTACCCTGGACAGAGAAGCTTTGGGGCTGTGTTTCTCAGAAAAGGAAACAACTTTGACATAGTCTTAGTGGGGCTGAATCCCAAAGTCTTATAAAAAGGCATCTGGAGTTCTCCCACATCTATCTCTGACATTTTTGACTGTTCTCTGGCAAAGTTTGGCCAAAGAATGAAAACTACTGCATCTTTCTGAAGCAGACAAATCAGTCAAAATTTCTTGCTGGTTTTTATTTTTCTGGACTGATGTTTGGTTTTGTTTAAAAGAATAATTGTGCTTTTTTGGTGATTGATGACCTATGCAGTTACAGTGAAATCTCTAGAGTGGGTCCGTGGGATAGCCAGGAGACCCAGCTATCGGCATAAACAAGCTACAGCAGTGACTGCTGCTGCACCTACACTCTCTCTTGTCTCCTGCAGCGGGCACAACACGAGAGCACTTGGGCTTGGCCATGGCCCTCAAGGTCCCCTTCTTCATTGTCATCAGCAAAGTCGACTTATGTTCAAAAGCCACCGTGGAACGGACAGTGAAGCAGCTGGAGCGAATCCTGAAGCAGCCAGGCTGTAACAAGCTCCCCCTGCTTGTGAATTCAGATGACGATGCTGTTACAGCAGCACAACAGTTTGCACAATCTCCCAAGTAAGGGACCATTTCTTTCTTCTGTTAGGAACAGGCAATTCAGACTGGGCTGCCATGCAGAGCTGGGGAAGGGTGAACACAGGGGAGGTGACTTCATCTTGAACACCTCTGCTCTTTGTCAAGTTTCCTACCTTTGCATTCTCCAAGAAAGCATTTCCCCCTTCCAGACATTTTTCTGGGCTCTGGAAGCAAAGGCTGCATTAGAGTTACTTTGTCATGAGAAAAACATGTGTTTACCACGGATTGGTGCCTTGACCAAACATTGGGGCAAGGGTTACCATGGAGTTGTACCTAGCCTTCCTCCTTTAGCTACTTACTGGTGTAGTATCCATCTTCCTGTGGGTCTCAGTAGAGTCAGAATCCCAGAAACTCTCTGAAGCTGTGCTGCGGCCTTCTGCTTATTTCTGTCTATTTGTGTCTGACAGCATCACCCCTATCTTCACACTGTCCAGTGTTTCTGGGGAGAACCTGGATCTCTTGAAAGTCTTCCTCAACATCCTCCCTCCACTGACCAACAGTAAAGAGCAGGAAGAATTAATGCAGCAACTTACAGAATTTCAGGTGGGTAAGGGTGGTTTGTTTCCAGTTCTGATACTGGACCCATTGCTCTGCAATGGGAGACATTTGGGGAATTTGGACACCATGAGTAGAAATGTGGTGAATTCCTGGTCTATGAGAGACATTAAAAAAGGACTTGGTCCTTGAAAAAAAGCCTGATAGGCTGGATCTGTCCTTACCATGAGATGTCTGTCTCAAGGATAAGATAATTTCTCTGCTATTTAAAAGGCAGAAGTTTATTCCTCTAATGGGAAGGTAGTGGGAGTTGGTGAAGCTCTGTGACGGTGTCTGATGACCAGCAGAGAGATCACTTCTTTCCACACAAGGGCAGACTCTTTGTCCTCATTCTGGAGTGCTATTTCATAGTTGTTTGTCTGAGCCGCTTATTCTTGTTGCCTTGTTGCAGGTTGATGAAATTTATACGGTGCCAGAGGTGGGGACTGTTGTGGGAGGAACTCTGTCAAGGTAAGTGAGGCTAGGCAGATATGTATGGATGTGAATGATTGCTGGAGTTTCCACAAGGTTAGAGTCACCTGCTGCAGAAGTGGAAGCTGCGTGAGGCTCAGTCCTGATTGAGTCAAGTGAGAGTTGAGTCCTACAGGGTGTTGGGAAGTGACGTGAGCAGACCATTGGTCATGTGGTGGCAAGCAGACAGTTTGCTCTAAAGTTTCTGGATTAGGAATGTGTCCTGAAGCATGCTGAAAGAAGTCATGCTGGAATCTAGAGCTGGCAGAGGTTAAGCATGATCCCAAGGAGTTGCTTTCTTTCTTCCTCAAGTAGGGGCAGGAAATGTAAAAGGTAGATCCTTTGATTCCAGCAGGGGTTAACTGCACTCTATCCTGTGAAAAGGCAGCTGTCCCTCTGTGTTCAGGAGCTATCAGAGCAGTTTGGCCACCAGCACATCCACACTGAAGGAGTGTTATCTGAGGTCTCTCCACCAGAAACTAATCAGTGTGGCAGAGCACTGGGCGTGCAATAGCTGCTATCTGTACCCGGGACTCTTAAGAGTGATAGTGTGGCTCTCACTCCTGCTGTAAGAAATCCTGGTTCTCAGCAGCTTTGTGTGCCTGTTAGTTGATCCAGGGTAAGAGTCCAAAGACTTGGCCCTGGGGAATTTGTTCAGTTTAATCTTGGGGGGTGAAATGTGGGATTAACTGTGTCCTGCTCTTCTTCCCTGGGCAGTGGGATCTGCCGAGAAGGGGAGAACTTGGTGGTTGGTCCCACTGACGATGGGAAGTTCCTGCGGCTGAAAGTGTGCAGTATCCAACGGAACCGCTCTGCCTGCCGCGTGCTGCGGGCTGGGCAGGCAGCCACCCTGGCCCTCGGACCCTTCGACCGCTCCCTGCTGCGCAAGGTTAGTCCTGCTGTTGCCAGATTGTTCACTGGTCCAGTGAGCAGGGCTGGAGGTTTTCCTGGACATCTTCCATTGGTAGGGTGGGAATGAAGTAGAAATGATTGCAGGAAACTTGCTGGAAGGGTAGGAAATGGCCAGGTTACAAAGTACAGTGAGTACAAGGCTGAAAGTGGGATGCAAGCCCAAGTCACAGAGTGGAGGTTTATTTGTGATTTTGGGGGCTGTTCAGAAGCAAGTGGACTGACCCTAACTGATCTGAACCTTGGGTTGTTCTGCAGGGCATGGTCATGGTGAGCCCAGAAATGAACCCCACCATCTGCTCAGTGTTTGAAGCCGAGATTGTGCTGTTATTCCATGCCACAACTTTCCGGAAAGGGTTTCAGGTGACGGTGCATGTGGGGAATGTGCGACAGACAGCTATCGTAGAGAAGATCCATGGAAAGGTAGGCCAGGGGAAGAAAGGGGAGGGATGGACCTCCCTATGGGATTTGTTGGGATTCCACCATGCCCTCTAGTAAAGCTGGGGGCTGCTGGTATTTTGAGTAGCTGTGTCCCTTATCCTGCCCATTTGGTTGCTTTCCCTCCAAACATGTTAAAGAAGAGAGGTGAACTTTCCATTCCTCAGAGCTTATGTCTTCCTGTCTCTTCTAATGTATACAGTAATGGGAAGGGCTCAAGCCATGATGTCTGAAGAAGGCTGTTCATTTGCCTCATCTTACCATCCACATGCACCTCTTTCTGCATTCATCAGCTTGGGAGATGGGTCTAAGTTCTCCCATTTTTCTTTTCAGGACAAGCTGCGGACAGGAGAGAAGGCAGTTGTCTGTTTCAGGTTCATCAAGCATCCTGAATACTTGAAGATTGGAGCAAAATTACTTTTCCGTGAAGGAGTCACCAAAGGCATTGGGCATGTCACTGACCTCCAAGCCATCACCACCAAAGAAAACGGCCTGGAGGAGTCCCTGGGGCCTGGACAGCTGAGCTTCTGACTACCAGTAGGTCAGAGAAATCTCCACTCACCAGCACCTGGGGAGAAGGCTGGAAGCTCCTGTGGCTTGCTGAGCAATGCCTGGAACTGCTGCTGTCCCGTTCTAGTGTGGATGTCCCTCCTTTGCACTGTGAGATGGAGCATGGGAGAGTTTCTTGCATTCAGTGCCGTACGTGGGACAAGTTAAGCATGTTCTCCACATCACCTGCAGCTTTCATTACCCTGACCTCCTTCAGAATAGATCAGAGGTACCTACAGACCTGGGCAAGCAAGTTTTGGCTTTGTTTACTGTTTGAAAATTGCTGGTTGGGAGGTGCAGCGCACTTGAAGACAAGCAGCGATGTTTCTCCATCTCTAACACAAGGTCTGGTCCCACTTCTGCTCTCAGCACTGGGTTGATAACAGTGTTCTCTCAAGTCATCCTTCAGCACAGACATCTGGGCAGGGGATGGAAGAGGCCATGCTACCTACAGCGAGCTTGGCCGAACCTCTCAGAATGCTTTCAGGACACTTTGTAACCGTTTGAATCTTGTTTGGCTTTAATCTGCTGTGTGTCCATTTGTGCATTGGTTTTGCGTTACTTCAATCTGAGTGTCTTACTGTTGGACAGATGTCCTGTTCTCCATCACATGTACACATTTCTTCAGCATCCTCTTTCTGACTCCCAGGAAGCTGTGGCTGCTCTGAGTGGCACAGCCTCCTGACATAACATCATGAAGACAGAGTTTGTGCTTGCATCTGTTCCTTGCAGCAGCTGGACAGGCGGCCATTCTGTGGAGCAGAGCAGGGCCCGGACCTGTGCTGGAGTGAGCAGGTTGTTTCCATGGATGTTCACCTGAAAGTGCCATCTGCATATTGGTAGCAGTGATTTGCAGCGGGCTCCCTGGTGTGGCTGTTCCTAGCCCACCTTGTTCCTCACACTCTTGCCTGAATGTGTGAGGACAGGCTGCGTTACCTACACAAAACCAGGTAACTTCTGTTTATGACAGTGGCATGATTTTTATTTCTCTTGGAGCAAGAATTCCTTTCTTTCCATTGCCACTGGTGTTTGTTGTCAGAGGAAAACTGATGTTGCCAGCAAGGACTCTGTATATAGAGTGGAGCACAGATCTCCCACTCTGTCACGCAGCTCTGTTGTGTAGCCTGGAGGGTGCAGCAGGGTCTGTAAAGCTGTACATAGGCTTTTGGTTTTATTGTTGACTGTTAGACCAAATGTGTCTGCTGTGAGCAAAAGGCCTTCAGTAAGCCCTGCTGGCTGGTGGCCTGCTAGCCCTGACTGAAGAGAAGGCGAGGGCCTGTGATAGCACTTGGACACCCAAGCAGCCCTTCTGCCATCCTGAGAGCAGGTTCTGCTGCTGGGTTGCTGGCACAGGCGCTGCTGTGGGGCTGTGCAGGGCCCTGGTCTCTGCGCTGGGCGATGCCATCACAGGGTGGGAAGGTGGGAGCTGCACCCTGCCAAGAGCATGGTGGGGTGGGGGGAGCCTGTCAAGTGGTGGAATAAATGAAGGGAAGGCAGCTTAAGACTTGCAGTAGTGACCTGTCCCTTGGAGGGAAGCGCCAGATCCAGCTGAAAACTGCTGCATCCCCAGAAGAGAGAAAGGAGATGCTGGCTCAGGGTCACTGCTCATGCAGGATCCCTTTTTTTTTTCTACTCTGGCAGTGGGCTGGGTATTCCAATGACAGAGTCTTTGCACCAATGCCTGCAAGAAGGACAGGTCCCAGCTGCCAGCAGGCTCCTCCTTTTGGTGCTAGTGGGTCACAAAGAAAGCTGCCTGGGTGTGGGGGACTCCAGCTCTTTGCAGCAGCACTGGTGTTTTCTGCCCCAAAGGGGGGTGCTGTGACCTTTTCTGAAACAGCTGATGGCTGGTCTCACCTCATCCCTGCCATCTGTGGCATGACTGTTCTTGGTGCCATGCTCTTCATAATTGCTGTTTTGTTGTCTTGAATTTTTCTAATGCTGGGGATTGTCCCTGTTCTCCAAGCATCTATATAAATGTACAGAATAAAGATGTTTTATTGAGCTTGCTGGCTGAGTTGTACAATGAGTGAGGGTGGAGCTGGGCTCTTACCCTGCTGCCCTTGGAGCTGGGTCACAGTTGGAGCTGGCTACCCTTCACCCATTCCTAAGCTTCCTGTGTTCAGCCCTATAAATACCGCGCTGTGTTGTGGAAAGAATGCACGCGCTCCTGTTTACAATCTTGCGCTCCCGGCTTATCTGACTAAGCCTGGGTGTGCAGCCTGAGGTGACAGGCAGCCACGTCACCCTGAGCACAGCACTTTGGGCTGTTGTGGGCGGAACAGGCTGCGGCAAGAGCCTCCTCACAGTCATAAATTCCCCCAGAGCCTAATTAAAGAGACGCTTTCTAGGGCACACATCTAACCAGCAATTTGTTTTTAAAATAGCTTTGACCTTATCATGAGGTTCATGACTCCCGTGTCTCCATGAGAACAGGTTGTTCCCTTAGGACAAGTAGGTTTCCCTGTGGAGATGACTTGTGACTGAAAGGATTTGCCTTTTCTAAACTTGTTTTTTTTGTCAGATAGTGGCATCTGCAGAGTCCAGTCCTGCCAGACACTTAGGAAATGAGATGTGCCACTGTCACAGGAGATGAGGCAATCCTGCCAGACTGGTTGCTGTTTCTCTTCACATGAGGACTTTGGGAAACTTGTCACTTTGCAATGTTAGGACTGTCATTAGTGGGAGTGACTCCATAATTCCTTCCTCTGCTGATGACCAGAATGAGCTTCTTGTTCTTCTTGAAATCTCACAACTGTGTTGTCAAGTATTAGACTCCACTGACAGTAATGTACCAGCATCCCAGCACAGGCTGTCTGCTGGAAGGAGACAGCAGCTCAACAGCTGTATTTAGGATGATGCAGTTCAGAAAACAGATACAGAGCTGCACTTTGCATCATTATCTGCTGCCTGAAAGGCTCTCTCCCCCCTGCCCACGGAAGGGAAGCCTGCAGCTGATGAAACTCCCTGCAATGTGTTTCCTAACCCCACCCAGTGCTGCCTTGACGTGGCACATTCTTTCCCCCCGCCCTACGAGCCACGTTCAAATTATTGGCAGTAGAGCTTCTGGCGGGCTCCAGGCACCTCGAAGTGTAGCAGAGCTGTCCTGCCAGGCAGCTGAGGGCAAGCACTTCTCTTGCCCTGGAGCCAGTCTCACCCTCTTCAGTGCCTGCTTGTCCCCTCCATGATACTCTTCTCTGTTGGCTGTTGTCAGCTGTAGAGCTCTGGAATGGCCTTTTTACTGTGACCTGTGGCCCAAAGAGCTGAACAAGTCATTTGGCAGAGCACAGTCAGAACAGATACCTGTCAGCAAGTTCTATTTAGTATTACTCAGTCTGCGAAGGAGGAAAAATGTGGTTATACATTTTGCCCCGGACAAAAGCTTTCACAGTGGGCTTTGTGACTCTTTTCTATCCATTTTTCTATCTGTTTTCTAGCCATGTTTTCTATCCCTTCCAGCGAGGGGTCTAGCAGTAGACTGTTTATGAGTCAATAGCAATTACTAAGAACTAATGCAAAGTTTTCGAAAAGCCCAGCAAAAAGTATGCCCATGCAGCTACTGCTTGCTCAAACCTTACATGACAGGAGCAGTCTTGTGTGCTCCTGAGCTGCTGATAAGCACTATGCAATGGACTGCTACAGAGAGGGTATTGTTAAACCATTTATAACATAAATCCTGGGGTGTGGGAAGGAGAGAATAAAAGTCAGCGTCTTCCAGGTGGAGGGGAGAAGGAACAACAGGGCTAAGCTACTACATATAAATTACACAGAAAGGTTGAGGTCTTCAACTGTAGCCAGAGTAGAACCATGAGTTGAAGGTTTCATACTGAGTGGTTAGACAGGGGTTCAAGCCAAAGCTTAGCTGGAGATTGCCTGGGATAAGCTGCTGCACTTACAGTGGCTGCTTTTATAGGAGGAACAGAATTACTGTGCAATGATGCCATAGAAATACTTATGGCAAGAGGTGTAGGTGAGAGCACCATGCAGCTTCTAGTAGCACCAGGCATGCGAAGGCAGGCTTAGCTGCCACCAGCTAAATTGGCTACATCTACACAATTAATGAGTTCCAGTTCCTCATAGACTTGGGGCGGAGATAATTTATTAGACTTTTCCACATTAAAACCCGACAGGCAGTATAAAAGCTTTTAACTGTGTTTAAAAACACTGCTTCTTTAAAAACACTGATGCTTTAAAAATACTGATGCTTTAAAAACACCCAGTGTGGCTGGGAGTTAAGGAGGTAAGGGCTTAAAGAAAAAATCTAACGTTTTTGTCACACCTTCTTTGGGTCGTTTTGCACTAGGTCCTGCTGGAGTCTTGGGCTTGTTCTTTGCCTTGGCAGGAGACCTGGAAGCCACAGCCTTTGCAATGGGAGCTGCTTCTGAAGCCATGGGAGGGCTGGGCTCCAGGAATGAGCTTTGCAGCTCCAGAGCAAAGTGGTAGTCCATGTGCTCTGGGAACTCCCACACCAGCACAAGCTGGCCACATTTCTCACAGCGCTGCTGGTCCCCTGGAGAGGCAGGAGGGAGCAGGGTGAGCTCAGGAGAGGATGGCAAATTCTGTTCATTTCCCTCCATAGCTGGTTGTAATTTCAGAAGGGTCCTGGAGTTGGGTGGAGTTGAGGGTGTTTGTGTAGCTTCTGATGGCAACTTCTCCTGGGGAAGCATCTGGTATGAAGAAGTAGGGCTGGCATCACTGGGACTCTGCTTCACAGGGGACTCCAGGTCACACTGCACAGAAGCAGGGCCTACAGGCAAGCCAACAGCAGTTCTCTCTTGATGCTCTGGGGAGGTGGGCACAGCTGACTCTGCAGTGGCAGCAGTGGACAAGCTGGTTGCTGCTGCTGCCTGTGACATCTGCCGTTCTGCTGCCTTTTGGAAGAATGACTCAATAGCGCTCGCTGGCTTCTGCCGAAGCTCTTTGCTTGGGCTCCTAAAGAACTTGACCCTGGCCCTCCCACAAGACATGGTGTTTTGGCTGGTGGTAGCAGTGCCATCAGGCTGGGTATCACCCGTCAGGAAGGTGGTAATGCCTGTAGAGAGGGTGACAGGCTCCGAGAACTTGCTTGCTGAGAGTTGCACTGAAATCAGTGGTGGAGACCTGCAAAGGACAGACCAACATCAGCTCAGACACCAGCCTGGAAAGCAAGAAATCTTTTGAGGCAACAACAACACAAAACATTCACAGACAGGGGAACTGTAGTACCTAGCAAGGGGTGGGAGAGATGTTTGTTCTGACAAAGTTGACTATTGTTACCTCCCGAACAGACATAGCAGGCTGTGCTGGGCAAAGCAGAACACCTCTTTCCAAAGCAGCAATTCTCAAAAGAAGGGCATGGGAGCAGGAGCAGCCAACTGCGAGCCTGGACTTTCAGTCCACTACAAGCTGAAGCTGCTGTGAGAAGCAGCAGCCTTGCCAAAGTTTAATAGACAGGACCTTCTTGCTTTCACTGCAGAGCAGAAGGAAGGAAGAAAATGCTGAAGACAGGAGTTGTGCACTTTCATTTTTCTTCCTGCCCCAAAGGCTTCCTTACAAAAAGCTTTGTCCTTAGGGCAGGACAACAAAGCTTAGCTAACTTCTTCAGCCCAGTAGGGCCAAGACAGCCTTGCTCCAGCCAGACAAATCCCAGCCAGCAGCAATCCCCAGGTCCAAGTACAGAAGTGTCTCACCAGATGTGGGGCTCAGAAGAGGCCACACTGTCCTACCGCTAGAAGGTTGCTGCAACCTATCATGAGGGTGTTGGGAATTGCTTTTCCTGACACTCAATCTCACTTGAGTTCCTTTCCAAAAAGTCTCTGGCTCGTCCAGCACCTCCCACATCAGAAGCACTCCTGACAGAGGTGACCACTTTGTCCCACACTCACCATGCTGCCTGATGAGCCCCAGCCACATTGCAGTTTTGGATGAGGGTGTAGGCGTCATTGCACATTTTCTGCGCATCGTAGCGGGACAGGGCGCACAGACGCGACACGCGGGTGTCCCCTTGCTGGCGGATCACCACCATCAACTGTCGGGCCACACGGTGGTTCTGCCGGGAGAGTAGAGCTGTGCTTCCAGCGACTCCTGCAGGAAGGGGCAGGAACAGCCGAGGGGACTGTTCCCTGCTTGGAGCCCTCCCCAGCCCCCCACTCCTCTGCCTTCTCCCGATGGTGGGGCAACATGTCCTGCCCGGCCTGATTGCCAAGGGATGGGATACACAACAAGTGCTTGCACAGCTGTGCCACACAGCATGAGAAGCAGCTAGTCCTTGCTTTACCTCAAAGGAAGCTCCACACTTTTTTTGGCCCCACTGGCCCAAGTGCCAAAGCTGGTGGATTGCTCCCACCCTGGCCTGCAGCCTACCATCCAGATAGGAGTGCAGCACTTCCTCTCACAGCCCACGGGCACACCTGTGCCAGCAAAGGGCTTGCAAGGGAGCAGTAGTATAGCAGAGGGAAGGTGTAATAGCTTTCAGATCCCTGCATCCTAAAGCATGGGACAAGGATTCTTAACCCTGCAGTGTTCTGGGGCAAAACCATCCTGCCTGGCCATGCTTGTGCACACCTCTCTACTTGGCACACCTCAGCACACAGGCACACGTGTGGGTGAGCAGATTTCCTCCCCTCTCACATACCACCCTCAGCCTCCTGCAAACCACTCGTGGTGCAAATGCACTAAGTGCCTCTTTGTGTCCCTGTGCCTCCCCTCCTTACCTGGCTCCTGTCCTTGTTCAGTCTGGACTCCAGCTCCAAGGCCAGCTGCAGAAGCCAATGCTGCACCTGAACAAAGCAGGGGTAAGAGATAGGTTGGGCCTCTGCTTACAGCAGCACCACAATACAAGAGCAATGCCCTGCACACTGGGGAATGCTGGTGGGGGATCAGACTGGAATGACAACTATTGTAAGGCCCCAAATCTGTGGCACACCTTGAGAAATTCAGTCCAGCTGAGATTCAACGCTGCAGGCAAGGACATTGTAGATATCATACAAGCCCTGCAGCATTACTACTAGACTTTGCCAAGTGATCTAGGTTCCCTGTCCTGGATTTCTCTTTCCATCTTCCTACAGCTCAGTGGGAACCTCATCCCAGATAATAGTTAAAGCATGGCCTGCCTCTTTCTTTGGGCTAGTTACCTTCCTTCTAGCAACCCTGCTCTTGAAGCTTGTCACTGTGAGTAACTTTCTAACAGCACAGGCCCAGTTTTGCTCATGGAAATTACAACCAGGATGGACCTCTTTGTGCAGGAGTTTGGTTTGCTAATACATTTCTGTCAATAGGGACTTACAGAGGTCAAACTACCTTCTCCCACTGAGCCTCTAGTCTGAGTTTCAAGGCATAATTGTGCAGAAAAGCAGCAGTTTTGCAATCTGGTCTCAGTTTTTAGTATTATCTTCTCCAGTGTGAAAGCCAAGCTAGATGTAGGCTTCTCCTACCGCCTTCTGTGTGGCCAGGGCTAACTTCCCAGGGAAGTTCTTGCTGCAGCCAATAGACTGGGGCAGGTACCGGTTTTTGACAGGCTCTTCTTCAATTCCTCTGCACAAGTCATAGAGCCAAGACCTGAAAGCCACAGGGAAAGCATGAAGTTAAAACAGCTAGAGACAGAGAGGCATCACTGGGCAGTATCTCAGTCTTCTGCTGAGCCCTGCTTTCAACTCAGTACAAGCTGTGACTGTCTCTCATCCCCAGCTCTACAGTTGCAGCCACAGCTGAACAGGTAGGATTCCTTCAGGCCTCAACTGCCTGTCAGCACAACTCCACCACCTCGTCTCCTGAAGTGGCAACAGTTCACAAGCCTACAGGGCAGTCCAACTGCTGTTTTGGGCCCAGAAGTTATGTTTCAGGCTTCAGTCCAGCCTTGTAATTTCCTCTGTGATGAGACTGTCAAAACTGCCCTCTTCCCAGCCTGCAGAGAACCAGCCCTTTGACCCCATCCTTGGATGCTGTAGAGGAAGGCCGAGGCACTGGCTGACAAGCAAAATATTATCCTGGGGAGGGTGCCTGGGAGCAGGCAAGACTAGAAACCTACGGTGGGCCCGAAAGATCAATGCTTCCCAAAGATGTCACTGAAGTTTTCCTTTCCAACCTTCCTACTCACAGAAGAACAACCTAAAAGGTTCTGTGACTGAAAGGAAGTCTCAATTCCTGCCAAGAGCCAAGGTGAGTGGTTCATCATTACCCAGTTTTGTCTCCAAAATGTGTCTGGAGCTCAGTCTCACTGAACTCTGTCAGTTCCCCGATGTACTCTACTCCCAGGATGTCTGTGATAGCAGTGCCAAGCTTGCCTCCCAGGTTACGGCTATGGCAGAGAAACAAAGAAAAAGTGAAAACACAAATGAAGATCATGTGATGACTATGACAAGTCTCATTGCAGCAGCTGTTTCTAGATGAGGACAGCTAGAAGCTGCTAGGAACTAGGACAAAAGGAAAACGGCATGTAACAGCTCTTCTGCTCCTAGTAAAACGACACATAGGAGTTGATGTATGATCTGCTCCTTGGGTCCCCAAATTTTCTCCCTCAGCTCCACCTGATCACAAACCATGCTCTGAAGAATGCCTCACATACAGCTTCCTTCTTCCTACACAGACAGGACCCTTTCCCACACACATCCCTCTCCATCCCATGCAAGACACAGAAGGCAGAGAACAGCAGCACAGGTCTGGAGAGCAGGATTAGGATTCCTTGGAAGCAGCAGTGCTTGTAACAGTCCCCTACACCAGAAAAGGTACTTGTGCACAGTGTGGATGCTCAAAAGCAAACCAGATCTGCTCTCTGTGAGCACAGCTGTCATTGACACTGGGGAATAGCAATGGCCTCCTTGCTCACAGTTGCTTCTGGCTTACACCTGTGCACCCCAGGTGCACAGTCTTCCTGAGCACCGCCTTACCCTGGGAAAGGATGCCCATAGGCTGCTAGTAGGCTTTTGGATTGTGGTCCCTTCAGCAGCATGACAGTAACTTCCCAAGCACACTCGCCCTGAACTGTCCCTCACAGCCGTGAGGGATCACTGGCAGGATTCCCTCTATTTGTTCCCTTCATTGACAAGCAGTTACTGTGAAGCCGAGAGCCTCTGCTGGCTTCTGCTAGCTGCTATCAGTAAGCATCAAATTGCTGTGCTGAGGTGGCCAGGAGCAGCCCCGGGCTGCACTAAAGCAGCAGCTCCCTGGTACTTACATGCTGCTGACGGGCAGTTGGCTGAAGAGCTGCGGCACAAATCGTGCAGACACCAGTGTCTGGCGGTTGGGCTTGTTCAACCCACAGGCCAGTTTGGCCAGTGTCTGTAACACACAAGAGGGTGGAAACTCAGTTATTATACACCATGCACTGGCCTCATGTGACTCCACCCAACAGCTTGTGCTGCATCACCTCTAAGAACCACCTTCAGAATAGCTGCTAGGATATGTGCAGGGTGCACCACTGCTTGCTCTTAGGCAGTACCCACCTCAGGATTCGACATGCTGGGTACTCTGAAAGCAAAGCTGCTTCCAGGCTTTAGTTCTGTGAACTGCTGGACTACTACTCCAGGCAGATAAAGATCTATCATCTGTTGTGGTTGCTCTAGTTTTCCATCAAGCAAGCATGCTAGAGCTTCCACAGCATGCTCATAATGCCCCCCAGGCTATGTCTCTCCCTATGTCTTATTCCTTAATTTTCTGTGTTTGTCTTGCCTTTTCTTAATGTCACTATTTTAATCTTTTTTTCTTTGAGATCTGCAGCAGCATAGTGCTGCAAAAGGAAACCTTTAAAATGCAGAATTGCTAGCCTGGAAGGCATGTTCTCCTATACAACTTCCCTTCCCACTCTAAGCTACCACAGGGTCAAAAATACACAGACCGGTTTGAAGTACGTTTAGCAGGGTGTTTGAGGTTTTATTGAACAACTCTAATAATTTCCTCTTTCACTGCTTTGCCATACATCCTGTAACTAAGTAAAATTTCTTGCCTACCTATTGAGCTATGACCGTTATTAACAGCCCATTTACAGGCTTACATACATTTGAACTTGTTTCTAGACAAAGATCCTTTTTCAGATGTCCAATCACTGTTTTTCTTGTCTGGCTGGAGACTTCCAAGTTTACCCATCTCATAAAGTGACGTGCTGAAAGCCAAACCAATCACTGAGACTTCATGGGGAGAAATAATTCATTTTTCTGACACCTTCTGTAAACTGCACATGCTGAAACAGGATTTGGCACTTCTACAAGAGCACTTATATTACTGACTCATCCTGTTGCTTGTCCACAACAACTCCACGCTACTTCCTGACTTACTGTGACTTAGCCAAAATCCTGCTGCTTGCTTTTTTTCTATAAACCACAAAAACAGTCAGTGAACATGAGAGGAGCACAAGAAGCACTGTTTGGTGATTTCAGATTGATTCTAAGCTTTTTCAAGCTCCTAATTTTCAACTGTAATTTCATCTCAGAACTTTCATAGCCCAGGTCCTGAGCCCCATCTGTGCAACACCTGAATTCACAGAGCTGTTCCCTCTCTGTAGGCTTCAGTGAACATGCTCGTTCTTAGCAGACCTTGAATAGATTCCCCCCAGGATCCCACTCTTAACATCCCAATTTGAGTGCAACTCACCGAACAAAATCCTTATGGGAAACAGTAATATTTTCTCTAGCTAGATGCATGCCCTTCAGACAACTTCAGTCATGTTGTCTGCTACAGTGTCATCATCAGGTTATTCAGCTCAGGGTGAGGTGTGTTAGAAACGTTAATGTTGACACCTCAGATCTGCAGTCTTTCCTGCACATTTGGGCACTTATGCTGTCAAAGAGGGCACATAAATTGACATGAGTAGTTCTTGAGAAAACCATACTGTTATCCTCCAGGTTAATTGGTCTCATTTATCATTTGGGTTCCTGGTGCACTCTAACAAGGTATTTCATTGCGAAAAGCAGTTCCTTATGAGTGTTTTCTGTAGAAAAAACTGCAAGCATAAAGCAGATAAACTTCACCTTGAGTTTCAGGCAACAGTTGCTGTAGCCTGAGAATGGTTTTTACTGACACAAATTCCCAGTGACTCGGAGGCAGAAGAACACCAGATTGAGGCACTGAGTGAGCTGGGTTGCTTTTTGTCTTTCTGATGAGTCAGTGTTTACCCTGCTGGCCATGGGGATTTGGGTGATGCTCAGCCAGCTGCTGAGAGCAGTCACAGGAGCTCTTGGTGCATGACAGCAGCTGCAGCAACAAACGGACTTTGATGCTGCAGCTACAGAGGGTTTCCTGCTGAGTGAAAGGCGGGCTGGTTGGTTTACTGAGAGCACCCTTTTTGTTCTGCAGAAAAGGTTTGTACCCACTGAGATGAGCTGCCTGTGGAAGCACAGCACAGTGTTCTGCACAGCCACAAATATGCTGTGGTGATCTCTGCACTGAGCTTGCTGCTACAGATGCACAGCTCTTCAGGGATAGCACAGTACCTCACAATGTCTTTACTCTCTCAAAAAAAAAAAAAAGCTGGCATAGAAAATGGAAGCTGGGAGAAGCTGCTAGGAATATCAGGGAAGTTCTCTGTTATTCTTGATTAAAGAAAGCAGAAAGGCAAATTGAACATACCTTCCACTGGAAATTTCTACACCAGTGATCTTCCTCAACTAGCTCATTTCTGCCTCACAGTCTGCTCTAGTTTCAAACTGAGCCAGTGCAAAACCAGTTCCAGTCCCTGTGTACAGCTAGCAGTAGTACCAGCTGTTTCTGCAGCAGTCTAAAATGAAATATATCTTCCTTGAACTCCAAAGCATCCATTTAGTCTTCATTTTTTTTCCTTTTTTTTTTTTAAGTTAAGGCCTGCCTTTATAAAGTCATACCTGTATAAATAAGCCCCTCATCTACAAAAGGGTGCTCTCAGTAAACCAACCAGCCCGCCTTTCACTCAGCAGGAAACCCTCTGTAGCTACAACATCAAAGTCCGTTTGTTCCTGCAGCTGCTGTCATGCACCAAGAGCTCCTGTGGCTGCTCTCAGCAGCTGGCTGAGCATCACCCAAATCCCCATGGCCAGCAGGGTAAACACTGACTCACCAGAAAGATAAAAAGCAACCCAGCTCACCTCGGTGCCCCAATCTGATGTTCTCCTGCTGCCAAGTCACTGGGAACTTGTGTCAGTAAAACTGGCTACAGCAACTGTTGCCTGAAACTTAAGGTGAACTTTACCTGCTTTATGCTTGTTTTTTTCCGACAGAAAACACTTCTGGAGGACTTAAGACTCTTTTATTCCCAGTGAGCTTGCTCATTAGTGTAGACCAAGAATCCAGGCAGTAAATGAGTGGATTGCTGACTGTCCAGGCCACAGCTCTGGGGAAACAACTCCTCCTATTTCCAGATGTCTTACAATTTCTCTGAAGGTGTGATCACACATGACTGCATTCCCAACTCGGTCTGTCTTCTACAGGAGACTTGTAAGTACAGGAAAGCATCTATAGCATGTTCTGACTCTGCTACCCAGAAGAAATCAGGCTGATGTGCTATGCACGTACCTTGTTGTGCGAGATGCCAGCTGAACACCTGAATCCGGTAGCTGCTTCCACTGCCGCCCTAATTTCTTCCACAATTACTGCACCCATGGTCAGCTGCAGGTCAGGACAATCGGGGTTATCGAAAGACAGCGACGCCAGCCACTCGTCCAAACCACGTTGGCGCAGCTCCTCTAGAAAAAGGACACAAAAGGGATCACAAGGGGACACGATGTGGCATTTCTTGCTGAGCCCAGCAAAGGGACCCGCAGCATCAGCCAGTCGCAGCCAGCAGCCGCAGGCTTCTGTAAGCGCATTCCAACCACAGGGAGGAGAAGCGGGTACCCTAAAAGCCATGCACTGCGGAAAACACAGCCCCCATTTACCGCGCCGACGATTCGGGGAAGACAAAGCAGGCGGAGCGGGCCCTTCCCGGGGGCGGGGGTCGGTGCGTACCCTTCCCGCCGGGATCAGCTCGGTGCGCGCCCTTCCCGCCGGGATCGGGGCCGGGCTCTGCGGGCAGTCCCTGCACGAAGGTGCTGGGCAGCAGCGCGGCCGGCAGGGGGCGCCCGCGCAGCTCGCGCAGCCGGTGGCGCGCGCTGCCCGTCAGGTCCAGGTACGCCTCGTCGATGCTCGCGCGCTCGATGGCGGCGAAGCGCGACAGCACCTGCATCACCTCGGCGCTGGCCTCCCGGTACCTGCCGGGCGGCAAGCACGGGCTCAGCCGCCGCCCCGCGCCACCAGAGAGGCCCGCGCCGCCGCCGCCACCATCCCCGGCCCCCACTCTCACCGTGTGAGGTCGGCCTTGCCCCGCGCCTGCGGCACCCGGGCCAGCGCCAGCTCGGGGCACAGCGCCCGCGCTTCCGACGCCCACATCCCGCGGGACACGCCGAAGGCGCGAGCCTCGTAGCTCACCGCGATGATCCTGCCAAGACACGGAGGTGAAGTGCGGGGCGGGCCCGGCCCCGCGGGGAGCGGGGTGGGACGAGGAGCCGGTGTCGCCAAGCCGGCTCGCCTACCTACCCGCCGCCCTGCCACTCGGTGTACTGCACCACGGCGCAAGGGCGGCCGCGCAGCTGCGGGTCGAGGCGCTGCTCCACCTGCATGAAGAAGCAGTCCATGTCTACCAGGGCCACCACGCGCTCCCGGCCCCGCGACATCCCGCCACCGCCACCGGCTCCCGCCCGACTGAGTGAATGATTGAATAACCGCTCGCTCTGTGGGGCGGAGAGCCAGCCCCGCCTTGGCCTGCCGCTTTGCGGCATCCGTACTTTCCGCGTGGGGCACGCCGGGAGTCGTAGTTCTCCAGGGTGCGGTGGGGTGTGCGCGTGTCCCCGCCGCGACGGTGCGCGGCGCCCGCGTTCTCACCGTGTCCCCGTGCCCCTCGAAGCGCATGCGCGGAGCTGCGTCCCGGCTGCCCCGCTCGTCCCTCCCGTGGGTGGCCGGTGGCGCGCGCCCGCCGCTGCCGCCATGTCCGCCGAGCAGGTGAGCGGCCTCTGCGAGCAGCTGGTGAAGGCGGTGACCGTCATCATGGACCCGGCGTCCACGCAGCGGTACCGCCTGGAGGCCCTCAAGGTACCGCCCGGCCGGGGAGGGAGGGAGAGAGGGACAGAGGGAGGGAGGGAGCCGGGCTCCGGCCACGCGGGTGCCCCGTCCGCACGGCCCCGGGTGAGCGAGAGCCTGGCGGGCCGGTCCCGGGCGTCCCCTGAGGCTCTGGGAGCCGTCAGCAGGCGCGGGCGGCCGCGTGTCCCCCGGCGTGCTCCGCCAGGGATGGGGCTGCCGCCTCCTGCCCCGGCGTGTAACTGCGTGTACGCGTCCCGGCCTTCCCTCCCCTAGTTCTGCGAGGAGTTCAAGGAGAAGTGCCCCATCTGCGTGCCCTGCGGGCTGAAGCTGGCGGAGAAGACGCAGACGGCCATCGTCCGGCACTTCGGCCTGCAAATCCTGGAGCATGTGGTCAAGTAAGTCAGCTCGTCCCGTGCCGCCGAGCCGGGGAAGGGTCCCGGCCTGCCACCCAGGGAGCTGTGCTTTCTCCAGCACCTCGTGCCTCAGGGAGGCACATTTAGGACGCAAGGAGTTTGTTGTGCAGCAGAGGACAGTTGTAGTCTTGCTCTGGATTTTTTTCTTTTTTCCTAAAAGAAGGAGGGGAGAGAATGCCTTTTAGGCAGGTTGCGAAGGTGAATTCAGTGAGCTGTAAGACACATTGACATCATAGGATGAAAATAAGCACGCTGGGTTACCAGTAGGTCTTTGCAGTGTCGTGTCATTGGCCTCCTGCTAACAAAGAGGCTTTGTATTAGTTCAGTTCTGAGATTCCTTTCTCTGCCGCCTCTACAGACCTGATGCTTTGTGCTTTTGCTGCTGCTTCTGGTGTCTGTTGGCCTCAGTGGGGCACGCCCATTTGCCAGCAGCAGTTTAACGTGGCCTTTTTATTAAGGGATTGGGTGCTGGCAGAGGCAGGAGCTGTAGTGTCTCTAGTTTAGGTAAAGAAGCAATGGTTCCTTGAGAATCGAGTCAGAGACTGTAACAAATGTTTTGACTTGGTTTCCTTTGTTTATTTTTAACAGATACCGCTGGAATAATATGCCTCGCCTAGAAAAAGTTTATCTAAAGAACAATGTTATGGGCCTCATATCCAGTGTAAGTACCTGCTGCCCCAGGCTGTTCTCTGAAATGGGAGAGCAAAACTAAAAAATACTCCAGTTAATTGGCACAGAGATTCTGAATGCAGTTTTGCATTTCATTGCTTTTTGCTTTGCGTCTCTGGTTGTTTTAGGGCTACACTCAGATGAATAGCCATGTTACTTCACATGGCAGGAAGTTGTGAGGCTTGTATAACATATATAAGGTGCTTTTTCTTTACTTAGGAGGAAAATCACTAACTACAGATATTGTTATCCTTTGCAAAAATAGTAAAGCCATTATTTTGGTCATGTTTTCTTTGTTGTTGTGATTGCTCTCGTGACCAAGTGATGTTCTTTTGAGGAGAATCCTTCTGGTTCCCAGAGTTGATTAGGTGTGGATGCTGGGGACCATAGGAGTGTCATCTAAGGTAGCTGCAATGAAGAGTGTTTTGTTTTGGTTTAGTTTTTGTGATTTAGAATCTTTGCAAACACTGTGTTTCCCAGGTCAGAATTACAAATGCCGGGTGCTTGCTGTTTTGTGTAACTGTTCCCCTTCTGTCACAGGGAACTCAAAGTATCCTGGAGGAGGAAAGTCATATTAAGGATGTACTGTCTCGCATTGTGGTGGAGATGATCAAGCGGGAATGGCCTCAGCACTGGCCTGACATGCTAAAGGAGCTGGATACCCTCTCCAAGCAAGGGGTATGAAACACAGCTGTCTGGTCTCTTTTGCTTGCTCTTAGTATGGGGTTTGGTCTTCCATCATCCTGACGAAAATCTAACTCGCTCATGGTCAAGTGAGACAGGTTGGTGATGGACTCAAAAACCCTGTAAGATTAAGCTATCTTGAGATGACTTTAGCAGAAAGAAGGCATCCTGCTGTTTTATTTTCTCAACGTTGACCTATATCTTCATGCATGCTTGCTTTCTCTCCACATCTTTGCGCTAGTCGCTAGAGATTTTAATGTTTGGACTGTGCTGATGGAGTGTATTTCACTTTGGGACATCAGGAAACTCAGACAGAACTGGTGATGTTCATCCTCCTACGTTTGGCAGAGGATGTGGTGACTTTTCAAACTCTACCTACCCAGCGGCGACGAGATATCCAGCAAACCCTCACTCAGAATATGGAAAAGATCTTCAGCTTCCTACTAACTGCTCTGCAGCAGAATGTCAGCAAGTACAGATGCATGGTAAGAGTCTCCTTCCCTTGGGTTTAGTCTGTGCTGGAGACGTTTAGGAATTGGGATGCAGCTCACAAATGGTTGGGGAAGCAAAGGCAAAAACCGAAATCTGTTGCTGCTGTTCTGAGGTAGGGATCTGCTGCGGTCTGGGAAGCTGATGCTGATCCGAGAGAGACTGAACACACAAAGCTGATAGCGGTAGTGTTGATACTTTCATTTTGGTAGTGTAAATGGCTTGAGTGGATGCATGCTTCATCCATACTGTTGGGATGCATGCTGGCACTCTGAGTGTACAGCTTAGAAAATGAAGGTGTGGTTGTGGCAGAAACAGGTATTTGGGGTGGTTTATGCAACACATAAGAGTGATTAAGAGAT
>PYHW01010314.1:28185-58867 GCA_013186435.1 Turdus rufiventris
GTCCTTTTCTCCAAGAGCTCAAGTCAGGAAGCCCTTTTTTTGCAAAGTTGTAGTAAAGAATGCTCTTCTATTTTTGTGTAAACAGACTTCTTTTCTGAATTTTTACCTAGAATCAGAGATGTGCAGTCACATTGTCAGTCACAGTGGTTGATGATGAGGATTTTCTACCCCAGTCCATTCCTGAAGAGGAAGTGGAATTGAGAGTGAAGCACAGTTGAAAAACTAAACTAGAAACTAGTTGCTTAGTCATATTTCATATTCTTTTTCCCATTAATTAAAATCCAGAGTTAATAATACTAAATGTGAAACTGGGAACCAATGAAACCTTTTTCTACCTGACTTCTGTTCACCTTCCTGATGCACTGTCAGGCTGAGCAACTCTCCCTGTAGAGCAGCCAGTTTTCTGTGCAGTTCATGGTGGTGGGAGGGTGACCCTTGTGCGTTTCGTAGTCTGGTTGAAATGCATTTCCAGGTAAGGTTTGCATTGCAATGCTTGAGGCTCTGAAGTGTGGCTGCTTCCGCTAACAGTGGAATCTTTCTGATTGGCAAGGTTGGAGCACCCCAGGAGCAAGAAGTCCTCACCACTCCACAGGTTAGCAGATCTTTGGGCTGTTTGTGCACAGGGTCATTACTGAGGGTTGGGTGTTCACCTGCCTGCACACAGACTGGGGGAGATGATGGACGGGACCATTATAATGGGCAGTGCTTTTAAGTATGATGGATTAATAGATAAACATGTTTATAAGGTGGGTCATATATGAAATGTTTGAGACTCAAGCTGATTAACTTAAAAAATCACTGCAATGAATAGTCCAAACCAAAACCGTGCAGTAGAAAGAAATGCTTGTGGTGTCTCTGCACCTGAAAAAAAAAAATCAAACCTGAGTATCTGTGCGGCTCTTTTGCATTAAACAGAAAGATGGTACAGGCAGTGCATTATTGCTGTTCAGTGTCCTAGGCCTGGGAGTCAGGATGTAAAAGTTATTGCTCCAGCTCTCTCCAGCTGACTTTCTCACTGTTGATAAATCACCCTTTCAGACATTAATCTTAAGAGCCACCAGCATCTTTTCAGAGTCTGGCTTTTGGGTGTAAGATGCTCTTAAAAGGTCAAAAGTTTCCTGAAATCCTCCAGGATGTACCAAAATGTCTTTCCTTCTTGTCTCCTGTGTCTCCCTCATTCCTGCTGACTTGAGTGTTAACCTTTTGGATGAGAAGGCAATTGTGACTTAACTTGGCAATTTGGAGTCCTGTTGTCTTACCTGGCTGGAGGCTGCAAAGATGACTTTATTGGCTGCAGCAATGTCCTGAGTGGGAGACTGTGGTGCAGCCTCTTTTCTGGTGTCTTTGAGGATAGGCCTGTCCAGCAGTCGCTGGGTGGAAGTGTGCAGCTGTTTACTTACTCTCGTTTTCTTTTTCAGAAGACCGATTTGGCTCAGGAACCAAAGGTGAGTGGAGCCATATAGATGGGTGTTACCTCATTAGTAATCCTTAAGATGAAGGTTACTTAAAACTAGTCTTTTCCCAGGCTTTTGAGTCTGTTGCCTGCAGTTTCATGCAGATGATTTTTTCACTCTTAATACAAAGCCCTTGAGAAGAGATGAGTGAGGAGTGGCAGCAGAAGGATCCAAATCTCTCACTCTCTCTGGGGGGTTCTTGGTACTGTTATTTTGGGGAGTGAGAGGCTTTAGATGGGAATTTGTGGTTTTTTGTGGGTCTGACCTCGTGCCTCCTCTCTGTTCACAGGCCCAGGCAAACTGTCGTGTGGGGATAGCAGCACTCAACACTTTGGCTGGCTACATTGACTGGGTAGCCCTAAGCCATATTACAGCAGACAACTGCAAGCTCTTGGAGATGTTGTGTCTGCTCCTAAATGAACCTGAACTCCAAGTTGGAGCAGCAGAGTGTCTCCTGATTGCTGTCAGCAGAAAAGTGAGTTGTTCTTCCCTGGCTCTTCTGACTCCCTTTTATTTTTTTCCTCTTCTCCTATATGATTCTTCAGACTGTGCAATGCTATCTTTGCCCTTTTATCTGAGAATGAAAATTCAAATTTAGCTGATTCTGTTAATGATATTTGGTGTGAATGTCAGGCCAGCACAATACATAGAGCAACCATTGGAGCCCTTTCCAAATTCTGTGCTCACTTCTCCTTGCAGTTTGAACTTGGAGGTCCTGACCTTTTACCCCCACTTCCTACAACTGTGAAGTGGAAAATAGTGTCACCAGCTGTGTCACCTGGCATAGAAATGACAGCAGGATCTAAGCAACGATTTGGTTAAATTTGACCCAGAATGATTTGACCCATTCATTCACAAGTAGCTGAGTGTCAAGGCTGAGTGGTTATCAGCTGCCTGTAACTAGCCAGTCTTCTGTGAATAAAAGATAACATCTCAAGTTTAGTTTTGCCATTTAAAGTTCCTGTGGTGGGATTGCTTGGAGAAATTTTTTTTAGATCAGGTACCTTGGAATTTTGACAAATTTTTACTTAAATCATATACTCTAAGCCCCTCCCCAGATGTAAAGAAAACTGTAACTCACGTAATTTTGCTTGCAGATGGAAATAACTATTTATGTAGATGGGAATAAATAGTTATGTTAAAATTGAGGCATGTGATGTGTTTTGTGCATAGGGTAAGCTGGAGGATCGGAAGCCTCTGATGGTCTTGTTTGGAGATGTTGCCATGCACTGCATCCTCTCTGCTGCCCAGTGAGTACCGTGGTGCTGCTGTGATTTCACACAAAAATGCATACAAATGGCTTTGTAGGTGTAAAAGATAATACTGCTGCTTAAGCAAAGGAAGTGGGAACTGGATAGGAGAAAGCAAAACCACCATTTGCTTTGCAAAACCTGGAAAACCAGATTTTTTTTTTAAACCCATAATTGAAAGATGAAGAGGTGTAAACATCACAGCTTCCCTGGTTTTCTGTTTTAGCCTGAAACTTACCAGGAGGAGGGACTCTTTCAAAAAGGCAATTTCAGAGGTTTTAGATGCCAATAAAGCAGTACTTCTTGATAATAGCAAATAAAATACCACTGTGATAAAATCAAATTGCTCTAGTCCTCTTTTTGTTTACAGTGTGCCTGTCAGCTACAGCCTGTGAGTAACTGTGATCCTGTTTTTCCCCCCTTCCCTCATTCCCAGGACAGCAGATGGAGAAGGCCTGGTGGAGAAGCACTATGTTTTCTTGAAGAGACTTTGCCAAGTTTTGTGCGCATTGGGCAGCCAGCTATGTGCGTTGCTAGTAAGTCTTTATTAACACCAACAGCCACCTTGGCAGGGCTAGTGTTTAGGTCTGGGGCTTGAGACAGCCCTGATCTAAGGTAGGGCCAGGCTTCTCTCTGCACATTTGGCAGCTGTAGGGTTCTCTCTATGCATTTCCAAAAGGCAGAAATGGTTCTGCTTTTAAGTGGGCTAACTGTATCCTGCCAAGTCGTAGGAAGGTAGGCTGGAGGGACCCCAAATGATGCCAGGGCTTTGCTGTCATCAAGAACCATTTCCTATAACCTTTGTAAAATGATGAGCTTCACTGAAAATCAGTCAGGTTTTTAGTTGGCTACTGCTACAGAAAATCTAGTCCAGGAAATTACTCTTTTATTGGAAGCCTTTTAAATTTTCCAATAAAAATGACTCAGAGAGTATACCTGTCTGTTCTTCAGACTCTCTCAAGCTGAAGGAAGAAGCGGGTTTTGCTCCTGCTGTTCATAATGTTTTGTGTCAATGTTGAAATGAAGATGCAAACTCATACTGTTCATGCCACGCTGGTGCCGACTTCCCACTCCCTCCATTCAGCAATAAAGAGGGCAGGCTTGTGAGAGATGTTGTTTGTTGGGGAGATTGAAGCAACCAGCCTGTAAAAGTGGTAGAGCAAAGTTGAGTGTCTTAGGAAGGGAAAGAAAAGAACAAAAACAACCTTTGAGAATTCATCCCTAAAAAGAATGGACAGCATACAGGGTGCTTTGCTACTTTTAGTGACTCTACTTGCTGTTAGGCAGTAACTGTTAATCCATAATGAAGTAATGAGTTTGCTAATTCAGAGTCACTTGGGAGAGGCAGCACTGAACTGTACAGTTCAGGGATCTTGAGGCACCAGGTCATGTTATAATTTCTGAGAACCAGCAAAACCTTGAATTGAAACCTTGAACTTGGCTCTCAGCAAAACTTAATTTCCTGACAAACTTCCAAGAAAGTTACTGGTCATGGATATCCGTATGTTCAATACACTAAACGTTTGGAGAAGTGGAGTGAAATTATCTGGGTGCATATTCTTGTGAAATTCTTCAGTTTGAATTGCACTACTTTGGTACTGCTTTATGGGTTTGTCCCAGTAGAAGTAAAATCGTGACTCGTGGCAGCAGCAATTGTTGTGAATTTGGTTTTGATGGAACTCCATTATGTGAGAAGTCGCCCTTTGCTATTGAATGAGGGTGGTGGTGTCTCCAGCACCTCCAGGCTGGTCAGCAGAACTTGATGCTCCTTGGGCTATACTGGTTTCAGAAAAAAATCAGTTGTTCAGTGTTTCTGTCTCTGCTCCTTTACAGTCTATGGCCTTGGATGTAGTGCTCCTGCTTTACCCTGAAACATACCATTTGTGAGCCCAGCCTGCCATAAAGTTAGTATTTTGTCTGAAATACTTCATGTTCCTCATAGGGCTCAGATTGTGATGTGGAAACACCAGCCAACTTTGGAAAATACCTTGAGTCATTTTTAGCCTTCACAACCCATCCCAGCCAGGTATGTTAAGGGCTGAAAGTCTCGCTTGTGTCTGTGTGTGTGAATGCATAATTGAGCTAGCCTGTAGAAAACTGCAGAACTTCAGCTGCTAAGTATTGCTCTCTAGGTGCTCCATTTCAGCTGAAGGCCTGGAAGGCAGAGTGTTTTCTACTCTATTACCAGCCCATCAAGAGCAGTTCCTGAACTGAGAACTGAGTAGAAAATGCAGAATTTTGCAACCAGCCCTAGTATTAGAGATTTTTTTGCTTTCTGGGAATTTGGGGTGTGCCTTCAAGATGCCTTGGCCTCAACTTAGTATAATTTACTGTTGCTTTCTGATAGCAGCAATTAATGTGAGCAGTGGAAATTCCAGCACTGAAATCCTCCTCTGTTCCTTTCTTTTTTCTCTTCTTCCCCAGTTTCTGCGCTCTTCCACCCAGATCACATGGGGAGCCCTCTTTCGGCATGAAGTTCTGTCTCATGACCCTTTGTTGCTGGCTGTCGTTCCCAAGTATCTCCGTGCATCTATGACCAACCTGGTGAAGGTATGTGGAAATCACAGTTGGTTGTGAGAAGGTGTTTGGTGAATGTGGCCTGTGGCTCATGGAGGAAGAAACTCATTTTTGTTGTGTTGTGGCCAGACATGATCTCCAGGCTGCTGAGCACACAGTTGTGTCTTGCTCTTGTCTCCAGCCTTCATCTCCTTGAAGCTGGTGTTAGCTGTGATGGGTGACTTCTCTTTCTTCCTGACCTTTTCCACTTTGTCTCCAGGTGGGCTTTCCTTCCAAAGCAGACAGCCCTAGCTGTGAATACTCCCGTTTTGATTTTGACAGTGATGAGGACTTCAATGCCTTCTTCAACTGTAAGTTGCCGTGACCCTTTTTGCATTCTGTTGTCTGTCTCTGCCTTCCTGCTTTGAGTCACTCTCTGAGCTTGGAACCTGCCAAATTGGCTTGGCAGCTTTTGTTTCATTTGTTTCATTTTGTTTCCATTTGTTTCTCAACTTTTCAAGCCTGGATCTTGGAGTAAATTAAGTTAGAATTATCCTGGGGCAGCTCATGTGTTTAATTTTACTATTTGCTGTTTTGCTGTTTTATCAGATAGATAGTCTAAGGGCATTCTGGTGTCAAAGCAAATGTGTCTTTTGGTCAGCTAGAGGAGGAAATCAAACAGCCTCAAGTCATGCTCAGGTTAGGAGAGGAAGGCAGCTTTACAAAAGACTTTAGATGTCATTCAAGAAAGAAAATGTCTTGGCCCTGGTAGGAAGCTTCTGGTTTAGTATCAATAGCTAGAGTTGAGCAATTCAAATAGACAAATTTAATTGGGATCTTAAACCAGCACTGGATAGTAATGATTTTAGTTTTGTGTTTTTCTTCCCAAAACTGAAGTTGGTTCACACTGGCGGATGTAGTTTGGTACTAACTTGGTACTAACTGATACTTGGTACTACTGATGTAGTTTGGTGGGTGGGAGGATACATTGAATAAATTACATAAATCTTTACTTTTTACATTTATGTCTGAAGATTTTAAGTGTTGCATTTTTTTATTGCTTGCTAGATAGTTTTACTTACGGTAATAAAACCATTTGGGTAGAAACTATAAAGTAGCTAAATGCACAAAGCTAGAATCTGATATAATTTTAGAGGATTAAGTTATATTGAAGACATTATATATATAAGAAAAATATAACTAATTTGAAACACAAAATAAAATTACTTGGCAACACAGCTTTATTAAACGATGCAAGTTGCATTTGTGTAGTCAGCAGTCCTGATTCTTTTGTGTGGTCATACACTGTAATATTTTGGAACAAATGAAATTCCTGTTTGGTACTTTGTTTCTTGTATCCTTGAAACTGAAAACAAGGCAACTGGGTTTTGAGTTCAAATTTGTCGTTAATTGAATAATCTCAGAAAAGTGTGTTTATTTAAAGGAAGTGGCAGTTATCTAATGCTGGTATTTTATCTCAGTATCCCAAGATGCTTTATAAGCAGTAAACGTATTTTGAAGAGTATTTTACATGAAGAATAGTGGCTTCGTTGTATTAAATCTGCTTTAGCATTGATGCCTTTTCCTGGTCTTAAAAAATTGAGAGCCAGGCACGGTTAAGGGATAAGGGGGTTTTACCTCAGTGAGGTAAAAGATCCTGCAATGCACCTTACTGAAGTGTTGCACCAATAAAGGCCCTTATTAAAATACTGAGGTAAAACCCCCTTATTCTTTAACCGTGTCTGGCTCTCAATTTTTTAAGATCAGGAAAAGACATCAGCATAGATTTTCATAATTCATACTGCATTTTAATGGTACTTCTTTTAATGTTAGTTCATTATTTTTTAGTCTGCTTCAATCACTTCCAAAATTGCCCATCCTATTGTACCTGCTTTACTATTTGTAAATAGTGCCAGCTACACAGCTATTGCCAAAGCAGAAGTCCATAATATTTGTGGGTCTGCAAAATTTGCAGCATCGTCTGGTTTCTTGGTGTGTGATTTTTCCCTGCAGCTTTCCGAGCCCAGCAAGGAGAGGTGATGAGAATGGCTTGTCGTCTGGACCCTCTAACTGGCTTCCAAATGGCCGGTGAATGGCTGAAGTACCAACTCACAGCTCCTCTTGATACTGGACCCATGAACTGTAAGTTACCTGAAAAAAATAGGGATATGGGATTTATTTTTGAATTAAAGCCAGGAAGACACTTCTTGGCCTGTTTTTGGTTGATGTCGTTGAAGTGGTAGCTAGGACTCCATGCTAGATTTTCAGGCTTTTAAGGTTTTTGCAAGTTAAAAGCAGAACCGAGTCAAACCCTCCCCTTCCTTAATTTATCCCTTTGAAGTCTGCTTATGGAATAAATAATGTAAGGCCCCTGGCTCCTCCTTTCTTTTCCCCAAATCTCTCTGCAGAGCAGGTACATCTGTCCCTCTGATACAGTTTTACAATTATTTGGGCCATTTTATCTTTGTAACATATTGATTACTTTTGTTAGGGAAGTTGTGCATATCTGGCAAACCCCTTGTCATTCACTTTGCTTTCCCTGCGTCAAAGAAGGCTGCTTGGTGCTCTGCAAAGGCACACTGAGGGCAGTCTTGCCTGCAGTGCTAAATCTGGGCAGGTGGTCTCTCTTCCCTTCTCTGATTTGTTCATATTGCTCTGCTTAGTACCTCAAAGATTTAGGTCTCTGGAGCCTTCACTTGAGTGAAGCAAATCACACGAGATTACGTTAATTGCTCCCAGTGCATTGCTGCCAGACATCTGCAGGGAGAGCTGTGTGCTTAAAATACTTGAGTGCTAAGGTGTTGCAGCACAGGAACTTGACAGGCTTCTGTTGAGGAGCATGGTGAAAGCTCCAGTGTTCTCTTCCTTTCAGCTAAGACAGGCGAAGGTCTCTGCTCCATCTTCTCTCCATCCTTTGTGCAGTGGGATGCCATGACCTTCTTCTCAGAGAGCGTCATCAGCCAGATGTTTCGAACCATGGATAAAGATGTATGTGTATCCCATGCTCCTGTCTTCTCTCCTGGCTTCTTCTGGGTCCACACCAGTGGCTTTTTGCAGTTATGTTACCCTTGAACAGTTTTTAGTAACTGGTTACCTTCATGCAAAACCCAGATTGTTTGATGAGCCATTCTCATGAGGAATAATGACTCTTCTTTTGATGACATACTGGCGTATCTTAGTTTTGGGCACTATGGGAGGAGAAGTCACAGGAGAGTGCTCAGGTGACATGTTTTACATAGTGCCTTTCTAGAGAAGAGATTGCTTAAAGAAAAGTTTCTTTCTATTTGATTATCCTCTTAAGAGATTGTTAAAAAAAAAAATTAAACTTCTAACTAAATGAGAGGAACTATGCCCAGAGAGTAGGAGATCAGAAACTTTTTCTCTGTCTTTTGTTCAACGGCACGCAAATCAGAAGGATCAGTTTGATGTAGACTGACTTGATTTTTTTAATAGATTAAGCTGCTCATGCACTCATCAATCTAATCACAGTAGAATAATTAGATGGGTCAATACAGTTGGTTAAGCATGGAATCTGTTGGATGGTGTCAAGAGAATTGGGAGACAGACTGAGAGAGGAAATTTGCCTTTCCCAGTATGAGGACTAGAGACTTAAGACTGCCCTATCAACAGTGATGATGCTACTGTCCTTTTTGCCTCAGCTTTTTTCCTAGATTTTGTAGGAAGTATACTACAGGTTGAAGTATTGAGTATTGCCTCCCTTTTTCTTTCCTTCTTTTTTTTTCCTACCTTTGTAGGAAATCCCAGTGAATGATGGCATAGATCTGCTGCAGCTTGTCCTTAATTTTGAAACAAAAGATCCTCTCATCCTGTCCTGTGTGCTCACCAATGTCTCTGCTCTCTTTCCATTTGTCACTTACCGACCAGAATACCTCCCACAAGTACTTTCCAAGGTAGGTATGTGCAGACCCTGCTAAAATCACATCAGTTTTTTGTGGTGCGGGACTCTTGGACAAAACTGCAGGAACCAATCCTCTTGGTGTTGCTGTCAGGAAAGGACTATGCTTCATGTTAAAGATGAGAGAAACCAAGACTGAGGCTTGTCACAAGAAGAGTAATGTTAATTAAGCCAAATTTTATAGTTCTTAGCCTTAAATCTTAATATTAAGTGCCTACTGTGGCCATTTTGTATTTCAAGGCCTCTCTGTATTGATGATTCATCTTTCAGCTCACTCAGGGGTTTTCCCCTGACTTCAGTGAAATTGCACTAAAATCTTTATTACCTGCTCCTTGAGCTCAAATAGACATGAGTGCTAAATATGAACAAGTGATACGAGTTTTTTGGTTTTTCCTCCCTTTTCTCACAGCTGTTTGCTTCAGTTACCTTTGAAGTTGTAGAAGAAAGTAAGGTACGTCTGAATTATTACATACTAATGAGCTGTAACAGTTGAATCAAATCATACTCTAGTGGAGAGAGCATGCTGAGTCTAAAGACTCTGCTGAAGTAGGCTTCTCAAGTATAGTTCTGCTCCTGAAAAGTTGGGGAGTCTAGGTATTGCTGATCTCTGTGGTTGACATAGCTCATAAGATTAGAAGGCCACAGGTGTGCTCTAAGGCCATTACACTTAGTTCCTCCACTTAGTGCTGGCCTCCCTGAGAGTGAAATCCCTTCGTTAGCTCTGGGTATTCTTTCAGTACTTGGTATACATGGCTCTAAAGGATGGCTGTAAAGCCACCAGTTACTTAAGGAGTGCTTGGAGTATTGAAATAGTGAGTTAGAGCCATGGCATCCTCACTCCTGAAATACAGCTTGTTTGAACATGGACTTCCTGAGTTGACTGCTGCTTCAGAGGAAATTTGTTTGCTGCATGATTATTTAGAGGGAACAGGGGAGGCATGGAAACGTTTTTTTTATTTGTGCTCAACAGAGCAGATATCTATATATAATGAATTTGTCTCTGATACCCTGCATTTGGCTGAACTTTTGTTTTGTTGCATTGAAGTTTGTTGTGTCTGTCCAGGCTCCTAGAACTCGAGCAGTGAAGAATGTGAGAAGGCACGCGTGCTCTTCAATCATAAAGATGTGCCGGGATTACCCTCAGTTTGTCCTGGTATGTAAATGCAACTGCCAGGAAGTCTTGCCTCAGTTTCAGTTGGATTTTGTGGGATCTTCAGCTTCCTTGGATACAGTCTCTGCTTTCCTTGCAAGAAACATTCCTGCTGTACAAATGGCAAAGTTGTTCATTCCCTGTACCTCTTTTTTCCCCTCTGAAAATTTTTCTGCCTGAGGAGTTGAATTGTAGATTGGTGGGTTAAATGTAAGAGGGATGAGAAGGAGGATACAAGTAGCACTGCATTGGTTTTATGGGAATGTTTGCTGAATGTCCATGTTGTCACCTGTGCTGGTGTCAGTTGATTCTTTAGCTGAAGACACTAGCATAGCTAATCACTAGATTTTCTTCTGTTACTTAATGGAATATAGGAAGAAAAGGAGAGTATTTGTTTTCTGGATGAGCTTAGAAGACAAATATATTTATATTCCATGAGCTGTGTTTTGTTTGTTTTGCTGAAACAGTCTCTGCATGCAGCATTCTTTAGGTGTGTTTCTGTGGAGGGGGAGCTAGGATTATGGGAGGACCATAGGATACTGCTAATTTAAACAAAGACATTTTTGAAGGATATTAATTAAGGTAATTTGGAGGCTTCAGTCTGCATTGTTACTTACCACAAATAAAGAAATCCTAAGTCTGGCCAAAGAAGCAAGGTGTTTTCTGTGGACAAATAAAAGCACTAGAACTGCTTTGAGGTGTGATACTGCTTTAAGGGATACAACTGCCGTGGGAGAGAATTCCTCTTCTTACTTCAGTCATTCTGGAGATTTAAAGTAAAATGAGTGCAGGATAATGATAAGATGGGTAGGGAAGAATAGAAGTTCTCTTAGACTGAACATGCAGAGAAACTTCAGTGTGAGGAGGAGATGGCTATGCTGAGAAAAGGTAACAGATATGCTCCTCCAGCTGTACAGTTCACCCCTTCTCTACCTCCCCCAGTGGCCCTCCTCCATACCAAATGCATGATGCTTTTCCACTTGGATGTGTTTTCTAGCCAAACTTTGAGATGTTGTACAACCATGTGAAACAGCTGCTGTCAAATGAGCTACTTCTGACACAGATGGAAAAGTGTGCTCTTATGGAGGCCCTTGTCCTCATCAGCAACCAGTTTAAGGACTATGAGCGACAGAAGGCTTTCCTGGAGGAGCTCATGGCTCCTGTGGCTGGTTTATGGCTCTCCCCAGAGATGCAGAGGTATGGGTTATTCTTCTTTCTGTTGCTCATTTCTTCTCTAACTTTGAGCTGGAGCTGTTGAGGAGGTAATGTTGTGCCCAGTAAGGAAGCACACAAGCCATAGGAGGGTGGTGGGCTGTCTCTTGACCTCCTGTGCTGTGGGCAGTTGGTGTGATAATAGTTCTACAGTTCAGAAACTGCCAACAGACTAAATGCTGTTTGCGGAAAAATTCTGGGTAAGAGTTGCTCAAGGTAATAAAGGAACACTCCCCATTATGCTCAAAGCATTTGCAGAAATTGAGAAATTAAAGATATCCTTGCTCATCCCAGGAGAAGGTAGGAAGCTGAGTTGTTACTAAAGCTGAGATGTCTTGCCGCTCTGCATAGCTGGGCATGCACAAGAGTTTTCTCAGCAGGGCTATCTTCATAAGAGATGTGAATCTTTTAGATCCCCATAGCCCAAGAGACCTGATAATGTTTGGAGAGTATATACATCTCTGATAATCATGTACTCATGTACAGGATGGAGTACTACCTAGTCTCTCTAGCCTGCTCTGTATTTCTTGGATGTTTATTGCCACTTCAAAGCTCTGCTTAAATTTGGTTGTACAAACAATAATCCTATTGCTGTCTTTTGCTACTGCCAGAGTCCTCTCAGATCCTGAAGCCTTTATATCCTATGTGGGTGCAGACAACAAAATTGCTGATCCAGTTTTGGAAGATCCTAGTGGCCTGAACCGGTCTAGAGTGAGTATCGTTACCAGGAGAGGTGTAATCGTTAGTGAAAGGGTATCTCCTGCCATTCCCCATTTCTCTTGTGATTACACACAAGGTCTCCTGATCATGTACTTCTTTAGAAGTACATGGATCAATAGGTTTTTCATGTTGCAGAATAACAGACTGGCCTTTGCTCTTTAAGCTTCAGTAAAGAGTATGCAGGCCATGCAAAACCACATTATTATTAGAGTGAAGCACACTGTTTCCTACTCTTTGTTTAATAAGAGTTTGGTTTTGGAGAAGCAATTGATTTACATGATTTTTGGAAATATGGCACAGTGAATTGTGCGTTTTAAACCAGGCAGGATGGAAAACTTCATGCTCAGACTAGAGCACAGAATATAATTAAAATTCATCTGAGGAGGTTTGTGTTGAGTTATTAGTGTAAATTCTTCACTTGGACTGCCAAACAGAGTTGCTGTCCTTAGATTTATAGAAGAAACTGAATTGCAGTCCACAGAGATGTGCTTGTGATTTGGGGCTAATGCAGTTGTGTCATCTTGGATCCTGCATCTCTCCCAGCACATGAAGGATATGAGAAACTGATGGTCTAGACCCTTACTTTTAGCAGCCTACCAGGCTGCTTGCATGCTCTTGAGATGGTATGCATTCATGCTGTGTCTGATAGCGAATTCCTAGGCCTTCCTGCCATGTCCAGGGCTCTCTGAAGTTGATGGAATATAGCATGATCGTTTGCTGTATTTTCCTGGCAGCAAACTCGCTGGAGTTTCTTCCCACTCATCACCAGGTTAGGCTCACTGTAGAATATTCCCTTTGAGATGGGATGATGATGTATTTCCCTAAAAACCTGTTGATTCAGACTGTGATCTGGCTAAGAAATGCTTTCTCCACATCTCTTGCTGCAGATAAGCTTTTGTGTGTACACCATTCTGGGAGTTGTGAAACGAGCTCGTTGGCCTGCTGCTACTGAAGAGGCAAAAGCTGGAGGATTCTTTTTGGGGTACCTGCCCAGTGGAACTCCAATGTACCGTAATCCCTGCACTGAGCAGGTCCTGAAGCTTTTTGACAATTTACTTGCTCTCATAAGGTGGGTCAAGTTGATTTGAAATAATTTATGTTGACTTATAAATATTTGACAGCCAGACTGTGATAAATATGTGGAATGATCAGAGCATATTTGCCCAAGTGAAGCCAGTGCGAATATGGGCTGGTGCCAGTGCCCAAGTACTGTTCCTGACTGTTCACAGTGGGGAATGGCACTGGGGAAACTGGGAGCCTTCTGAATATTCATTGGCCTGGCCTGCAATAGGCCATCAAAGCTAATGGGAACTTGTGCTGGGATTGCCTCCCCCACCTCTAGTGCTGTAGTTCTGCCACCCAGTTAATGATTTCTCAACTAACGTGTCTGCTCTGCCCTCAGCCCCTACAAGGCCACCTCTCCCATCACCACCAGGGCAGTCCCAGCTCTCATTGCATCCTGTTCACCTTGTTCTCTCTTCAGTGTTAAATTAAGCTGGCTTTGCTGAACATGAGCAGCAGCCTCCTGAAGCACTGTCTGCTCTTGAAATCAGTGGGTGCATACTTTCAGGCTTTTGCTACCATGCAGTGCCTCTCTGTATGTCACCAGTGTTGTGTAGGTCTGGGGCAGCCAGGGGAGGGAGCAAGAGAAGGCAGGAAAGGGAAATCCTGAATAATACGGTTCCCAGAATTATAAAGGAGAAGTCTCTCTCAGGGTAACTCCTGACACTGGGATCTTGCCAGACTTAGGGGACAATTTTGTGAGATAACATGTTACATGCTTGAAAATTTGATGCTCTGTCCTTGGCAGGGGCCTTTTGAGGAAGAGCATTTTCAGATCCACTTAGATTTTTCAGCTCCTGGGTTTGTAAGGGAAGGGGCTGTGTTGCCTGAGCTCTGTCTAGTCAAGCATGTTTGGTAGTCACTGCGCTCAGGGATGCGCTGCTTCCAGAGAGAAGCAACATGATGGACTCTTGGGACAAGCACATGCTGTCTTGGCCCACGCTGGCAGTGTTTCTCATCACTAAACTCTGTGTAGCACAGTGTGTGATACTTTGGCCAGTGACCAGGTAGACCTACAGAACTGTGTTCGAAGTATTTTTGCCTTTTATCCTGGAAGGCTGGAGATCCTATTGATGGGCTTTCAGAAGAGGTTAGGTAGACTTGCTCTCATGCTATTTCTTCCAGTGCCTGCCACATGTCACATTGTGTGAGACCAACTAAAGCTGTGCCCAAGGTCTGAACAGGCTGCAACAGCCACTTACTCCTCGTGCAATCACTGTTCTTACCAGAACTTGTGCCTTAGTAAAAGCACTTGAGATCTCTGTTACAAGTTTAGGGAACTGTCATCCAACTTCTGTCACCACTTCTGTGAAGGAGCAGAAACTTTGTTCCTGGCTGTTTACCACCTCCAAAAGAACACGAGCTATGAGCTATGTTCTCAAGCCTGCATATAAAGAAAGAGGCTCTGTGGCTGGTTTGGGCTTTTTGTGAGATAATGCATCTGTGTTGGCTCAAGCATCTCACCTGCAGACCAAAATATTTTCTGTGTACATGGTAGTAACATACATGGAGAAAACTGTACTTCATTCAGAGGTATCTGGGCTTTTCTTAAGGCTGGATGCTCCAAAAAAAACTTAACGAATTATGTATTAAGAACAGTAAATCTTTATGCTTCATATTTTTCCATTGCTGCTACTGGATATATAGGCCTCTGTTTGACAGCTGCAAGCTCATAGTTCAGTGCAAGTGTTGATGATGATGCTTATGTCTTTTTGGCAAAGCTGGGTTTGTGCTATGGAGCCCCTGTTGTATTCTTTGCTGACTTCAGGTGCCTTTTCCATATATGTCTTCCTCAAGCCCTCTTTAATATGGATCATACAGGAGAATATGGAATCTGTAGCTCCTGCAGGCAGGAGGTGCAGGGATATGAGGAAGACTGCCTGGCAGGAAAGCTGCATATGTTTAGGATGCCTTCAGGGACATAGTTGCATTACTACCTGGGGATGGATGCTTCTCTTAGATCTGTGCCATTAGGCAGCTTTCTGTAGGGATAATCAGCATCTAGTGTTGCCCACGTGCTTCTGTGGGAAATCCCTGCAGGTGTTGGTTTCTGTATGAGCAGATCTGCAAGTAGCAGTGACATGGATCCTGCTGAGCAGCTGAACTGAGCACCATTGTGCTAACAAAAGGGGGTTTTCAGGCTGAGCAGGTGGGTCTGCTGCTCTCTGGATAGTGTGTGGCATTCTGCTGCTGTGTTAGCAGACAGAAGCAGTGAAGCTTTTAAGTCATTGGGCCTTTGCCAGGGTGGTAAGTAGCTTGAAGGTAGGTGATAGGTGAGATGAAACAACTGAGAAGAATTAAGTAGTCCAGGTAATAGAAAAATAAGGTAGTTTTGAGTGGCATCTTATTGTGCCTACCTTTACTTGTCTCTGTGTTGGTAGCTATATCTAATTAATTGTTTTGAGGTTCTTTTATTAATCACTGCTTGCAGTTTTCAGCGTAACGATTCTCCTGTCCTCTGTGGTACCTCGTTTAATTTTGGTGTTTTCTAGCTTCTGGCTTAAACTGTTCACTCCTGAATTTAAACCCAAATCATGATTTTCAGCCACCTTGGTGCATTTCTGCAGTCAGTAGCTGCATGACCTGATGGGTGCAGAGCCTTTATTGTGCTGGGATTTGCTCATGTTTTGTTACAAATTAAGGGCTCAGGCTCAGCAAATGCTTTGCTTAGACAAAGGCTTTTTTGGAGCTCCCAATGACGAGATGCTGACATTGCCAGAGCATTAATGCTGATGAAAGAATTCTTGGATAGACATGGATGCTGTAGGCATTTTCATTGTAGACAGCTCCAGCTTTGGAAAAATTCTTCAATCATGGAATGTCCTAAAGGACTCATCTTCTGGTTTACAAGCCGTTCTCTCTAGGCATCAGATACTTTTCTAGCAAAGCTGTGACCATCACTGAAAATCCCGAGTCCTGCCATAGCTTTTGCTTGTCTTCTCTAAAGCATAAATGTCTCTTGAAATTAGTTTTTACTGTTTTCCTGTGTGTGGGGAGCTCAAAAGTGCTGATAAGTCTCAGCTGGAACATGCCTTGGGGCTACATCAATCATACATGAGGGCTGTTGGATGCCTTTTTAACTCCCGTGGGGAGTGGATGGTTGGCCACTTTCTCTCCATTCCCACTGCGAACTTGCTAAAGTGTTAAGAGAGCTCGCTCTGTAAGTGAACATCTGCCTCCCAACTCTCAAACTTAAGAAAATGCTTCCAGGATTCTGGAACAGTTAAGTACCATGTCCACACTTCAGGATATACTGCCTATCCTGCTGGAGTTAGTGCAGTGGGATTTCAGGGGTTGTCTTTGCAATTCCACAGTCCCTGCATTTTCCCAACTGGCCTTCTGCCCAGTGTGAGGCAAAGCCAACACTAGAATGGAGTGGGCAGGAGACATACAAGAGATTATTTTAGTGGCTAGATTTCAGGATAGCTTCAAGCAGAAATGTACAGCCTTTTGAGTCAGTGGGGTAACATTAACCGGTGTGGAAGCTGAGATCTTCCCTGGCCCTTCTTGGCAAAGCAGAATCAGCTTGTGCCCCTTTGAGGCCTGTTGCATGGTGTAAGATCGAGCCCAGAATGAGATAATGAGTCATTAAGTAGTCATTTGTGTAGCTCTTTCTTATGAAGTTCACATACTTGCCCTGTGCAGTGAGCAGGGAAGTATTTAACACTTGCAGAGAGAAACAGGATAGTTGCAGCTTTGGAGCTTTCTGCAAATGCAGACAGACATCACTGCATCATGGTTTCCAGAATTATGAACATAGACCTTAAAAAAAAAAAACCCAAAAACCAATAATTAATACATGAGTGAAAGCTGAGACTCTGGAGAACATCCTGAGGTCTGTCCACCCTCCCTTCCCCCAGCCATTCCCATGTACCCCCTGCTTTGGGAAACGCTGCTCGAGGGGGAGATACTGAGTTGCCCTTGATCACCTCTAGCAGCAGGTACAATGGCATTGCAGTTTTGGAGGAGGCTGCAGGATTTGTGCTGTGTGCAGCTGACGACACCCAGAGTGGAGGTCTGAGGTCTCAAAGGAGAGAGGTAGGTGAGAGAGACACCCCTGCCGTGTCCAGCTCTGAGTGTCAGTTCCCTGCCTAAGAGAGGGGACCCATTTTGGCCTGGATGGCAAGAACCAGCCACCCATGGCTGAATTGGCATCCTTTGCAGACAGCTGACTGTGGCCACTTCCTATGATGCTGAATTCTTTCCAGCTGGATGTGTTGTCCAGGGGGCAGGTATGCCTGCCATGAATAACATCTGATCGGACTGATGTTTTCACTGGAGTCCCTCCAATGCCACCTGCCATTCTGGGGACTGTGACCCATCTCCAAGGGGCAGTGTGTGTATTTTGGAGCTGAAACAGCCCCTCCCTCTGCAGGGCCTTAGGTGCAGAAGATCTTTTGAGACTACAGAATCCATGTCTTCTCAGTTTTAAAAATACATTCTTGATCCCTTTGGCCAAGCTAATAAGTTGTTCCCAGCATCATCTGGAGAATTGCTGGGAATTTTTACTGCCAGTGCTTGCAAGGGGTGGGATGAACTGAAATAAGTGAAAGGGGCAGCCAGGAGATTCAGGACATGAGGTGGAGTCACTCCATGTCTTTGTTGGGTCAGCTTCCCCAGTATTTTTGCAGGTGAGGAAGGGGGATCCCATGCACATGTGCATGGTCTCACCTTCCTCATCATCTGCCTCAGAAGAGTTGTCCACAAGCTGAAGGAGAGGATTCCACTGTCAAGGGTGAAAAGGGGTTGAATTACATGAGTATAAACCAAGTGCTCTTCTGTTTCAGGACTCACAACAACCTCTACACGCCAGAGATGGTGGCTAGACTGGGGGATACATTTGCAAAGGCCTTGGACATGTTGGAGGTGGAGAAGAATGCTATTCTAGGTAAGAGGCCTCTCTTCAGGAGGAATGTATGGGTAGATTCTTAAGAGATATTTGAATTAGTGGTCTGTCCTTAACACTAGAAGTAAAATAAGGCTGGAGGACCAATTTCTTCATAGTTTTTGCAGCTCAGCTGTGGTTTGAATCAGCTGAAACTAAGACATTAAACAAATTGTTGATCTCAGACACATTAGTTTCTTCTGCATGCCTTAAAGGGTACACTACCAAACCTCCTATTCCACCTATGGGATGGTGGTGGTGGTCTCTGCAACGTGGCATTTCAGATTGCAGAGCCTGAAGTTGCTTTGTCTTTCTTCCTACATTTCCTATTTATAAAATGAGGACATGCTTCCTTTACCTGTTTTCTGTGACTAAAAACTCTGTCTGTGAACTCCTGCACATAAAACGGCAGGGCCTTGATCTCTGCTCTGAACTTTTTTATATTGTATTTCGACAGTAGCTTGTATCCTGGCAGAGAATACAAACCTGAAGGGATGAGATATTAGAGGAACTGCAACAACTGTCAGTTTTACTGCTGACTGAGTTCTGATAGCTCAAGTAAATTCTACTTTGGAGAAATAAGGCAGCTACAACAACCTCAGTGGAAACATCTCTGCACTGGTTGCAACCAGCCTGAAGCTGGCTGACCTCTGACTTGCTGCCATCAAGCTGGCTGGGGCCTGCCCAGCATGCTCTGAAGGTGCACTGTGCTGCCTCATTAATTCAACATTAATGTAACTGAAGCTTATTCCTTTCCACAGGTCTCCCTCAGCCTTTGTTGGAACTTTATGACTCTCCTGTTTACAAAACAGTCTTAGAAAGGATGCAGGGCTTCTTTTGTACCCTCTACGACAACTGGTAAGAGCACCACGTCTCTCACCACAATCCAGCACTGCACAGCCAGAGCAATAGGTTATTGTGCGGTCCTGACTTCCTTTAGAGTTAGACTTCTAATGTGAGCTGTATCCTGTAATATCCAAGTACAAGCTGCAGTGGTGGCCTGTATTCAGTGCTTGTAACCTGCCACACAGACATGTAATGGTCTAAAATGCAAGAAAAAAGTGCCTCAAAATGGGGATCTGCTTTTAGCTCTTCTGCAGTTAGGTAGGCAGATGGGAGTGCTTGCCTGATATCCTGATCTAGTTTGTCTCTTTTGCCACTTCTGATTATGTGTCAGGGTAACATCAGTGCTTGAAAATACCTTGTAGTGCTTAAATGCTTAATTCATTGTCCCTCTGCAGGTATCCCCGAAAAAAAAGAGATACTGTGCTAAAATTCCTTTGTAGTATTTGTTTAGGAGTGTGACAGCTGTGTAGTCTCAAGATGATAGATAGTACTTGTAGCCTTTGAAGATCAGAGGCGTGGTACTTATGTAGCAGACTTGTAATTAACTTGTTTTTTGTTGAAGTTTTCATATCCTGGGGAATGCAGGCCCCTCCATGCAGCAGGATTTCTACACTGTTGAGGGTCTTGCCTCCCAACTCCTCAGCTCTGCTTTCAACAACCTCAACAACATTCCTGATTACAGACTGCGGCCCATGCTCCGTATCCTTCCATCACTGTCCAGGCCAGCTTGGGAGGCTCTGAAGACATAAATTTAAACCTTGCATTGTTTTCAGTATGGCCAAGACAAAGAAGGGTGATTGAAGAGTTAAACAGGGATACACACCTGGTGTGGATGAGGTTTGAGCCTAGGAGGGCACAAGCAGAATGAGCAGTGCATGGGGTCAGGATAAATGCAAAGGATTTGTGTGGTTCTGGAGGCACTGTCGGAGGTGGGTAGTGCCTTCTAGTGCCAAGGGAGCTTGGATAGTGAGGAGCTTGACATTAGGATGTGCTTCTCTGGGAGATCATGTGGGTTTCCCAACCTACTTTCCAGGACTGGACATTCAGTCTCACAGCTAGGAAATGAGTGCTAAGCACCTTTAACTTTCCCAGCTGGACTGTCAGGGGAAAGAGCTGAATAACTGATGTTCTTGCTGTATAGAGATGCCACTTGTTAGTTCAGGGCTGTGAGAAGGTGGACTTCCAGGTGTCTGTCCCTTGGCCACCCAGTGGATTGGGCTGACTTGAGCACTGTGCTACAGTCTCCCTAGCAGCTGGCCCTATGTGTTGGATCTCTTCCTTAACTGGTCTGTGCAGGTGTGTTTGTGAAGCCCTTGGTACTTTCCTGTCCCTCAGAATACTACGAAACCCTTGTCTGCCCCATGCTGGGACCACTCTTTACCTATCTGCACATGGTAAGAATACAGTTTGTTCAGTGCCTGTTCTGTGACAGCCCTGACTCCCTGTAGCAGCTGGCAGCAGTCTTTCTCTACAGAGCCAGCAGAGACAAGGGCAGAGCCTTGATACTTAATGATTTTGATGATGTTTGGGGGGGGCTTTAAAGTTCCTTGAACCCTGGCCATTTCATAGCACCCCTTGCTGTGAGTTCAAACCTGTGGACATGAACTCCTCAACCTGCAGTCCTGAGACTTTTTGGGTTTATGGGGTTTTTTTTCCATGTCCTGTCATTTTCATGACTGGTCACTGACATTCCACAGCACTTGGTACCAGTTCTCCTGCCATTCAAAATGGCTCTTTGCATGAGAGCTGTGTTTAAAGCTATTTAAAGCCAGCAGCTATTGCTTGGGTCTCCTTGCATGTGTCCAGATCTAATCTTTCCTTTTGTCTTGAACAGAGGTTGTCCCAGAAATGGCAGGTGATCAACCAGCGAAGCATGCTCTGGTAAGCTTGCACCCCTTGGTACAAAGAGGGAAATGAGGAATGGGATGGAGATTTTATGTAGCCCTTTGCTCAGGAACAGCCCTGCCAGCAAGGGCTGGAAGACACACTGGTGACTCATTCCCTGTGTTTGGGCAGAGGGGGTACTTGAAGACATTGGCTCCTGTCAAACTAAAACTGTTCTCCTCAGTGAGGATGATGCTGCAGATGACAACCCCGAGTCTCAGGAGATGCTTGAGGAACAGCTGGTCAGGCTGCTGACTCGAGAAGTCATGGATCTCGCCAGTAAGTGAATTCAGGCTTTGTCCCCTGAGATATTTGAGAAGTTTTCCCTGGAGAGGACAACAGGAATTCCCAAAGTGCAGTACAACTTAATTATAACTGTCAGTAGTATATAACATAAGCATGAGAAGGCAGATGTGAGGCAGCCCTGCCAAAATCTTAGCTAAGACCTACTAAGAGATAATTTCAAACCTTCAGAAGAGAAATTCTTCTTTTGTTAGCTTTTAGGGCTCCATGGTTTTGACACCATTCCTGTAGGAATCTCGTCCTGCAGGGAATTGGGTTCTCCCATTCTGTGCTTTGGAGCCCAGTATAGGAGATCAATTTGTGGACAAGCCAAGTGCAGAACAGTTTTGTTGCTGGCAATTGCCATGTCTAACCAGATGTAAGGGAAGAGTCCCTCCCCTCAAAGCAGTTTCTCTTGTGTTCCCCTTTTCCAACATAATTTCTGTGTCAGCATGGCTTTGTGTAGGGAGGCTGGGAAAATTGATTCCACGGAGATTACAGATCTCAATCTTCTATCTCCTTTCTTGAGTGGCCTTTTTTGCTTGAAATCAGTTTTCTTCCTGGGTTATGGGCTTCAGATGGTTTTGTATATTCCTGGTTCTCAGTAGTAGTAAGCAACCACTGTGCAGAAGGTTCCACTGTGGGAAGGTGCTGTGGGTGGGGTGTTACAGCCTTCCAGGTGGTGCAGTATTGAGCTTTTATACTGGGCTTTCTGATTCTTCAGATTCCCTGTAAGAGCTGGGGGAGCTTGAAGCAGCTGTGAGCCCATCAGAGTCTGTAGGATAATCTCTGCATGTTCTGCAGTAGCATCTTCCCTTTTCTGCTCCTCTGACCTGCAACTGTTTTTGCAGCTGTTTGCTGTGTTTCTAAGAAAGGTGTTGAACAGAACACTACTGCTGCTGTAGATGGAGATGGTAAGTAAATGCCTACCTTTGCCTTTCCTTCTCCTGGTGTACACAAATGCTGTTCCTTTTCTGTTTCTTGAGGGGGAGGCTGGGCTGATGCTGGAAGTTCTGTGTCGGAGTATAGATTTGGTAAAAGCCTTCAGCTCTGTCCTACCCAGCATGTCTGGGGGCCACAGAAAAACCCAGTCCAGCCTGGAAACTAATGTGCTGTAGGGTTCACAGGAGGCATATATTGGAGCAGCTAATTCTCAAGGTTCTGAGAAGTGGTCTGAGGAGCAGAGGGGAATGGGAACAGTTTCCCAAGAGCTAAAGGGTAGCCAGTTGCATGCCCTTCCTGCCCCACATAGGGTGGATGCTTTTTGCTTGAAAAGAGATGTTCTGGGTAAGCTGTGCCAGGACACTGATTCTGTGTGCTGTCTCCTGGCTCCCAGCTTAGTTCTTGCAGCCTCCCTGTGTCCCCCGCAGTCCTTGGGAGGCCATGTTCACAGTGCAGCCTTTGCTCTGCAGATGATGAAGCCATGGCCACGGAGGTGACTCCCCCTGCCAACGCAGAGCTCACCGAGCTCGGCAAGTGTCTGATGAAGCAAGAGGTAAGAGCGTGATCTCTGACTGCCACCATCCTTTCTCTGTACTCTGTCACACTTGTCTGCTCTCCAGCTAGACACTGCTGCAGAGATCTAGGCTGCAGGAGCATTCCCATGTGGGAATCACCTCTTGGGAACTTGCATGGCTTTTTAAAGGCCCTGCAGAAGCCACAAAGCAAATGGGGGTTGGGATCCAGTTATAACACATAGCTACAGAGCTTCAGCCTTTCTGGGGAAAAGGCCCTGGGCACTCAGGGTGCTCCCTGGCTCTGCCTTCATCCTGGGCCCAAGTCTTCATGAGGAAGAACTTCATCCAGCTTCTTTTTTCTGTAAAATCTGCCTGAGGAGCCATAGCGCTAATGCCACCCATTGTGCAGAGTAGTTTTATCCCAGTATTTCTGTACTCTCTGCTGTGGATGCCTCAGAACCACTTGTAGAAGTTTTTGCAGTGACTTGAGAGTATCAACTGAGGGGAGTCCGTGAGTGCTTCAGGGTCTTTCCCAGGGAAATGAAGGGAGGGAGCCCGTTAACTTAACACTGATCCCTCATGGTTATGATGAACACCTTCCACTGGAGCAACAGTAAGATACAGGATTCTTAGAAGCTTCTGCAGATTCTCTGGATTTCTTTGCTCCCGTCAGGTTTGAATGCTGGAAGTAGGAAATAGTTCCTCTGACTTGTTTTCCTCTCTGACTCCTTTTCAGGATGTTTGCACTGCAGTGCTGATCACTGCCTACACATCCCTATCCTGGAAGGACACCTTGTCCTGCCAAAGAACCACAACACAGCTTTGCTGGCCACTGCTCAAACAGGTACCTCTGGGAGGAAGAAGGGATTAGTTCTGGCAGGGTTGGAAGAGGAAGCTCTGAATGTTGTGAGAAGCTTGGCTGCTTCATCCCTTGGCACCCTCTCCCTCAGGAAGAACAAGCTGTTGCAGAAAGTTGGTTATGTAGCAGTATATTGCTTCAGTGCTGACAGTGCTTCTTCCCCAGGTGCTTCCAGGAAACCTCCTTCCCGATGCTGTGTCCTGGTTTTTCACAAGTGTGCTGAAGGGCTTACAGGTACACGGGCAGCACGATGGCTGCATGGCAGCTCTTGTCCACCTGGCTTTCCAGATCTACGAGGCCTTGGTGAGAAATTCTGTTCTTATCCAAATGTGAGGTTGAGCAATGTGAGGGGAATGGTGAAAACCAAACACATGCCCAATGGAGTTAATGGCCCCCAAGGAGGGCAAGGCTGTTACAGCAGAGCTGTGTTAATGGTCCTTCTCCATGCAGCGGCCTCGCTATGGTGAGCTGAAGACAGTGATGGAGCAGATCCCAGACATCCAGCTGGACTCTTTGGAGCAGTTTGATTCAAAGCTTCTCAACCCAACACTACAGAAGGTGGCAGACAAGCGCCGGAAGGATCACTTCAAACGCCTCATCTCAGGTTGCATTGGGGTAAGTGTTCTCCTGGAGGAAAATTTCACAGCTGTATGCTGCAGAAGTGATGGGGTGGCCAGCCTGCCTCCTCTCAACAACCACTCCCCTTCCCAGCCAGGAGTCTGTTACAGCATGTTCTTGGTGTTTGTTCTGCCTCTCCTCACCCTGGAGATCCAGCAGACTGAGCAGTCCCTCCAGCAATGGTTTCTCACTGAGAGGCAGTGGGTGCCTTACACAAGGGTGCCCAGGGAAACAGGGTGTTAAAATGTTTGATTGAAGCTGCTGGGTGGACATTGGACTTCTGTGAGGATGGTGGGCGTGGAGTCTTTGACACTGAATTAGAAGCTGGGGAGCTGGTATTCTAAAGGTTACCTCAGTGCCCTGGCACTTGGGAAAGACCAGTACTGAAATTGCTCAAAATGCAAGCACAGGGTCCAGACCTAAGGATTGCTCAGAAGTTGGGGTCTGCCTGTGATGTGCAAGCAAGCTGCCCCTGAGCTGAGTGGGGATATGAAGACAGTAATGACTAATGCCTGCCTGTCTGTCCTCTGCAGAAGCCCATCGGGGAGCAGTTCCGCAAGGAGGTTCATATCCGGAACCTTCCATCTCTCTTCAAAAAGGTGAAGCCATCACTGGAGACGGATGTGCTAGAAAACGAGGATGGAGAGGGTTTCAATGTACTCTTTGAACCCTAAGTCTGGGATGCTGCAACCATCTCCACCCCTACCTTATAATTTGTCTCTCCTCATAGTAAGCACATTAGATTCTCCTTGTCACCGCCTCCACAAGCATTCATCTGAATAAAGCCCCTTGTGGGTCCTGTCCCCTTCTCTTCCATACACTGGGATGGGGCCTGTGGTGGCATTTGAACCAGTCAATATTAAGCTCTTCCCCTGACTCCCTCCCCTCCACTGGATGAGCATCTTTAGACCTCTGCTTCTCTGCAAGGTGGGAGCTGAGTCCATAGACTTCATTAGAGTAAAGCCTGATCATCTTGTAGCCTCGGGTCACTCTTGCTCCACCTCTTCATCCCTTGGGGTTTAGGATTAATGCAAAAGGCAGAGTAGTGTGCCATGTGAAAAGGGGCTACCCTAATCTTCCTCTGGGTGCTAGTAGCCAGGCTTTGTAGGGAACACATTGGACACTCCTGTCATGCTTATCAGCACTTGTCCCTAGCGGACTGGAATTCTGCTGAATCTGTTTCCCTCCAGGATACTGAGCCTTGGGCTGAGGGCTGTGTGCCAGGAAGCCTAGCAGTGCTCCAGGATCTCCTGTGAGATCAGCCTTTCTAAGGTGCAACTGCCCTCTAGAAAGAGGCAGACACTGTCATATATATACATTTGTATGTATAGATATGATCATACAGCTTGTTCTACCCAGAGCCAAATGGAAGGCTTTTACTTTGTGCCAGCCTTTCTTGGATATCTCTCAGGGGGAGCAGGACATATTTTTTTTCTTAATTTTTGTTTTTTTTTCATTTTACCATGCCCTGTAGACTAGAACTTGGCCAGCGCAGGGTAAATAAAATCTGGACCAATATCTGAAGCACCTGCAATCCAGAAGGGATCTCCTCACCCTGATGCAGTGGAGGTGACAGTAGCTCCTGTTTTTACCCAGTCTGGCACTTCTCAGAGAATTGCACGGTGAGGCAGGAGGGGTGGGCTTTATACTGCAGTGTACAGGGGAGAGCCGGGTCAGAAGCTGGGTTTTAGATGTGGTGGGACTCTAATGAAGCCACTCCAGTCTGCAAAGCTGGTTCTTCTTACATGACAATTACTACACAATCTACCCTAGAGTTAGCGCAAGAGCTGGGAGGGTCTGTCCAGAGCTAGTTGGCAGTTTTGCTATCCAGGAGACAGAACAAGTAATAAATTGTGGTAGGTGGAAAAGTGGTGTCTCCACATGGACAGACTTGACAAAAAGGCTGGGGTTGGGAGGTGTGGGAGTGCAGATAGGAAGAGCAGGCCTTGGGCATCCACTCACCTTCCTGCCCCTGCTGTTCCACCAGCACCCTCCACTTTTCTCCCTAGCCTCAAACTTTTTTAACCTCTGAGCTAACATGGCTCCTGGCTCTAGCAAAGGCTGGGTGTATTTATTGTGTTGTGATATTTTTAACATTCTGTGACTTCATGCTAGACACAAGGGGTTTTTGTAAAATGGATTTTAAACCTTTTTTGTAGGAATGTTTAAATCCAAAGCTGTCTCTGAACTGGTTGTGTTACACCTGAATGTCAGTAAAGCTATTCCAGTTTCATACATGTGGTGTCATGTTTCATTTTTATTCTTCTGTTTCAGTAAGATCTGAGGCCTCTGATGTGGCCAGACTACCTGCCTGGGGATTTCTCAGCATTCCTTATTCTGGCTACCAAAAAGGAGGCACCTTTGCTGGTGGTCAATACACTGTCAGGGAGGGGATGAACCATTCCAGACTATATAGGTGAGGGTGAAATTGCATTTTTGAAGTATTTATTTGCCACTAACTGCTAGTTTAATTCTAGGTCCTAGCTTACAGCTAGAGGGGTATGTGTTGTCAAAGCAAAACCCTTAGGCTATTTGAGGGTCTGTCCCACAAGTATGTGAAGCAATAGCACAGATAGATAGATAGATAGATAGATAGATTAGATAGAACGTGTGATATGCAAGTGGAGCATATGCCTAGGTCTGCAGCATGGCATGGGACAGGTTGCCCCATCTAACCTGGCCTTGAACACTTCCAGAACACTCACAGCTCTGGGCAACCTGTGACAACTTACCTCCACCCCTCATTGTAAAAAATATCTTAATGTTCAATATAAGTCTACCTTCTTCCAGTTCAAAACTGTTGGTCCTTAGCCTGTCACTACAGACCCTGGTAAAATCTTTCTCCGTGCCCCCTTTAGATGCTGAAAGGCCAGAATAGAGTCTCCCTGGAGCTTTCTTGTTCTCCAGGCTGAACAATCCCAGCTCTCTCAACTTCTTCATAAGGAGAGGTGCTCCAGTCCTCTGACAGTACAGCCTTTTCTGTACCATATTAACTATCCCAGAGCTGGTCTGAAACACCTGCTAAACAGCCGTGCTCTGATACCAACTTGTTAAACCTCACTGACCTGCTGTGAAGTGCTTTACTACACTGCCCCATCAGTCTATTCACTCACTGCACACCATATAAAATAAATGCTGTTACTCATCTTTAGACCTGCTGCCACTTTCTTCTCCATGTATTATGGTTTCACAATTGTGAATGGCACAGGAGACAGCTTTTTTTAAAAAATACTTTATTTTAGAGCATCTCCTTACTGCAGCTCATTACCAACAGAAAAACCCCAAGAGCTAGTCCTTGGATTCTTAGCAAGCCCCGATCAAGACTCCTGCCTATGGAAGAGGAATCGCCCCCAAAGGCAGGTGCAGGAAGCCCAGAACAGCAGTGCAGGTTTCTGCCTTCCCAGCTACAGCCTGGTCACTCCATAGACACAGAGTCCAGCTCATTGAGGAAGCGCTGACACTTTCCCATCAGGATCTTGATGGCTTCACTCACCAGCACATCTGGAGGCAAGATACCCGTCGACTCCACTGAAACTGCACAGAGACACAGACACAAGTCAGCACAGGCATGAGGCAGCCTCAGCCTCCATGCACCTGGCCCTCACCTTCCCTTACACCTCACTGCAACAAACCAGATCTTCACACCCAGAGCAGCAGCTACCTTTGCCAGCAGGAAGCACCAACAGATTCAATCCCAAAGCAAGCAGTTACCCACTGAATATATGGATGCTGAGGGTGGAGAGAGGCACAGAGCCAGCCACACGCACTGGCTAGTCACTGCTTGTTCACATAAACCATGTCAGGACTGTGGAAAACTTACAGATGTAATGGTTCCGTACTCTCGCCAGGCGCACAAGGTTTTTAAGACCCTCATGTCGGAAAATTTCTCTGCTGAATGTGTCCAGTCGTGCATTGGCTACTCTTGCCACCTTTTTTCCTAAAGGGAAGATGAAACGAGATGGGCAAATTGCAGGTGGGTGCCTTATGGTCACAGCACATGCTTACCTCAAGCAGGCACTCCCCCCTCACCAATGGCAGGGAAGACACCAATATAAAGAATTAATATATACCCAACATGAAACTCCAACCTGGCAGAAAAACCCAAACATGAAGTTACATGTACCCCTGGAAGGACACAAGAGGTCTCCACATTCAGCTGCTGGAAAGGGCAAGCTCACTACCCGGTGTCACAACTGAACAGCACTGGAAGCTGCAGTCAGCAGCTGCAGAGCTCTGTGGACAGGTTGCATTTCAGAGACATCCTTGATCATCACCCAACACATCTGCACATGGCAGCCACTCATCCATAAAACCAGGCTCAGAAGAGCATCAACCATTCAGAAATGTCTCTGCAAAGTTTGGCTCTAACCTCCAATCAGTCTCTACTAAAACTTGCAAGGAACAAGGCACTTAGTGCAGGAAAGAAGTACCATTGATATTCTGGATCTCAATGACCCCAGGGGAAAAGCACTTCTGCAATGTCTCAGCTGCCTCATCCTCAATAGGCTGCAGGAGAGTAATGTCAGGAAGCAGTCGATAACTGGCTGTGGCCACAGGAGAAAACTTGGCATGATCCTTACCTGTATGAAGAGTTAAGAGTCAAGGGTGAGAGCAGGGCTCAAGGAACAAGGATGCTGGAGCCTAAAGTTCCCCCTAAAGGGGGAAAGCCAGTTCTCCACCCTTCCCCATCACATCACAGTGCCCTAGTCCAAGCACTCAACATTCCTTGTCCCGCTGCCCCAGGAGGCACGACTCACCTATACCCTTGACACAGTGCATAAGCACATCTATTTCCTGCCCGGGTCGCAACAGTGCAATGAGGATGTCATCGTGAACAGGTCGGAAGTCAGCATCTGGAAAAAGGTCTGTCTGATTCCCCAAGGGCACCCACGTCATGTGTTTACTGTACACTGCGAAGAGAAGCCACAAGCATCAGCCAGCTGCTGCCTCAAAGCAGGTAGTGCTGCACAGGACTAGAGATAGTAAAAACTAAGTTCAGCAGAATGGAATCATCTCTCCCTGCGAGCACATAGGGCTGAGAAAACAGCCCAAGTCCTGTCTTCCAAGACCAAAAGGAAATAGCACCTATTTTTAGGAGGGATCTCACCTTTATGATTGAAATACAGTTCATCAGGATCAGATGATTCCTTGGCAGCCTGAGGGTTTCGTTTGCATTTGATTTTCAGCTGAAACTGTAGAGTATCAATTTCAGTCCCTTCCTGATCTCCTGGGAAGAAGCATATGAAACCACACTTCTGCTCAGTTTACACAACCCCGATTTCCTACTTTGAGAGAAACCTTCAACATTTCTATTCTATCCAAGACTCTTACCTTGATTTCTGTACTCAAAGAGCCGAGGGTCAGCTCGGATGGGGATGAGGCCCAACCGATGAGCCAGAATTTCATCCTGCACAATGGATGTGTTGTTGTACACAAAGACCTTCTCTACAGCCATCGTTGGCACCTCAGGGAGACAAGAGATCAAGTCAGCCTAAGACAATAGTTGAACTACATGCCAAGCTCAAGTGTCCTCTCCCACAAATAACTGCCATGCCGACTATTTTGAGTAGTATTTCTGCCTAATCAGGCTATGCAATATACCCTAACACCTCATCTACTCCCATCCCCATTTTTTTAAACAATCAATCACAAGAAGTGAAGGCCAGAAGAAAGAGTTTTGGGGCATCCTCAACCTCATAGCACCTGGCAGCATTATGGGTTGGCAGCACAGCACTGTCGGAAAAGCTGACCCGCAGACACTACCACAGCACTCCTAGGACCAGCAGGAGGTATCGCCCATGCTGCTAAAACCCCAGTTCTCTTTGGGCGGAATGAACGTGTGCTTCTCGCAGCCGTCCGCAAGGGCTGACACAAGGCCGGCCGTTCCACGCTCCCCGTCAAGCAAGTCTCAGGCCGGCAGCCCAGGCGAGCCCCCCGGCGCGGCGGTACCTCGGCGAGCAGGATGCGGCGGAAGGCGTTGGCGATGGCGGCGTCGATGCCCACCATGTCGAACTCCAGGGTGTCCCCTTCCTCACGGATCACGTCCACGCGGAACGCCTGCGGGAGCCGCGCAGCGCGGGTCACACGGGCCGCAGGGCAGACCCCGCGCACCCACAGACAGCCCCGGCCGCCGGCGCCGCTCACCCACCTCCTCGAAGCGCCGCTGGTCCCAGGCGTCCTCGTAGCCGGGGTAGTTGCCGGGGAAGTCGGTAGTGTGGACCTGCGAGGAGAGGGCACAGGCGGGGCCGTGAGGGGCTGCGGGCGCCGGCCGCCCCCCGTCCCGCCCCGCCGGGCCCGCTCACGTTGCGGACGCCGAACTCGCCCAGCACCACGCGGTCCCGCATCTCATCCGTGCCCCGCCGGGCCGCCATGGGCGCGATGGGCGGTGCTCCCGGGCCCCGGGGGCCGCTCCACGGCTGCCGTCACATCCGGCTCCCGCCCATCCGGGCCAGCGCGGCGGGGCCGGGACGGGAACCATGGCCGCGCCGGGGGCGGCGGGCGGCGGCAGGAGCGGTGCCCCCGCCGCCGAATGGGGCGGCTTCGAGGACAACATGCAGGTGGGGCCGGGCCGGGGGCGGCGGGGCCGGGCCG